>JAZKJV010005408.1:0-485826 GCA_037367405.1 Ottelia alismoides
TGGCTTGGGGTAGCACACAAGTGTGTAACAACTAGTAGAAACATCTGGATTCCTCTAGGGAGGGTAGTGCATCTCAATCTGTTCTAGTAGCATTGAGGTCTAAAGATAAGATGTTGTGGGATTGCAATAATGCTTCAAAAGAGGGATAGTCTACTGGCTCAATAAGAAAAACTCCTTGTGTACATGTTGCACCCTTGTATATATTATATAAAAAATGCAAAAACTTTAAAAAAGTGGACATGCCTGATTGAAAATAAAATGCATGCCGGAGTGTATAGTCAATAAGCAAGGATAAGCTTCAAAGTCAAATTATTGTGAGCTTACAGTTGGATGGCTTGGCTACGCTGGTCATGCATCCAAGGACATGTAGATACACTGGCTACCGTATATTCTTTTCTCTATCTCCTCTTCTTGAGCTAGTTGCACTTGAACTTAGAAGGGAATGTCTCAGCTCCCCGAGGAAAGAGTTGCTATATCGGAGGACTAGAGTTACCTTATTGAGGGAGGCTTTTTCTTTGATACTTTTGAGGTGAGGAGCTATATTTCACTTACACCGTATAAGTAAAGATTCCTAGTCATAAGAATTAGTGTACTCAGACTTGATTTGACCTGATTGTTGAGGCAACTTGAATAGGAGTCTTGTAGAACTTGAGGACTGTTAGGTTTTAAATCCATTTCCCAATAAGGTTCCGCCAAACCAAAAATCCAAAGGTCTGATCAAGCTCCATACTACAATTTTATGAGGATAAATTTAGTACTAAATATTGTTCTTAGTTATTTAATTTTCATGTATTCTTTTCTTTTTTTATTCACTTATTCTTTCAAATAAGTGTTTGCTAAAGGACTAGCAAAGGTAAAGCATAGGGAGATGATAAATTTGCATTTCATCATCTTTATTCATTTATTTTAGTTTAAAATCCCTCATAAAACACATGTAAATATCACTAATTTTCATTCTTTTACTAGCTTTAACTATTGTGTAAATATTTTATATTTATCACTATTTTAACCTAAAATAAATAAATAAATAAAGGAAAAATAAAGAAAATAAATGACTGTATATATGAAATAGATATAGGCTAAATCAGACCCTGAGAGAAGGTCAAGACTTGACCTGATCGATAAGGAAGAAAGTAGGGGGAGATAAGGCCTTATTACCAGAAAAATCCAAAAAATTAACTTGTCAGCTGTATATTCATCACTTGTACATTATTGTCTATATTACACTCTTTAATTTATTTATTACCAAATCTTTTGTAAATAACAATTATTTCTTCTTGAAAATTGTGTATAAAATTCTCTTGTAAATAATAAAAATAATTGCAATTAAAATATGTGTATATTGTGTAAATAACATCACTTTCCAAAAGCCACAAAGTACAAAATTGCAAAATCAATATCTTCTCCACCTAAATTCCAAATTCATCAAACTCACTCTCATTGTATTCCAAATTAAATTATCTTTAAAATGGAGGTGATTTCATAAAAATCAGAGTTAAGGTAAGAAATGTGACCAATTGGGGCATAATTGTATATTATACCTATGTACGTTATGTATATTATTTAATTAATTATTTCTCGTGCATATATCTGAAGATTGTATTTTTAATTACTTGTAAATGCTGCACTTAACTCATACAAAATTAAAAATAATTACAATATCAAGAATCAACAAAAATAAAATCACGTATATATTGTATATGTATCATCATGTATATACTGTACCTATACCTATTAATAAACCTAATAAATTAACTCTTAAAAATCAAATAAAAATATCACTAAAATTCTTATAAAATATTGTAAATAAATAAAATATTAAATTATGTACACATATATATAAATAAAATCTTGTATATTTAGGCATACATACTTGTAAATAACACCTTGTATTTATTTTAACTCTTGTATATATATTATTTATTTAATTAAAAAGTACCAAAATTAACTTTAATGTATTCTTTACATTTTTTATTTACATTATGTATTCAAATAAATTCATTTTCAATTTTTATTCAATTATTTAACATTTTGGTTTGTTTTTCGTTTAGCCCTATTTTGGTTGTATTCCACACGCGCTCTGATTGGTCGACCCGAGTCAACTCTCCGGTCCACCCGCCTTTCCCGTTGACCTCGTGTAACCCCTGCTCTTCGCTCATTTCTCCCATGCGCGTCACTCCATAACGTCACCTGATTCCTTCTCCAACATTCAAGTTAATTCAATCCTATTCCACGACACCACCTCAGATCCACCCTTCATTCCATGAATTGCTCGCATTTCAAAATTCAAAACTCACCGAAGACACTCTTATAAATATCGATCCTCCACCTCCGTCGCATTTCAACCCATCTTTTAACCCTTAAAGAACCTTCGATTGAGTGGGAAAGGCCTTCTTCGGTGACAACGGAGTTGATTTTCGATCAAGAGGGAGGTTTGAAGATTAGATCACATGATTCACACGTGACCGAAATCCTCCTCTGCCACATCCCCGACTCTCCGCCAGCCGCAACAGATCGAGGCCGATCATCTCCACTTTCCACCGTAGATAGATCTAGGCATAGAGTAAGCTTAATTCTGTCTTTTCTGCATTTAAATTTCGGTCTAAAATTCAATAGAATAGAATTTTCATCTCAAACTATGATCTCCAGATCAGAGGAGTTCCACCATCCAAATTATCCTCCGACCACGCATACACCTCCACCTAACCCTTCTCCCATCTCTTTCCACCATCCGTTCACCTTCAGAATCGCCCGATCTGAAGCCCGGTCTCTATTCGACCACCTTTCGCTGGAGACCCTCATCCATCCACTATCTTATATGCCTTTGACCTAATTTATTAGTCGGAGGAATCCTCCGAGCATAGTCTATCATTTGCAGGTCGAAGGAGCTCAAGGGATAGAGTTAAGAGCAAGAAGAAGATTTGAAGCAAGTTCCTAGAGCATGCATTGTTCATCACCTTCCAGATCCCTGATTTGGTGCTTTCAAGAAGATCTGAGGTGCACACTAGATGCATAACATCTTGAGTGACATTTGGGCATGATTTGAGGAGAATCCATCGACGAACGAGGGAGAGTCAAATGTTCTAATCTCAACGGAGCTCAGGTACTGTCCAGTTCATCCAGACCCTCTCGTAACCATACGATCAAGAACAAGAGCCCATTTTACATCCAGACCGTTGATAAAGCTGCAAAAGTTGACCGTGGATTGAAGATTCAGATCTGATTGTGACCCTTCAAGCACTCTTCATCCATAGCCGTCCTATCAGAGTTGTGGTGCATCATAGCCTCCGAGTCTGCACGTCATTTATGGGTACATTTGCGCCTTAGCCCATGTCTTTTATTTTATTTTTAAATAAGTCCTATGAGGACACGTGTCATTTTGTCTTTATTTGAACAATTGCATTTTATATCCTGCATCTTATTTTATTTGCACTTCAGTCCCGTTTGAATTGTAGCTCATATGTTGCACGTGATCTGTTGGGATATTGCAATAAAAATATCTTATTTTTGTGCTATATTTGGTCTTTCAAATTATTTTAATTGCATTCTAGTCCAATCCAGCGAGGCACACGTGCCCGCGTGCATGTTTGTTGGGAAAATTGCATATTTCTCCCACAGTTGATATCTTTATTACTTTTCAATGCTAAAATGTTACTTAATTGCAGTGAGGTCCCTGTGAGTCTGCATTATTTTTGCATATTAAAAATTAAATAAAAAATCTCAAAACCCTTTTTAAAATTCCACAAAAATCCATATTATCTCATGTTACATTTATCTTGCATCCACATTTTGCATTTTCTTTAGTTTTATTACTTACTAAAACTCAAAAACTTCATAAAAATGTCCTGTATGCATTAAAAAACAATAAATTTACAAAACTTCTTTCAAAAATGCTAAAAACATCGTATGATGCTTTTGATTTATTTTAATTTATACCCAATTTTCACATTTTTACTCTTCATAACAACCAAAAAATCATAAAACTCTTAAAAACATTAAAAATTCCTAAAATTCTTTTAAATTTCCAAAAAACTTATAAAATGGCTTTTTGGAAAAATATAAAAACATTATCTTTCATTCTGATATATCTCATTCATTTTAACATTTTTTGTTATTTTTAAATTACAAAAACATTCATTTTATTTTCTATTTATTTAATTCACTATTTTTATTTATTTAAAGGTCTTAAAAATTGTGAAGAATTCTAGAAAAATAATAAAAACATCAAAAAATTCTAAAATTCACAAAATAAATTTTGTTTAATTTTTTGATTATTTTTGATATAATTGAAAAATACAAAAAGAATTGAGGGTGTGTGCTTTGATTTTTCTTTAATTATTCATTTGTTTTAAAATAAAAAAAATCTTTAACAAAAATAAAAAATTTAAAAAATAAAAAAAATCAGAAGACTAAATGAAACATAAAATTAAATTTCCATAAAAGACAAAATCCAATAGAAAATACAACAACCCATCATAATGTACATAGAGATTCCTTTATTCTTTCATTGATTCTTCATTACGTAGAATAAACTCTCCGGATTTTTGTAGCCTCCCTGAGTTCGATCTTGTTAGTTATTCAGGTAAATTAAATAGCAATTTTCTCTTGCTACATTCTTTTATTGATTTGTGCCTGAGATTTAAATAATTTTTTGTTTGACGCTTCTTTGGATTCCAATGACCACAATTTCACTTGTGATTAATTCATTGAAATAAAAGTCCGAAAAAGTAGTGCTCAACACCCGCCTCCGACGACACTTCATCGATCGCTCCATCACAAGCTCCACACAACCCTTCAATTTCTTCTTCTTCATCTCTAGGTTGGTACTTTGTCTCACCCCTTATTGTTTCTCCATTTTATTAATAGCAGTTCACATACTCCCATCTTCATTTGAACTCACACATACATCTACAGTAAATCCAAAACCTTAGCTGACCATTTCGAATCTATCTTCCCTTCTCTAGAACCTCTTCCCAACAATCCGTTTCATCTCTTTGCAAAAAAGAGATGAACTCATTTTAGGGATTCATTCCGACCAAGTCCCCAACCCTTCATTCCATTCTAACTCCTTTACATGTCCCCCGTGCTTTGGCTAGAGTTCTAATATCTGCATGTAATGAGAAGATCTTGATTGATTAGAATGTCAATCAAGCTCTGATCTCTTCCCCTCTGATAATACTTCACCGATCGCTCTATCACAAGCTCCACACCATCCTTCAATTTCTTCTTCTTCTTCTTCTTCATAATATCCAGGTTGGTCCTCAGTTTCGCCCCTCATTGTTTCTCCATTTTATTAACAACAGTTCACACACTTCCATATTCATTTGAAACTCTCACACTAGGGATACAAAAGGATGGATACTGATACAGATGTAGGTATTACCGTATTCCTATCTGTTTTTGAATACAAATACGGATGCAGATAGAAATATTGACGGATATTAAAACTATCTTACCATATCCTTAAAAAATGGATACCGATTAAAATGAATACTGATCGCATACGAGTAATTTTAGAAATATTATGTAGAATCGACTTAAATATATACACATTGGATGGAAAACACATGATATATATTTACTAAATGTTATTGTATCATAAAAATTGTAAATATGGTAAAATAAGATATAGAAATATATTCTACAGGGTTAAAAATAAATCTATGATTATATTTATGGATACAGATGTTTGCATATATCAAAAAGATATCCATATCCGTATCCATTTTTAATGGATATGAATACAGATGTCACAATATATGTAAAATGGATACGGTGACGGATCGGATGCGGATGTCAAAGAAGCGGAATTCGACAAAAGAAAGCCTTTGAACCTAGGGGAAAGAAGCAATCCCCTTTTATCAAATGGCCTACTAGCTCAGTGGAATTTGATGTAGGACTTTTTTCAAAGCAGACTCCTTGATTGACCAAGGCTTAGGGGGACAAATCGATCATCCTGTTTTTGACTAACTCCTGCCTTGTCACTTAGGCAGGCATTTGTGAAGAAGTGAATTCAAGCCCTCGCCTGATCCCGGGCAGGAAGGAGCATTTGGAGAATCGCTCGACATTTTCATTTATTTATTTTATATAATTCTAAATTGGAAAACTATAGAAAAGATTTGAATATCAAGTTCATTTTTAGAATTTCTAATTATAACTATTTATATCAAACAGAAAATATAGCTGCGAATATAGCTCCGCCCGAACTAGAGCCTAGTTAGTCTCAGTCTTAGAAAAGGAATGAGTGGTAGGGGAGTCTTTTTGAAAGGGCCAAACCAAAGAGGACGGAAAGATTGTCTTTGAGTTTCGGAGTTCGTCGACCCCTCGCGCTTGGAGACTCTCATTTCTTCTATAATAGAAAAGTGGAGTCGAGGGGGTGTCGAAAGGGGGTTCATGGCGAAGGGTCAAGAATCTCCTGAAAACTAGGATAAGAGGGATGTCAGAATGGGGATGTGAGCATTTTGAACAACATATTTTAGAATATTTAACAACATCTTTATATAGAAAGAAAATGTAGAATTTCTTTATAAAATATATAGTTGAAGTATATATAGACGTAGTATGAACTCTCTTCTTTCTGATCGGTATATCCTTGTTTAAACTTTTGTAATGTTATGTTCTCACTCCTCCGGAATCTTATAGTAGTAGTTTAACCCCCTTATCAATAGTCCAATCTTTGATTTATTCATTCCATTATTTTCTCTAGGTTCTAAATTTGATCCAGCTTACTTTTCTTTCATAGCTGAAGTATGACTTTCTCTCTCGCCAAGGGGGAAGATCATGGGAAGAATTGTTTGGGTTTTCGTATGAGAAGGGAGAGAGAAGCATAGTCCCAGAGGATCGGGCAAGTAGCGCTTTATCTGTTTAAAGAAGAGAGTTCGGCTTCTTGACAGGAATTCAGATCTAGGGGAGCACTGTGTTAGAGGTACCAGTCCATTCTGATATACACCTAGAGCCCGCATGCCGAGTAGTCAATCAGTGGTCAAAGGTTGGGCAAGCTACACGGGAAATCAGAAGTCACAGATAGAAAGGAGCCAAAGTGCCTTTCCTTAGACTAAGAGGAGAAGCAATTTTCGGAAGTCCTACTCCTTGACTTGACTAAAAGTGAGTTAAAATGTCCCTTTCGGATTCCGTGTGTCTTTTGCCCTCCTGTGTCTTTTGACGATCCATAATCAAAGAGAAGAAAAAGAGACTACCTCACTGCCCAGGGAGAGGCAGAGATTGAAAGACCCCTTCCAGAAGCTTACTTTCGTCTTTCTTTCCATTCCCGCCTATCTCGGAAAATCTCACTTTCGTATAAATTGCCTTTCATTTTGTGTTCCCCCATATATATTCTATCTTTATCCATGATTGAGCGAAGCAAGGAAACTGTGAAGCTACGTAATAGCATGTAAGCCTGTCTCTATCTATGGTGTGATTGGTAGCGTAGGTGATGGCGTCTGTTGTATAGTGTTTGCTAGTTTGGTATGAAGTCCTTAGTTGACTAGCGAATGGAGCTTTCTTTGAGGCAGCAGGGTTGAGTCGTTAGCGGAGGAGCTCAGTCCATAGCCTTCTGGGTTGGATCAGGAGTCATTAACAAAGTGTAACAGTCGTTAACAAGTGCCAACTGGAAGAAGCGACTATCTTCCGTGAGGGGAGGGGTCAAGGGAGCGGACGGACACCAGCATGGATAGGAGCATGTCCGAGGATAAGTGAAAGCCAAACAATATAATAGGCTGGTCGATAGGCAATGTTGGTAGGTTGTAAATAGTTGCTTCATCAAAGAGGGAAATATTTAGAATAAATATTGAGTGACCTAATCCCAAGGGAGGGCTCAGCATGGGCCTGACCGCAAAAGGAACCAAGTAGAGAGAGATAGGGTCATTCATGGTGTACATATACCTATGTATATAAATAAATTTATTTTCCTCTAAATAAAAATAAAAATGTGTTTTTGTTATTTTGTACATATTTCAAAAAATAAAACTAAAATAAAAATGGAAAAACAAAATAAAAAATAAAAATAAATAAAACCTCTCTCATCAGTGTATATAGACCATGTACATAGAATAACATATCTATTTATTTTCTCATTGTAAATAATTAATAAAAATCCAATAAAAATATTTCTATATTCCATATTTCATGATGTCAATAAATAAAATAAAAATCAGAAAAATAAAAATAAAAATAAAAAAATAAATAAAAATCATTTCCCACATTGTACATATACCATGTAAATATGTATATAAAACTATTTATTTAACTTATAAAAATAAATCATAAAAATAAAATAAAAATACCTTTTTATTTCAAATTTTATGTTATAAATAAATAAAATATAAAATTGGAATAATTGTATAAAAATAAGTAATTAAAAATAAAATTAAAAATACATATATGTATATACCTTTATATAATAATTGTATAATGTAAATACATAATTTATATTTCAAAAAAATAAATAAAAATCACTAAAAAATTATTTGAAAATAAATAAACATTTTTCATGTTTAAAATTTTTGAAATAAAAGCATTTACTATTTTTTATTGAATTTCCAAATATTTAATAACTAGCTGCCCGTGATTGGTCCACGGGGGATTGTTGACCCCCGGTCAACTCTCCCCCGCGGACCTCTTTCCCGCAGATCTTGCGCTATACCCGATTGCGCCTAATTTTCCCCTCTCGATCCGACCTCCGTTTATCCAAACCCCAGGTGCCAATTAACCCTTGTTGATCCGAGATTTCGCCCGATCATCTGCCTAGGGGTCCGTGCTTCACCAAGCGGGCCCGATCCCATCTTCTCGGACCAGCACCACTATAAAGCATCTCCTCCGCCGCACATTCCCCGCCATCTTTGGCCTTCCCCTCACCTTCGATGATCTCCTCTCCTCCACTAGAGTGACAGCCGTGTGCGGGAGTGTCGAAGAGAGGACCGAGAAGCCGGGAACCACTGATCCGGCGACGATCATCACCGTGTGCTGCTGCGAGGTGCGCCAAGCCTCGGGACTCGACGAACCCTTCAGGCAGTGACCCCCGGAGCTCCGCCAGCTTCAGCCTAGTCGACTTATTCCGCCAGGTAACGTAGATAACTTGTAGGTTAGCTTATTTTTAGGTTTCGCCCAAATCGCACCGCCGGCTTCGCCGGCTAATTCACCTCGTTCAGTCACCCATCCGCTCATCTGACCCGACCACCACCTTCGCCAGATTACTCTCCACCTGCTGCGCCCTTCATTCCCCCTGTCTCGCCCGGAGCAGGTACCTCACCCTCCTCCGCCGTTGCCTCGCCGGAGGGTGCCGCCCCGACTCCTTTCCGACCACCATTCCACCCCTAACGGGTCGAGGCACTTTGCCCTAGACCCAAGAGTTCTTCTGTGCATTTTGCAGGTCGAAAGGGCCCATCTGAGGATCCGAAACTTAGCCACAATAGCTCCAGCTCTCATTCATCGCCGGGCCACTCCGGTGGTCCCCGGCCTCATTGGAGGCATCCATCAGCTGCGGACCAGCTCAGGCTATCTATTCCCCATCTCAGAAGCTCCAGAGGACGTCTCCACCGCCGTATTAGGCCGGCGAACCTCGCCGGCAAACTGTTCTTGGAGGTCATCCAACTACCGTCCGATCAACCCCTCAGCTCCAGTTCTGATCTTGACCGTCCGTTCACGCGAGCTTTATACCATCGTATCTATCAGGGGCTTGATCCGGACTGTACATCCAGCGAAGGGTTTTCCACGATCCAGCACCGTCAGATCCTACACGTGGCGAACCCTCGAGCGTCGATCCCGCGAAAAGGCGCCAACTACTTCCCACCGTCCGATCATCCACGTGGCGTCGTCTTCAGCCGCCTGCTTTTAATAAAGGGTAATTTTCCTTTAGGCCCCTGTCTTTTTGATATTTCTAGTTAGTCCTGTAAATATTTTATTCCATTGTTTTTATTTTAGAATATTTGCACATCGGACGTCTATGTTTCCTTTATTTGCATTTCAGTCCCTGTGTATGAGAGACACGTGCTGCGACACGTGAGATTTTGGTGTATTTGCACTTTTGACCCCCTGTTTCCTGTGCGTTATTGTTTGAATTTTTGGAGCATTTTTGAGTGATTAAATAATTTGTTGAAGTTGCTTGTTTCTTCCTTTCTTTATAATTAAAATCCAAAAAAATAATAAAAACAATTAAAAAATCCATAAAAAATCTTTTTTTTATTTTATTTTATTTCTTTGACTACTTCGTAGGCCGCAAGGTCAATTCGTGCTCCCTAAGTCCGACCCTGGTCGCTATACCAGGTTAATAAAAATAGCGAGGACTGCTTTTTGTTTTGATTGTTTTATTTCATCTTTTATTCGGTGTTTCTGTCTTCATTTTCTTGATTGAGCTGATTCTTCGAGATCCGGGTCGCAACGACCCGAGTGTGATTTTTACCTTACCAGGATATTAGGAGATCATTTTCAGCTCATCAGAATGGCGTTGTTGCCTGGGAGCACGACTTAGTAGTCGTTTTGCGATTTTTGATTTCTTTTGTTTTTCGCAGTTTTCTGCGGCTTTTCGCGGCTTTTTATTTTTCATTTGTTTTCATTTTCTTTTATTTTTGTTTTATTTGTCTTGTGTGTTTATTTCTATTTTTGTGCATATATATCCTTTTTTAGTTTATTTTCTCTGTTTATCTGGTTTGACACTGTGGTTTCGATTTCTTGCGAGGGCCCGAGGACCGAGGCGGCTTCTTCGGAAGCTGAAGCAACCGTGGGAGTCAGAGGCAACTTCTTTCTCTACGAAGCCGCATGAGAGCGCAAGGAGGAGGAGCCAAATTCGGGAGCCGCGTAATAGCCGAGGATTAGTTTAGCATAGATTAGGTTTATTTTCTGCAGACTATTAATTGTAATAATACAGGTACCCAGACTCTCAGACTTGTGGTTGCGGGGTCTGTTTTGCCGAGCACCGGTGTGCTCGGGGGACCCCACCGCTGTTTTGGTTTTTGCCGTTTTTCTTTTCTTTGATTACACGCGGATTTCTGTGCTTGAGCCCCTAGACTTAGGTTTTTATTTTCATTGAGCCAGGTAGCATTAGGTCCGAAGCCCTAATAGAATATCTGTTCCCATAGAACGTGATTGGATCTAGGCAAATAAATCAGTGCTTCACGATAATAGAAGCTTTTGTTTAGGACGGTTCTCGCATTGCATCCATATCGGTAGTTTAAATTTATGCGTGGATCATAATTGCATGTAGACTGCTGGAGTCAGGTACGCCTTCTATCTCGTGCATGCATCATTGATTTTGTCGCGCATCGGCTTTTCCGCTTTCCTCCCCCTGTTTTTCTGGACTTAGGAATAAAAAGGAAATCAGAAAATTTGTTAGACGCTTTTTGAAAATACATAAAAAGAAAAACAATAAAATCAGGACTGCTAATCACACTTGATCTAAAAGACACCTCATTTAAAAATCTGTCTTGGGGAGAGTAACCCCCTCCTTGTTTGGTTTGGATGAGCGAGAGAGTGACCCGCATCCTAGGCTAGAGCCATATCTGATTTCTTGACTGACTACCGGCCTTTTATTCGGGACAGTCGGTTGAGAATATTGGATTCCTATCAGCTAACGTAATCGCTCTGAAAGACTGACTTGATCACCTAAAATAAAATTAGCAAGATAATTGACTGATCTCTTACGGTCTTCAGCTCAGTGTGCGTAGGTGAATCAAGGGTTTGCTTTCTCATCTTGTGTGTTTACAGATCCCTTCTGCCTTCTCCCCATCTATATTCTCCTTCATCTATCTTTCTCCCTCCCACCCTCCCTTAAGTCATCTACTTCTTATTCTTCTTCTGTATCCCTGGATGATGGACTCCCCTTACTTCTGGCCGACTCTTGTGGCTTCTTCTCCATCTTTTGACCATCAGTACAGTCCATTTTAGAGGGAGGTCGGATCCTCAACCAACCTCCCGCTCCCTCCCTCCCATCCCGTTCACTACTCTGGGCATGTTGTGCTAGACGTCTGCGGATATCAGATGGAGCAGATGCGAGACCCGGATGATGCCATTGCTGAGTTGAGAGTGCACTCTGTTCGTGATCAGAGAGAGCAGATGGGATTATCAGATAGATCCTATGCCAGATTGATGGAGGAGCAGATAGGACAGGGAGCTCAGTCAGCTTCTACACTAGGTCCATTCATTCTGGATTTGGAGCTAATTCAGAGACTGCCGACATTTTCAGGGGAGGTGCACGAGGAGCCCTATCTTCACTTGTCCGAGCTCGAGGAGTTTTGTAGGATACAGATCTATTCAGATATAACTGCAGAGGAGATGATGCTGATGACCTTCCCATTTACACTTCAGGATAGAGCCATGCGATGGCACAGACGATTGCGGAGGAGATTTGCTACGTGGGGAGAGCTACGCCGAGAGTTTCTACAGAGATACTTTCCCAAGCGTAGAGCAGAGTTGATGCGGTCTTTGATCACCGGGTTTTCTGTTGACCCCTAGGAGCCACTGCATGAGGCATGGCTGAGGTTTCTTGACCTCTTGAGGAGATTTCCCGACCATGGACTTCCACTGACGGACCTTATTGAGATCTCCATGCGGGGTATGACCGTAGAGCAGATAGCACTGGTGATTACCACATGTGGCGGTTCACACCGTAGTTCCGACATTCACTTACTGGATATCATCTCGAGGTTACTTACACATAGATCATCTTCACGAGATGCCGTAGTCAGGACAACACATGAGGATGTTGCAGTACCAGTAGGGTATGTCACGCTACATGAGGATACAGTTTCTACACACCAGCCCGAGGACTTGGATTCTGCAACACCACAGAGTACAGGATTCTGCAACACCACATAGTACAGAGGAGATGACTGCGACAGTGGAGGTTCTGACCAGAGTCTGCTCGAGTTCTCGTTGGCTTTCCAGCTAGAGTTCGAGTTAGCCCCAGAGTTTTCAGTTCATGATTCTTGGATATCAGATCTTCTGATACTCTAGGAGATGGAGGATCCCCCGCTACTACAACCATTGATTCAGCCACTTCAGAGTCCAGCCTCGGATGATTCAGCTTCTTTTCTGCAGAGCCACTTCTCAGACCCCGACAAATACCATGACTCAGCTCAGCAGCCACAGTTCGATATGGGACACCACTTTGAGAGACCAGACACAGATAGTCTCGTATTCGAGCCTTTTGTCCTCCACTTTGACGAGACAAACACACTTGCTGAGGACCAGTTGGCAGCCAGCATTGCCGCAGAGCGAGGATCAGCCGCAGACACATTGCCAGCCTCCGAGTGTTGACCAGTACCTTCTCCTGCTTCCAAATTGCCGAGAGCCACACTTCAGATGATGATGCAGCCTGGTGCACCGAGTGGGTACTTGACAGCAGCGTGGATGCCCTTCTAGATCATGATCCTCTATGTCTCACCTCTGATCTTGCATTTCTCCCCGAGGGTTATCTGCGGGAGAATGCCACACACGATGAGTACTCGGTTTCACCTTCTGAGAGTGTATCCGATCTGGCGGATCACGAAACTGAGTCTTCTGACCATTCTGATTCTGAGTCCTCTCACCTCGACGACCCTCGCGAGGATGAGCCGATCCTTGAGATATTCGATGATCTATCTGATTTCTCTTCATTATATACATCGGATATTAGTTTCCTTAAAGAGTCTCCTGATCTTCACCTTCCACACCTCTTCGAGACACTGATTGACGTGGAGGATTCCATGACTGATCCATCCTTCTCCACGTTTGATTTCTTTGGCTCTACACTTCCACTCTAGTCTGATCCTGAGCCGACGATTTCTTTTTTGCTACCGGATCTCGATCACATCTTCCTATATCCTTGGCTGGTAGCAGACACCCGCCTAATTGCTTACCTGGGTGTCCTTTTTTACACTGTTGATTTCGTCGCTGTTCTCATACCGAGACTACGACGACAGTATGACATTCACCTTACAGATGCCGTCTTGAACCTTGACACAGCTTTGTCCTAGCCTTTGCGCCCAGCTAGGGGCGTAAAACCTAGCGCTTGTTGAGAGGCACCTCAACATTGTACACTTTTGTATATACGTGTTTCGTCGTGATTTGATCCTTCTGTCTTCCATGTTTGTTTTCACCCCAGGTCTCTCTTAGGATTATCTTTGCTATACTTAGTATATACCTCATCCTAAGTATAGGGGGGGTGGAAAATCGGGTTGTTCATTTCGTTCCGTTTCATCACTTCTGTTGTTGCCTATACTTAAGGATTCTTCACCTTAAGTATAGGGGGAGTGATGTCCTCCCATCTTGTTTATATATGTTGATTTTCTTCGTCATTTCTACCTCTATTTTTCTGCCTATACTTAGGGATATTTTACCCTAAGTATAGGGGTGGTAGACCCTGTACATTCTCTCTCGGCTTTCCCTTTGTGTACAGCCTGCTATACTTAGGATTATCTGATCCTAAGTATAGGGGGAAATGCTGAGATCCTCTTGTATTTCTATTCTTTCATTCGTCTTTGTATATAGCCTACCTTTTCACTTCTCTATACTAAGCACGAGTTATGTCTTCTTCATCACTCTTGACTCTGAGGACATCGTTCGAGCTAAGTATAGGGGGTGTGTATATTTTTCATATATACTTTAGCCATAACTCGTACTTTTTGTGAGTGTGTTAATAAATAAAAATGGCTAAAACCAAAAAATCCATAAAAATTAAAAAATTTTCCTTGTAAATAACATTCTTTTATTGCACATACATAGCTAGTGTACAAATTATTTTTGTAAAAATGTTTGTAAAAACTTTTTGTGTAAATAGATTTAAATATTTTCATATCAAAATTATGTATATAGTACAAAATTTTTGTAAAATATTTTGAAAATCAAAAGTTTGCAAAAACCTTGTGTAAATTTGTGTAAATATTTTGCAAAACTTGCATTCATGCATACATCCATGATTTCAAAACATTTTTCAAAAATTTTGCACATGTGTAAATAGCTTGTAAATTGCATCTTTTAAAATATTTGTATAGTATTTCCTGGATTATAGTTGACATTTAAACTAGCCTGGAATTAAATTGGAAAATGGAGCTTGATTAAGATCTTAATCCACCTAGTTATAAGAGGAACCTTATAGGGCTTAGGGTTGAGACTTTTCAGGTCCATGGTGACTTAATTCTTTGAGTCCACTAGGCTATGATCATATGTCATCTCAATGAGCCTAAGTAGAGCACTTAACAACACACACATGACTCATATAGACAATGGCTTGACTTGGACCCGCACTTTACATCGAGCTCTCTACAGATGAGGTGGTGAGGAGGCAGTCTTCCTTGACTTGGGGTAGCATACAAGGGTAGTACTTCTAGGCGGAACCTCTCTTCTTCTTCTAGTGAAGGAAGTGCATCTCAACTTAGTCTGGTTGCCATGAGGTCTAACGACAGGAGTTGTGGGTTGTAATAATGCTTCAAAAGAGGGATAGTCTACTGGCTCAAGAGGAAAAACACCTTATGTATATATATGCTGCACTTTGTAGATATGTTGTACAGATGCACATAAAAAAAATGCAAAAAGAAAATAACTCCAAAAAAGTGGTGGGTATGAGAGAACATGATAATACCACCGGAGTGTATATAGTGAAATAAGCAAAGCTTGAAACTCATGTTCTATCTTATGAAGCTTGCAGCAGGGAGACTTAGCTACACTGGTTGAGCTCCTAAGGATAGATGGCTACACTGGCCATGGTCCATTCTCTTCTTCCCCCTCTTCTTGAGCCGGTTGAACTTGAACTTAGAAGGGAATACCCCGCTCCTCGAGGAAAGAGCAGGCAAATTAGGGTCATAGAGTTACCTTGTTGGGGAGGGTTATCATTTTACTACTTCTGAGGTGGAGAGCTATACCTCACTTACACTGTACAAGGAAAGATTCATGGTCTCAGGATTTGTGTATGTAGACTTGTTCTGATCTGGATTATTGAGGAGTCTTGACTATAGATTAGTGGATCTTAGAGGCTGTTGAGTTTTAAACCTAAGTCCAAATATGGTTTCGACACATTAATAATCCAAAGATCTGATCGAGCTCCATATTTCAATTTAATGAAGGCAAGTTTAATAATCAGCATTGATCCTTGCATTTTTCTCCTCTTTTTCTTTTTCTTTTCTTTTTCACTTCTTTTTCAAATCAGTGTTTGCTAAGGGACTAGCAAAGTTAAGTATAGGGGGTGATGAATACCCATTCATCACTCTTTATTCTTTTATTTTAGCTAAAAACCTATGCAAAACACCATGTAGATATGTGTAAATAGTATAAATTGTCAACATGCATGCATTGTGTAAATAACAAGAATTAGCATGTTTTTGTGCATAAATAAAAGAATAAAGAAATAAAAGAAAAAGAGGGAAATATTTAGAATAAATATTGAGTGACCTAATCCCAAGGGAGGGCTCAGCATGGGTCTGACCGCAAAAGGAACCAAGTAGAGAGAGATAGGGTCATTCATGGTGTACATATACTTTTGTATATAAATAAATTTATTTTCCTCTAAATAAAAATAAAAATGTGTTTTTTTTATTTTGTACATATTTCTAAAAATTAAACTAAAATAAAAATGGGAAAAACAAAATAAAAATAAAATTAAATAAAACCTCTCTCATCAGTGTATATAGACCATGTACATAGAATAACATATCTATTTATTTTCTCTTTGTAAATAATTAATAAAAATCCAATAAAAATATTTCTATATTCCATATTTCATGGTGTCAATAAATAAAATAAAAATCAGAAAAATAAAAATAAAAATAAAAATAAATAAATAAATAAAAATCATTTCCCACATAGTACATATACCATGTAAATATGTATATAAAACTATTTATTTAACTTATAAAAATAAATCATAAAAATAAAATAAAAATACTCTTTTTATTCCAAATTTTATGTTATAAATAAAATATAAAATTGGAATGATTGTATAGAAATAAGTAATTAAAAATAAAAATAAAAATACATATATATGTATATACCTCTATATAATAAGAGTATAATGTAAATACATAATTTATATTTCAAAAAATAAGAAAAAATCACTAAAAAATCATTTGAAAATAAATACACATTTTTCATGTTTAAAGTTTTTCAAAATAAAAGCATTTACTGATTTTAATTGAATTTCCAAATATTTAATAACTGACTGCCTGTGATTGGTCCACGGGGGATTGTTGACCCCCGGTCAACTCTCCCCCACAGACCTCTTTCCCGCGGATCTTGCGCTATACCCGATTTCACCTAATTTTCCCCGCTTGATCCGACCTCCGTTTATCCAAAGCCCAGGTGCCAATTAACCCTTGTTGATCCGAGATTTTCGCCCGATCATATACCTAGGGGTCTGTGCTTCACCTAGCCGGGCCCGATCCCATCTTCTCGGACCTGCACCACTATAAAGCATCTCCTCCGCCGCACATTACCCGCCATCTTTGGCCTTCCCCCTCGCCTCCGATGATCTCCTCTCCTCCACCAGAGTGACAACTGTGTGCGGGAGTGTCGAAGAGAGGATCGAGAAGCCGGGAACCACTGATCCGGCAACGATCATCGCCGTGCGCCGCCGCGAGGTGCGCCAAGCCTCGGGACTCGACGAACCCTTGAGGCAATGACCCCCGGAGCTCTGCCAGCTTCAGCCTAGTCGACTTCCTCCGCCAGGTAACGTAGATAACTTGTAGGTTAGCTTAATTTTAGGTTTCACCCAAATCACACCGCCGGCTTTGCCGGCTGATTCACCTCGTTCAGTCCACCCATCCGCTCATCCGACCCGACCACCACCTTCGCCAGACTCCTCTCCACCTGCTGCGCCCCTTCATTCCCCCTGTCTCGCCCTGGAGCAGGTACCTCACCCTCCTCCGCCGTCGCCTCGCCGGAGGGTGCCGCACCGACTCCTTTCCAACCACCATTCCACCCCTAACCGGGTCGAGGCACTTTGCCCTCGACCCAAGAGTTATTCTGTGCATTTTGCAGGTCGAAAGGGGCCCATCTGAGGGTCCGAACACTTAGCCACAATAGCTCCAGCTCTCCTTCGTCGCCGGGCCACTCCGATGGTCCCCGGCCTCATTGGAGGCATCCACCAGCTACGGACCAGCACATGCTATCTATTCCCCATCTCAGCAGCTCCAGAGGACGTCTCCACCGCGCGCATTAGGCCGGCGAACCTCGTCGGCAAGCTGTTCTTGGAGGTCGTCCAGCCACCGTCCGATCAACCCCTCAGCTCCAGTTCTGATCCTGACCGTCCGTTCGCACGAGCTCTATACCATCGGATCTATCAGGGGCTTGATCCAGACCGTACATCCAGTGAAGGGTTTTCCACGATCCAGCACCGTCAGATCCTACACGTGGCGAATCCTCGAGCGTCGATCTCGCGAAGAGGCACCAGCTACTTCCCACCGTCAGGTCACCCACGTGGCGTCGTCTTCAACCGTCCGCTTTTAATAAAGGGTAATTTTCCTTTAGGCTCCTGTCTTTTTGATATTTCTAGTTAGTCCTGTAAATATTTTATTCTGTTGTTTTTATTTTGGAATATTTGCACATCGGACCTCTATGTTTCCTTTATTTACATTTCAGTCCCTGTGTATGAGAGACACGTGCTGTGACACGTGAGATTTTGGTGTATTTGCACTTTTGGCCCCCTGTTTCCTATGCGTTATTGTTTGATTTTTTATAAACAGAAATTGCAGTTATACTCCTCCGTGTATGAATCACGTGTGTTACACGTGCACTTTGGGCTTTTTGCAAGTTTGGCCCCTGAGTTTTTAAACGTGTTATTATTTGGCCCTTAAAAATAGTTTTCTTTGCATTTAGGTCCCTAACAGCTGTGAGCCTTTGTTTTTATTGAATAAAATAGCAAATTAAATCCAAATTAGGTGAAATTTGGATACGTGGCTCCTGCCACTGTGTAAAAATTTCCCTAAAATTTTGGGACATTTTTGAGGCTTTTTGGTATTTTTAAAAATTCAAAAACAGTGATTTTAGGTACTGTCTAACTTAGAAAATCAAAGAAAAATATAAAAACTCTTTTAAAAATTCTAAAAAAATTAGGGATAGTTAGTTTTAGTGTCTTTTAATTCTTTTCAAATTTTCGTGCTTTTTGGATTTATAAAAATCTTAAAAATTGAAAAAGCCTAAAAAGCTTATAAAAATTCTAAAAAATTCTATAAAAATCAAAAAAATATAAACTCTTTTCTGAATCTTAGTTTTTGTTTATATTTTTCATAAAAATTGCCTCCAGACTTTTATAGATCAATTTGATATTTTAAATTGATCTTTCAAGTATGGTTACACAGTAGCTTTTATTTTTCATCTTTCTTGATTTTTAGAAAACTATATAAAAATTAGAAAATTCTGAAAAATTCACCAAAAACACTAAAAAACCTAAAAATATTTTTGTTTGAATTTTTGGAGCATTTTTGAGTGATTAAATAATTTGTTGAAGTTGCTTGTTTCTTCCTTTCTTTATAATTAAAAATCCAAAAAAAATAAAAAACAATTAAAAAATCCACCAAAAATCTTTTGTTTATTTTATTTTATTTCTTTGACTACTTCGTAGGCCGCAAGGCCAATTCGTACTCCCTGAGTCCGACCCTGGTTGCTATACCAGGTTAATAAAAGTAGCGAGGACCGCTTTTTGTTTTGATTGTTTTATTTCATCTTTTATTTGGTGGTTCTGTCTTCATTTTCTTGATTGAGTTGATTCTCCGAGATCCGGGTCGCAACGACCCGAGTGTGATTTTTACCTTACCCGGATATTAGGAGATCAATTTTCGGCTCATCAAGAAGCTCGAAGGAAGCTCCGATGAGGTTCTGGCTAGTCCAAATTGAAGTACCTGCAGAGGGTTAATGGCCAGCCGAGGCGTGCATATGTGCTTGTGGGTTGACTGTACGGGCGTAGTGAGGCCTGAGGGGCGGTGAAGAGGTCCGGTGATCGAGCTCCGCTAAGGTGGCGAAGCTTGCGTCGGCGTGAGGTGGAGTGCTTCGTCGGAGTGAACTTGGTGGAGTGTGAAGAGGATCGTGGACGACGAATAAAATGGAAGAAAAATCGAGAAAAAGAAGAAGATCGGGAGGGAGATGGAGGTGTCTACCTGGGGTCAGAAGCTCATATGAGAGCCTCCAGGTCTTCGCTCAAGGGCCGGCAGTGTACCGAGCTCGTGCAACGCCATGGAGGAGCTGCGACACGGTAGGGGTATGCTGTGGATCTCGCTGGAGGTCACCGACCGTCTTCGCTCGATGTCGTGCTCAATTGCTGTCACCAATGAGGAGAATGGAGCTCAGGGAAGCCTCATGTACTGGCTGATAGGGATGAAGGTGGCCGGAGACGAAGTATTTATAGGTTGGAAATGGCGGAATAGGTGGTGATGCAATGGAGTTGGTGGGCATCGTGGAGCGAGGTGGATGGAGGTTATGGTGTTCAAGGGGTTAGACGAGGATGAGGGATGAGTGGGGTATGTAGTGGTGGTGCTAGGGGGCAGAGATGGTGGTCGGAGTGGCTCCAGAAATGGAAAAGGGTCGGCACGTGCGTGAGGTTGGCGACGTGGGGCGCGGACTAATTGGGAGGTAGACGACGAAGTATCGGCCGTTGGATTGAGCGATCCAACGGTCAGGAGAAGGGCGAAAGCGGAAGGTGAGGATTAGATCGGCGAGGCGAAA
This sequence comes from Ottelia alismoides, assembly GCA_037367405.1. NCBI lineage: Eukaryota > Viridiplantae > Streptophyta > Magnoliopsida > Alismatales > Hydrocharitaceae > Ottelia > Ottelia alismoides. Next base: position 20,620 of record JAZKJV010005408.1, read on the forward strand.
TCACAGGGGGTAGATGTAGCCACATGGAGGTCGTGGGTCAAGGCGCTAACGTGTGGCTGGGATGGGGTCTGGGGTTTTGATTGAAAGGTCCAGATTTCGCGCGAGATGGAGGGCCAGGATTGAGGGATTCTGGCGATGATCAGAGGGCGCTTAGAGCTTCACGTGTCGTGCTAAGGGTGCGACACTGACGGGCGGTCCAGATGAGATCCATGGGTAGATCGGGAGGCTGGAATGCGTTGCGATGATGAACAGCCCAGATCAATAGAGGGAGCGAGCGATAGGACGGTTAGGATGGCCGGGCGCGCGGCGCACAAAGAAGCGGGCCGCGTGGCGCAATCAGAGGGCGCCACGTGGCTAGCTCTGAGTGGCTGAGAGAGAAAGTGAAGTTAGAGAGAGAAGGAGGCCGAATTTGGGAAAACTCAAAACATGAAAGTTGTAGATCTCGATGAGATCTAAAAGTTTCATGTTGATCAAAAATGGAGATGAGGTCAAATTTGATACAAAAATACAAGAGTAAAAATATACATACATATAGTATACAAAAGGGCCCAAAAACCCAAGTTTTGCATACGAGCTCCGAATTGAATGAAATTGGTCTCATTTTAAAGTGTCTCTGGATATGTATTAATCTGAAGGTGAGTAGACCTAATGCGGAGGTTGTAAGAGAGAGATATTGGCATTCTAAGGTCTAGGGGGTTTGGATCTTTATTGGATAATAGTTTTTGCCTTCTTCCTTATATTATTAACTAGTAATGTACACAGTGTAAGGAAGGTGTTATTTGTTTTTTAGAGGGGATATAAAATAAAAATAATTAGGTAAATTATTGGGAGTATTGTACAAGTGATTTTTACACATGGACTGGCTTCTTATTTAATACAAATATGAATGCTAAGATGCATGTATTGTGGTTTTATGTATGAATGCTATTTATGCAAGATAAGTGGAAATATGCTGCTAAATAGTCAGGAACAAGGCTCTATTTTCAACTTTAAGAGTGATGAATCACTGATTCATCAGCGACACGTGTCTCAGCCACAACCTTTCGATCAAGCTCCGAATGTCATCTCGATCGTTCGTTGTCTCACGCTTATCTCAGTAACATGTGGCGAGATCCTAGCCCTCAATCATGCTAACGCTCTATCTAATCTGAACAGCTCTTTAGTACCCATCTCTCAGCCGTTGGATCTCAAGATCCAACGGCCCAGAGATCATCCCCTACCTCCAGACGCCTCCTGTCCCACGTTCTCCACCTCGCCAACTCTCTTCCCCTTTCCATTTTCTCCACAATCTCCATCAATCCGCTCTCTCACTAACCACCCCCGACGTACCCCAATCACCCATCATTCTCGCAGGTCTTCCCTCACTCCACGACGACCTCTCCTTCGTCCCACGTTCTCCATGAAACCCATGCCCGTCACCATCAAAACGGCCACCTTCAATCTTCAAATACCTCGTCTCCTCCGCATGTCACCGGGGTCCACCTTTACGCGGGGAGTCACCCAGCAAGCCTCCGCCCCTCGGTGACAGCGAGGGGGCGGCATGGAGCACGAAGACAGTGATCTCCTCCGGTGTTGATCCCTGGTCATGGTAGGCCAGGAATGCGGTGGCTCCGCCCCGCCATGCTGCTTCCCATGGCTGGGGGAGTTCAGCGATGACCAGAGTGCCATTGGCACTCGGCCCAAGCCGCCACCGCTCTGCCATTGCCCTGGTAAGTTCCCTCGACCTCCCTTATATTTTATTTGATTTTCTCTGAATTAATTAGGTCACTCTACGCTTAATTACCCTCCATCGTCCATTATCCGAGCTTCACCGTATACCCATCTCCTTCGCGCTTCTCTCCGATCACCTCCTCTCCCTTCTCCGCTACTGGTCACCTCCGACCCATCTCTCCTCCGCTCGCCGGAGACAGAGCTATGTCCCCCATTCCTCCATTCGCCGGGGATCCACTTCACTCATAGAACCCCACTCCATACACGCTTCGGCTATCGAATTAACACCTGCAGGTACTCAATCGCCAATAGCCGGAGTCATGGCCAGAGCTTTCTTTATATACTCTACCTCTGGCAGCTGGGCGTCGACGGCCTCTTCCAAAACTTGTCGCAGCTCTCCCGGACTTCCAACTTCACCGGCGATCATTCTGGAGGTTCCGAGGAGAATCAGCATGGCCTAGCAAGGGTGGCGGAGCTCGGAGCCCTTCGTCGGAGACCAGAACCCACCACCAGTCGAAGCCGAGGAGGAAAGTACAACTACCATTGGATGCTCCTACCCCGAGCTCATCCAACGGTGCAGAAGTAGCCACGTGTGCAGCAACGAAGGGTACAACTACCGTTGGATCCTCAAGATCCAATGGTCCATGGATGTCCACGTGTCATCACCAAAGCCTCTCCGAACCTCAGCTCGACACCAGCAAGCTTGGCCCTCCCGAGCCTACTCCGAGCCTCATCCGAGCCTTAGCCTGACTCCAATCCTGCATCGAACCTACGTCGTCCGCCGAGCCTAGCCGAAGCTGTCCCAAGCCTCCTCCGAGCCTAGACCTTCACCGAGCCTGGAGCGCACGTGCAGGTCACGCGCTGCCAGGACAAATTGCAGGGAGGCCCACCAACTTCTTCAAATTTGCAGACAGGTCCACAGACCACGTGCAGACCATGTGTGCTTGGGGTATTTTGCATTTATACCCTCGCGGGTTTTTATAATTGCAAAAATACCCCTGCACATTGGGTTATTTACAGGGAAGGTCCCGCACTTTATTTTATTTGTATTTTAGTCCCTCCCAAGGACTTGTTTGCTATTTATCTTTCATGTTTTCTTGCATTTATGCCCCTAGCTTCACTCATGCATATCTTGAGCTCCGATTGAATCGATTTCAGTGGCGTTTTGAAGCTCTTTTCATTGTCTTCGTGATGGCATGCTTATATTTCAGATTTGACACTATGAGTTTTGGTGTCTTATTTTGTTAATTAAGTGTCTTTTGTGTAATGCTTCACATGCCTTATTTTTACATAAATGAAAGTAGCTTCATGAACTTGATTCTGATTTGACTTGTGATTAAATGGCTGAAGTATCTTTTATAATTAGGGCATATTTATGCATTTATTCACATCTCTTTGCATGATTAAAAATCAAGTAAAAAATGCATGTTTCATGTTTATTTAATGCATCTTGCCTTGTCTTCATGCATTTTCATCGACCTACGTTTATCCAACACTTAGTTAAATTACTTTGAACCCAAATAATTACGAGAGAGGCTCGTGTCCCTGAGTTCGACCTTGGGCTTGCCCAAGTAAAAAATTATAAATGGACCTTTTTATTCGATTGATTATCTTGATTAATAGGTTCTTTGACGAACCTGATCCAGCCTGCTACAACACATTAAAATGACTAATTAAGAGGCCGATTTTGCGGTTCATCAATTATCCATTTGCTAAAAGCATGCATTGGCTTCACAGGTCAGTTAGGACTATTCCAGGGTTGGAATACCTAAAGGCTGCCCAGTCTCCCCCTGTTTGATGAATGTCTATCCCCGTGCTTCAGATCTCGTGTTCGAATAGTGGCTTTACTGGGGATTCTTGCTGCTTCGCACCCTGCTCCTTCCCCTTCTCCTTCATATACCAAGCCCTGATTCTCCTTCTCTGTTTGTTGGGACCCGAAACGGAAGGGACCTCAGCCGTAGGAGCAGTTGCGATCCTACATCGCTCGCACCCAAAGGGGGCAGACTGAGACTTTTAAGAACACGTCGACCTATTATATATTTGAGTTGGTTGAGCCGGTGGAATCTACAACATTGAACCGAGGCCCTTTAGGTAGGGGTATGTGTAAAACAGATTTGATGACGGATCGGATACGAGTATATTTGTAACCATTTGCATGCATGTCTCACACACATCTACAGTTAATCCGAGACCTTTGTCGACCCTTTCGAGTCCATCATCCCTTCTAAAGAACCTCTTTCCCGATGATTCATTTCATCTCTTCGCAAAAAGAGATGAACCCAATTTAGGGCTCTACTCCGACCAAGTCCCGAGCCCTTCATTCCATTCTATAGCACCCTCTACATGTCCCCCGTGCTTCGGTTAGAGTTCTAACACCTGCAGGTACCAAGAAGCTCTTGATTGGTTGGAATTTTGGCCAAGCTCCGATCTCTGCCCCACCTCCGACAACACTTCACCGACCGACCATTCTAGAGGATTCCAACCCTTCATCGAGTGATCACTGTCTTAATCAGAACCTTGCAAAGGTTTCTAGATTTCCTTCGAGCACGGGGGAGGTGCATACCCTTCATTAGAGCATAGCCACCTCCATTGTGTAAGGTTAAGTAGCTCTTAGTCAAGGATCAACATGTGATATTGGATCAAATCTTCTGGATCTGATCCTACGACTTTGATCAAGCCCCGAACCACCGCTTCAAGCCGTAGATTTGGTGGATTCGAGTCACACCGGAAGCAACAACTGCCATCCATGTGGCTCGTCCCTGACGCGTGCCTGAGTCGCCTCCCAAAGCTACACCCACACGCACCTGATGTGTGATACTCCTGAAACTTTTATAGATAAATCTCATCGAATTATTTTATTTATACTTTTACTTTTATTTATACTTTTATCTTCACACGTGTAAATTTGCATGTAAAACCTTTCTAGGTTTTTGTTATTGCATTTTAGTCCATGTTGGATCTATATTTGATATTTTATGTGTTTTTAGTTCATGTTTATTTGCAAATAAGACCATGTATTGTACCTTAATAACTTGAATATTGTGTATCCAATTTCAATGAAGTTAGTCTCGAATTAAAGCTTATTAAAATCTCTTTGATGTTATATGCATACACCTCTGAATTGACTGATATATAGTGCATTAAAAAAATCAGAGATGTATTCTTCTTTCATTGATTGAATTAATGTTCATGAATCAATATTAGCCTTGTTAATTGATATCCCTGAATTCCTATTTTGCTTCATTTCATTGAATTTCACTAGGTATACTTATGATTGATCTTTATTCACTAATTACCTAATTGCATAATTAAAGTTCATGGAGTAAATTAACTGCTTAATCAAAGGCATGCATTAATCAATCTAGCTTGATTCAGATATTTGTTTTTTCACTTTAAAGACAACTTACTTGATTGGATGTATTTAATTAATACTTAATCAAGAGCTTATGTAGTGAATTAGGTTATTATATGTTGTGTATTATGTTGTATAACTTGCATACATTTTGTAACATTTTTTCTTACATGTGTTAAATTGCATTAAAAATCTGTAAAAAGAATCATGCATCCATTATGTTGTGCATCTGTGACATAGATCTCACTTTAAATCACTTAATCTATGTGCTTAAGCTCTAATTAGATAAACTAATTGTTCATATCCTTCTGTTCGAACCTGAACTTATCCCGGATAAATTAAGCCAAGCTCTCTTCACAGAGATACCCATCTTGGTTCCGTTGAATTAATAATTGGTCATATTACAATGAGTGATTATTAACATTTCCATTTATTAATTCATCGTGATGTTAGTTTCATAAGTCCTTGGTGACCCATTAATGCAATAAAAGTTATTTTATGTCATCATTTGAGTTGAATGTATATGTTTGCACTTAGTAATGGTTACTAAGTACAATTAGGGTTATGTACCATGGTCATCCTTAAATTATACGGTTGTTGATCTAAAGAACTAGATCATAGAGGCTGATGTGGGGTTATAGACCTGAAGAGCTAGATCAAGGACACCATCGTCATCATCAAGTGGTATTCAAAATAATGTCCAATATGAGAAAGAGATGATAATCTTTCTCTAAAGACTGATTTCTGACTCATCTTAATGCATGCCTTTGGATAAGAATAGAGATTCAGAGATATCGGATTAGTCATGTCAAAGTGTTGTCTACAAGTCAAATTATTGACAAAAGTTGATATGCTGACCAAAGATTGAATATTGATAAGCGGTCAAATGCTGATCAAAAGTCAATGTATTGACCAAAAGTAAAAAATGTTGACTTTAAGTCAAAGTGTTAGTCTGGCAAGATTGAGATATTGAAGGCTTGTATTGTATATTGTCATGAACATGCGTACATCCTTTAACTGGAGACAGATTTACCTCTATAAGTTTGAGTATGCACATTTGGCAGACTATTAGGTTGATGAATTATACAAGATCTATATATTGGTGCACTGGTGTGCATATGAGGAGATGTAAGATGCATGATCTCTTGAAGGAATAATACATGTTCATAGTCTCTAAACTGAGAAACAAAGCTAATTAATGAGATATTGGGACACTTTGAATTCTACGCATGATCATCTTCTTTATAAAACAAGACAAGAATTTAGAAATGTTAGTATATGCTTTTGGAAAGCATATGATTCATATTGTTTCCCAGCGATCGATTGAGAAATCTATTGATAAGTCAATGAAGAAGATAGTCAAATAAGGGTCCAAACTTTGGGTTTAATCATAGTCTTCCATTGCATAGGATGTTTGAGTATTGGGAATACTATGAGTTGATATGATCATAAGAGGTTATATATCACACTTCCATTTCAAGGAGTGATGAAGCTGGGTGGATTTTAATAAATCAACATCGTAGATAAATGATTGAGAATAATATCAAATATGAAGATATCAAATGTCAAGATAATAATTACTATCATGGATATAGATATTATGGGGATATGTAAATATGATTCACATTATTGGCTATTAATTGATATGAATATGGATTCATAATAATTAATATTCATATGATTCATATATATTCAAGGCATGTATGAATATGATTCACATAATTAAATGTATGGATTTGTATCTAATTCTGGATTAATAATTTGGATTCATTTGTTGGGAGGATGATCTTACAAATCTACCAATATTAATTGATATTGACTAAGAGATAATTGATTTAAATATCAAGTCCTCTTTAGAATTGAATTGAGGACAGAATGCCATGTAGATGTCCACTGTGCATACCAAGTGGTCGTCCACCTTGCATGTCATGTGGATGATGTTGGAGGTTGATTAGTTAGCTTCTTTCCTTCTTGGTTAAGGACTCTCTTATTTGATTTTTTATTTTAGTGATTAAGTTGGCAAACTATTGAAAACTTCATGAAGTATTAAGAATCCATCATAACCAACCAAAATAAAATCATTGGCCCATGTTGTGGTTATCCCCAAGGGGAGGTGATGAATCTCCATTTCATCACCTTTATTCTATCATTTTGGCCTTAAAAACCCCAGCAAATGCATGTAAATAGCATCAATTTGTGCATAATAGCATCCATTATTTATTGTATTTATTGTACATAAAATAAGGTTTTTAATAACAAAATTATAAAATAAAGAGAAGAAAAGAAAAAGGAATAAAATATTGAAAATATTTTATGACCCTTACCCTAAGACCAAGTCCAGAATGGAGTTGGTCGATAAGGAATAAAGTAGGGGGAGATAAGGGACAAAAATACAATAAATACCTCATTTATTTATTCATTAATTATGCATTTTGACACCAATTTTATTCTTTATTATTTACTCATCAAATAAAGAAATTTTGTACATGAAAGTTGTAAATAATAATGTAAATGAAAATACAAAATTAAGTTCGTACAAAAATAATACACTATGTACAATTTATACACAAAATAAAAAGCCAAAAACCAAACTTCACAGACCCATATCTTTTCAATAAAAACTAAAAATGTATCAAAATCACCTTTAATTGTATATAACTTTTAATAAGCTATTTAATGAAGGTTGGTTTCATATTTTTTGGAGTTATAGTTTGAAAGTTAGGTTTTGGACCCCTATTGTACATAATACCAATTAAAATATTCAATTTATTCATTGTTTATTATTTTTACAAATTCATATTTTTAGTATTTTATAAATATTATCTATAATATATGTGTGTATTAAAATCAAAATAAAACCCAAAAGAAAAAGGAAAATAAAATAAGTTTATGTAAAAACATAGACAAAATACCTTTGTTATTATATATATAAATAAAAGGGAAATACATTCTTCCAATTCTTTATTCTTTTATATTTTTCTAATATTGTAAATATCATACATATTCTATTAAAAATATAAAACTAAAATAAAACTCATAAAAATACATTAAAATAAAATAGTATAGCTAAAACATATGTAAAACATCTATAAATATACCTACATAATACACATATCTAATTATTAAAGTATACAAATAACATCATAAAAATCAAATACAAATATATTTATACTCATAAAAATACGTTATAAATATATAAAATAAGATAATAAAATAATAAAATAAAATACACAAAATAAAAATAAAAATGAATAAAATATAGGTAATTTTACATATAAAATAAGCCATTAAAAATGAACTTGTAATAAAATACATCAAAAAAATAAATAAAAATCATAATATAATACTACATAAAAAAATAAATATTTTTTATTTTATATTATTTTTAAATATTTATTCTTTAATAAACCAGCTTGTTTTGTCTTGTAGCAGGCTGAGTTGGACCAATCAAGTCCTCGCATTCGTTGACCTTTGGTCAACTTGACCTCTAGTCTTCCGACGTGATGCCCCTGTCTTTTCCCCGATTTCGCGGCATTTTTCATGGGCGTCTCATCTATCATTCACGCTCGCATTCTTCAGACAAAATCCTCCCAGATCATTGTACATCCACGCCAAGCCCTTGGATCCATTGTATATAGCTCCGAGTCTTTAATATTGGCCGGTCAAATAAGGGTGTCTCCTACGTTCATAAATAACTCCATTTCCTCCTCCGTGCCTTTTTGGTCATTTCTTCATCCCTCGACCCCTGGACCTCAGTCTAGAGCGTATCCCCGTGACACGGGGAGTTCCCTGAGCATCCACGACGGTTCGCGGAGGAGGAGATGCACCCACGACTGCTGCTCCGGCGTGGTCTTGTTTCTTGGCTACCCAGCCAGGTTCGACCTGCGTTTTTTATATTTTTAGTTTGATTTCGATTCCAGAAGCTTATTCATGCATTTATTTTAGTTATGATCCTGTATAATTAGCATAGAAAAGGTGACCCGTAGTTCGCCGGAGCTCTTCTCCGGCGAACGCCCTCATCGTGCTCCCGAATACTCCGACGCCTCACAACCACCTCCACTTCCTTCCCTTTCATTTCCCTACGCCCTTTCACCCTTCTGCTCAACCAGATCCTCCTTGGATCTGGATTTTGAGGCCCATCTCCGCCGCACTCCGCCGAACCTCTCCGCCCGCACCACCATCCATCTCCCATCGCCAATAAGGTCCCCAAAAACTTCCTTTGTGCAAGTGAAACTTTCTTGCAGGGTCTGGAGGCCAAGAGACCCTCGAAGGGGTCGATTTTTGTACCGACGCCTGGTACCTGGAGGTCTTCTTCTTCCTCGACCTCTCCGGACCACTATAGTGCTCCAGGTGCCATTTTGGAGGTGTCATCAGTCGCGCGACTTCCCCAGGAGTCTTTTGCGCCTCGTCGCGAGGCGAACCATCATTGGAGCTGCCCGCACTACCCGATCGAAGGAGCTCCATGGGCGTGTTCTTCCCCGTTCATCCAACCACCCCCGGAGCCGTTGGATCTCTTCCCAACTCCAGTTTTGATCTTGGCCGTCTGATCACGTCACGCCACCAACCGTTCGATGAAGCCCAAGATCTAATCTGAACCGCAGATCGACGAAGGGGTATCCAGCTTCCAGGTCTCGCCACGTGTCCAAGTAGAGGATGGAACGTCGTTTGATCCAGCTTATTAAGGGGTAATTTGCACATATACCCCTACCTTTTTTGTATCTAATTATTAGTGATGCAAATAAAATATTACGTGTAAATAAAATTGGGCATTTTGGATGTAGGCCCTCATACTTTTTATATTTACGTTTTGGTCCCTTCCAACGTCACGTGTAGTCCTCACGTGATGTTGGAAATTTTGCACAAAACCCCCCGACATTTTTTAATATTATAAAATACTTCCAGAGCATTAAATAAATAGTTTATTCTGTTGGGTCAATTGCAATGTGCCCCTGAACTTTTATTTATTTGCAGTTATGCCCCTGCTAGGCTATTTATTTTTGTGACTTTTATCTAATTATTAGAAATAGCTACATAGCTCCTAAAAATACCCAAAAATAGGATTAGATGCTTCATGCCTTATAGATTCGCACCAAGTGTCCACTTTGCATTTTTTGCATTTAATCTATTTATTAAAATTAAAAAGTAGCCTAAATTATCCTTGTCTAAAGTATAAAATACCAAAAAAATATAAAAACTTTTTGAAAAATTCCAAAAAAAATATATTTGATATATTTTGCTATCTGTTAAGTCCAGAAAGCAAAAACCCCTAAAATACTAAAAGAAAATTAAAAAAATCAGAAAGTTCCAAAATCCAAAAAAAATATTAAAATTTTAGAAAAATACCAAAAATATATTTTTATGTTTTATAATCAGCTATATATTATTATTTATGTATTAAAATTAATTTGGGTAATTTTGGAACTTATTTATTTTTTTAAAACCCAAATTTAATTCGGATTATGTATTAATCCTATTAGTGGGATAATTTTGACTTTAAAAATACATAAAAATTAGCAAAATTTTTTGGAAAAATATGAAAACATAATAAAAATATTAAAAACCTGAAAATACATTATTTTCTGAATTTTAATTATATTTACTTGCATTTATAAATATATCTCTATATATTATGTAAATCAAACCTTATATAGGTTATATTGCTTTTATAAAAGAAAAAGAAAATATAAAATCAGAAAAATTAAAATGAAGTAAAAATTATAAAAAATCAAAAATAAATAAAATAAATAAAATTAAAAACAACAATAACATGGACTAGAGAAGGATTGGATAATTTTGTGCAATTCATTTTTGCCCCCAACTGTTTGCTCCCAGTGTTTGACCTCTACACATGCTTACACCTATACACATTTGCATGTAGAGTTATAATAAATTTTAACTCCACATTTTTGAGATCCAATTGCTTTATTCATGTTGTGGGTCAACTGCTGATTAACCGAGGATTTTTGAGTGGTCTCTTCAGCGACTAGATATTTATCTAGACCCTCGGACAATTTCAATTATCAGATGGCGCCGTTGCCGGGGAGCAACCTCATTTAGGATATTAATCATTTATTTGATTCTTCACTCTTGTCCATATTTGTTTATTTGCATTAATTTCTTTTTTTGTGAACAGTCTGACACTCTTCTATGTTTGAATTTGTTGGAGGGACCGCGGCATGGCGGAGGATCTCCTAGGAGGACCTATGCACCCGAGCAATGCGGAGCCGACTTTCTGACTGAGCCGACAGGAGAGAGCAGCCGATTCAGATCTGGAGGAATTTTGGAGGCAGATTCAGAACTTCATTTTATTATGTAAAAAAATGGGTAAATTTATGTGAGAGAGTGATACTTGGCATGTAATAATACATGACTCTCTACACTTCAACTTCCCGAGGTCCATTTCCCGAGGGATTGTTCCCATGGGGGCCTCGACGGTTTTGACGCTTTTTATTTTTTTTATTTTATGTTATCATTTTGTGTGAATGAGCCTTAGCCTAGGAACTGATTGATGATAGATTAAGGTCCAAACACCCTAATATATCTGCATGTACCTATAGAACCGTGCTTGGACTTAGTCAAAAAATAATTGTTATTTATTTGGATTTGTGATCGAGCGCCGAGAGAAGTGCTATACAGCGCGTGCAGGATCCGTTGGGTGGACACCGATGCACTTCAGAGACCGGACTTTTAGATCTCGTTTCTGAATATTTAGCATTTTTGTGCTTCACGATAATAGCAGTTACTAACCTAGGGCGATTTCATCGGATTGCATTTGCATATAGCATAGGTTTCAACTCTATTCTGCATCTCGCATGGAGAGAGCTGGGAAGCACTGTAAGTCCTCTTACTTGGCATGCATCACTCGATTTTCGACTTGCATGACTTTTCCGATCTTCTCCCTCTATTTTTGCTCACCTAATATGTAAATGGAATTGGAACCCTGTTAGGCACGTGCATTGAAAAATAACCAAAAAAGTGATAACCAAAATAAAATCGGGACTGCTAACCATACTTGATCTTTAAAATAAAATGGATCCTTTGTCTTGGGGAGAGCAACCCCCTCACTTGTATGCGCATTTTATTCCTACGCACACGCTAAGGATTAGTGCCCCAATCCCAAAGCCTAATTCCGGTGTGTACAACTTTCTATGATCACCTAACTCTAAAATCGACAAGATAAAAAGACCACATTTCGGTCTTCACTGTGTTGAGTGGGTGAATCGGGGGTTTGTTGTGTGTCTTGATTGTGACTTGGTGTCCATTTGCATTTTCGTCTCTTTGAGTTATCAGTAGCATCCGTGTGAGTCATGTATTTTTCATTTTGAGTCTCTCTACCTCTCTTATACATATATCTCCTCATTTGCATTGAGTCGTGGTATTGGCACTTGAGCTCAATCATCTTCGCCAAATCTTTCGTCTCGCTTCTTACCCATCCTCCTTGTGTCCCCTATATCATCTCTTATATTACCTGGGATTGCTGGTAGATACTGCCCGCATCGAGGATCTTGACTTACATTGATTATTGGAGTAAGTCGGGCATGGGTTGAGGATGCTAAGATTGACTTGGTGGATCTGAATTTCGCTTTGTGCATAGGAGCTTATTGAGGATTTTTGATGATGCATGATCATTAGGTGTGATTCCTAATCAATGATTTTCAATCTTGCATACCCGATTGATGCTTTGTGATGATTTGATGATGATGTCATGAGCTTTAACTGATCTATCTATTCTGAGGTTCCTCCCATCTTCATTTCAAGGATTGATTTACTATTTGGATTTGTACTTCTCGGCACAGGTGTGTAGAACCCACATGATGTCTCTCATATTATTTACTGATCCATCCTTGATCTCCTACTTCTATTACCCACCTGTGGCACTTTGAGGATTCATGCTTATCTTTTGTGCCATCTCAGCTGACTGGGTTGACTGAGGGAAGTTTTGTGATTAACCTAATTATGTTTCGCTCTCATGATCTTATGCCCTCTGGATGATTGAATGATTGATGGCTTTTGAGGACCTGAGATTCGGTGCCAGCAATCCCAAGGCTTGATTGACCTAGTTCGCATCACACCCCGAGGACTATCTGCGGGAGGATGCGACACATTCTTTATGATCGGTTTCATACACTGACTCTATCTCCACCTTGTTGGAGCATGAAACCATATCGTTTGATATGACAGTGTGGCCTCCCCATCTGATTGTGTGACCGATCTGTCGGTACACGAGGCCACCTTCTTGACTCCTGTGAGTCTGCTCACCTTGACGGTCCTCGCAAGGATGAGCTTCACTTTTCTGATTACTCCATACCTAGTTCATATGCTCTCCGAGGGTTATCTGCGAGAGACTATGACAAATTCTATATCTGCAGTCTCTTCTACCGGTAGACAATATGTCGTCTATAGAGACCATTCTGATTGACCCCTCTGAGTCTTCTCTCCTTGACGACCCTCGTAAGGATGAGATCTGATTTGCTATTCTATGATTAGCTTGCATTGTTCCCTGTGGACTATATATGGGAAAATGCAACATATTTCTTTACGCTCGGTTCCCCTTTCTGACTGTGTCTCCTATTCCTGGGAACATGGAGTTGAGTCGTCTGATATGCTTTCGGTCCCCATTGCTTTGATGTTTACCCGATCTGTTGGATCTCGAGACCCATCTGACTAGACTCCTCTGAGTCTGCTCTCCTTGACGGTCCTCGCAAGGATGAGCCATCTTTCTCTGATTATTCCTTGCTTAGTTGGCCGTATATTCCATGAGGGTTGTCTGCGGGATGCTGCCACACTGTCTTGATTTTCAGTCTCTTCTGCTGGTAGCAGATCTGTCACCTACCGAGATCGCTCATGTGATCCGTCTGATGGATCTGGCTCCTTTGATCCCTCTCTCCTTGATGACCCTCGCAGGGTTGAGCCTTTTCTTGTGGTGTTCGGTGTGTTCTTGTGACCTTCTGATTTTATGCCCATCGAATACCACACCGCTGCATTAGAAAAAGTCTCGGTCTTTCCATTCCTATCTTTTGAGACCATGATTGACTTGGAGGGGTCTGTATTGTTCCTTCTCTCTCCATGTCTTACGGTATCGGTTCCGCTCACCCATTTCAGACCTTATGAGCCAATGTTCTGCTTTCTCTATCGGTCCCTGCTTTACTTTCCGATCTGTTTGTCCCTGGTAGCAGACACCCACTTGATTGCCCATCAGGGTGTCTTTTCAGTAACTGATTGCATCCTCGTTCTCACAGGGAGACGATGACGGGAGTATGGTATTCACTTGACAGATACTTTCATGCACCTCTTCAGTCTTTACTTGTTGTATATATGTGTTTTGTCCTCCATTCCTTCTTTCCCCCGCATGTTACGTGTGCCCCAGATCTATCGCCATATCTTTATGACTATACTTAGGACGCACCTTGTCCTAAGTATGGGGGGGGGGGGGGTACACACCGTGTTGTTCTTTCCTCTCTCAGTTTCGTCACTCTTGTTGTTGCTTATACTTAGGGATCTTTCACCGTAAGTATAGGGGGAGTGATGCGTACATTCTTCACGATCCTTTCGTACATCTGTATATATATATATATATATATATATCTTCTTCTTTTCCTTCTCATTTTTCTTCTTCAACAGAAAAGGTGTCGCCCCTTGGTGTCACTTTTCTATACTTAGGACGTACTTTGTCCTAAGTATAGGGGGTGTGCACCCCGATTCATTCATTCTTTGATCCCCTCCACTGTCTCCTCTCTTGTTGATCTACTCTGCTATACTTTGGGATATTTAACCCTAAGTATAGGGGGAGACAACCCGAGCTATGATCTATTTATTTTAATTTTTCATTTAATCCCACCCGTAACCCTCCCCGTGTTATGTATAGTCTACTATACTTCGGATTACTTGATCCTACGTATAGGGGGGTCGGTCACCTTCTTATTCATTTATATCTCCATTCTTTCATTCTTTATTTAATCGTTGTAGTATAGGCTTTTCTATACTCAGTACGAGTTATGTCTTCTCTTTTTCTTTCTGGATCTATGAGGACATAGCTCATGCTAAGTATAGGGGGGTCGTATATACTCTGTATATACTTTAGCCATAACTCGTACTTTCGTATAATTAATAATAAATATGGCTAAATATACTATATACATACATACATATTTTACAAATCAATTAATAACAACAGTCATTCCTCAAATTGTTTTTGCATTTACTGATTAATAAATCAGGTTAAAAATATGTTTGCAAAATGAGTTGAAAAATGGTGTGAACCGTTTGGAAAACTTTTTGTGAAATGTTTTCAACCTTTGTAAAAATATTTTTGAATGGCAAAAAATCTTTTCTGTGCATGAAATAAAATATTATAAAACTTATTTGTAAATGGTTTGGAAACTATTTTATAAAAATAGTTTGAAAAATGTATATACATTGTTTGAAAAATATTTGCAAATTAGCTTTCAAATGTGCGTAAATGATTGCAAAAATTATTGTGTACTATAGTTTTGAAAATTATTTTCAAATAAATTTGAGGAATTAATGTATAACTAAAATACGAATAAAATGTGTATATAAATCAAAATAAAATTCTTTATCAATTGTATATATGTACCTATAATAAATTTGTTAAAACCTATAAATTTGTTAAAATTCTTAACTCTTGTAAAATAAATAAAGCATGCACGTGTAAATAGCTGTAAATATTTTATACTTTATGTGCTTAAATTCTTTTGTAAAATTCTTTTTGTAAAAAGATTCTTTGATTTTAAATTCTTTGAAAAATTGCATCATCTTTCTT
Source organism: Ottelia alismoides (assembly GCA_037367405.1). Classification (NCBI taxonomy): domain Eukaryota; kingdom Viridiplantae; phylum Streptophyta; class Magnoliopsida; order Alismatales; family Hydrocharitaceae; genus Ottelia; species Ottelia alismoides. The sequence goes on from JAZKJV010005408.1 coordinate 36,465, forward strand.
GCATTGTGCATAACATTTGCATATTATTCTTTGATTGAGCTTGACAATTGAACTAGTCCAATTAAGTCAAAGATTGGAGCTTGGTTGAACCTTACTGCACCTAACTGCACTGGAACCTTATGGGAACTAGGTTTAAAGTACTTCAGGTCCATTAGGGCTTAATTCTTTGAGACTCAGGGCTAGGTTCAAGTCACCTCAACTGACTAACTAGAACTTTTCGAGACACACACATGACTCTTGTCGCCCGTGACCTAACTTGGACACTTGCACCTTTCACTTGGCTCAACTCAGTTGGAGTGGTGAGGGGGTTGGATTTGCCAGTCTGAGATGCACACGGGTGGAAACATTCGTCCTCGTCTAGGGAGGGAAGTGTACCCCAACCTGGTCTAGTTTCAATGAAGTCTAAAGACAGGAGAGTGTGGGTTGCGATAAAGCTTCAAAAGAGGGATAGTCTTCTGTCTCAAGAGGATCAATCCTTATGTAAATGATGCTGTGAATAGTATGTTTGAAAAAAAACTCCAAAAAAGTGGACATGCTTGAAAATAAAAATAAAGTGCCTGTCGGAGTATGTATATATGTTGTATAGAAAATAAGCATGCTTGAGCATCAAAGTTATACCATGTGAGCATGCAGCTGGATGACTTGACTACACTAGTCTTGCATCCCAGGATAGGTAACTATACTGGCTACCGTCCATTCTTTTCTCCACCTCCTCCTCTTGAGTTGGATGCCACTTGAACTTCGAAGGGAATACCCCGCTCCTCGAGGGCAGAGGGATGGATTGGTGAATCATTGGGTTGTCATTCTGGAGAAGTCAGTCTCTTTGTCATTTCAATTGGAGAGAGCCACTACCACTTACATTGTACAAGGTAGCTTCATAGTCATAAGGGTTTGCGTATGATGTAGGCTAGTTCTGACATGGCTATTGAGGTGGTTTGAACCGAGTTCTGTGACACTCGAAGGCTATTGTTTTTTTTAAATTTGGTTCCCAACCAGGTTCCACACACATTCTCACACTAGGTCTAACCTGAGCTCCAAACTTTGACTTTGTACGGATAAGTTTAATCATTTAGATCAATTCCATTTATTCTTTATTCTTTATTTTTGCCTTTTCTTTTCTTCTTCTTCATTCTTTTGTACTTATTGCATAAGTGTTTGCTAGGGACTAGCAAAGGTAGGTATATGGGGTGATGAATCTCCATTCTATCATCTTTATTCTATCATTTTGGCCTTAAAAACCCAGCAAATGAATGTAAATATCATCAATTTGTGCATAAATAGCATCCATTATTTATTGTATTTATTGTACATAAAATAAGGTTTTTAATGCCAAAATTATAGAATAAAGAGAAGAAAAGAAAAACAGAATAAAATATTGAAAATATTGTATGACCCTAACCACGAAACCAAGTCCAGAATGGAGTTGGTCGACAAGGAATAAAGTAGGGGGAGATAAAGGACAAAAATATAATAAATACCTCATTTATTTATCTATTAATTATGCTTTGACACCTATTTTATTCTTTATTATTTATTCATCAAATAAAGAAATTTTGTACATGAAAGTTGTAAATAATAATTTAAATAAAAATACAAAATTAAGCTTGTACAAAAGTAATACACTGTGTACAATTTATACACAAAATAAAAAGCAAAAAACCAAACTTCACAGACCCATATCTTTTCAGTAAAAACTCAAAATGTATCAAAATCACCTTTAATTGTATATAACTTTTAATAAGCTATTTAACGAAGGGGTTTCATATTTTTTAGAGTTATGGTTTGAAAGTTAGGTTTTGGGCCCCTATTGTACGTAATACCGATTAAAATATTCAATTTATTCATTGTTTATTATTTTTACAAATTCATATTTTTATTATTTTGTAAATATTATCTATAATATATTTGTTTATTAAAATCAAAATAAACTCCAAAACAAAAAGGAAAATAAAGTAAGTTTATGTAAAAACATAAACAAAATACCTTTGTTATTATATGCATATAAATAAAAGGGAAATACATTCGTTTAATTCTTTATTCTTTTATATTTTTCTAATATTGTAAATATTATACATATTCTATTAAAAATGTAAAACTAAAATAAAACTCATAAAAATACATTAAAATAAAATAGTATACATAAAACATAGGTAAAACACCTATAAATATACCTACATAATACACATATCTAATTATTAAAATGTACAAATAACATCGTAAAAATCGAATAAAAATATATTTATACTCACAAAAATATGTTATAAATATATAAAATAAGAGAATAAAATAATAAAATAAAATATACAAAATAAAAATAAAAATGAATAAAATATAGGTAATTATACCTATAAATAAGCCATTAAAAATGAACTTGTAATAAAATACATTAAAAAATAAATAAAAATCATAATATAATACTACATAAAATAATAAATATTTTTTGTGTTATACTCAAATAATAATAAAATCATTTTTTATTTTTAATTATTTATTCTTTAATAAACCAACCTATTTTGTCTTGTAGCGGGCTGAGCTAGACCAATCAGGTCCCCGCGTTCGTTGACCTTTGGTCAACTTGACCTCCAGTCTTACAACGTGACGCCCCTGTCTTTTCCCCGATTTTGCAGCATTTTTCCTGGGCGTCTCTGATGAATACTCATTCATCACTCTTTATTCTTATATTTTAGCTACAAAATCCTTTGCAAATGCATGCATATGTTTGTAAATACAAATAATTACCAAAAGCATGCATGGTGTAAAAAAACTAATAATTAGCATGTTTTTGTGCAAAAATAAAAGAACAAAGATTAAAAAGAAAAAGAGGGAAATATTTAGAATAAATATTGAGCAACCTAATCTCAAGGGAGGGCTCAGCATGGGCCTGACCACATAAAAGCCAAAGTAGAGAGAGATAGGGGCTCATGTGTGTAAATATACCTGTAATAATATTAATAAAAATATTTTCCTCTAAAAATAGAATAAAAGTGGCTTGTGTATATTTGTATATATTTATAAATACAAAATCAAAACAAAAATTGAAAAATTAAAAAGAAAACAAAAATATTCACTTGTGCATATTCACCATGTACATACACCCACACCTATCTATTTATTTAACCTTGTAAATAAACAAATTAATTTCCCTAAAAATTTGTACATATGCTATCTTTTATGTTGTAAATAAATAAAATAAAAACCATTAAAAAAACAAAATAAAAAGAATAAAATTTAAAACCAAAAAGAACCTTGTAAATACACCATGTATATAGATGTATATATCTATTTATATAACAATTGTATATAAATAATAAAAATAAAATAAAAATGCCCTTTTCTTCCTAATTTCATGCTATAACTAAATAAAATATAAAATGGGAATAAAAATGTATAAAAATAACTAATTAAAAATCAAAAATTAAAAAGGCTTATTGTGTAATACCTATATATAGCACTAAAGTGTAAATACCTTATTTTTATTTTGAAAAATTAATTAAAAATCACCAAAAAATAGAGAAAAATAAAATAAACATTTTTCGTATTTTGAGTTTTTCATAATTCGGCCATTTCCTATTTTATTTTCATTTTCTAAATCATTTTGACGTGGCTGATCCTCATTGGTCCACGGGGGATGTTGACCCCCCGGTCAACTCCCCCCTGTGGACCACTTCCCACAGGTCGTGACGCCCGACCCGATTTCTCAGATTTTTCGCGTCACGACCCGACCTCCGTCTACCCAAACCCAGGGTCTTACTCGTTCGTGCTAGATCCGACACCCTCGCCGGGATGCCCGCCCCGGGGTCCGCGCTCTAAGCTGCCCTACCCGATCGACATTAGACGGACCCCTGGCTGTATAAATGCCGAGCTCCATCTCCATTTTCCCGATCTTTGGCTCCCCACCTTACCATCCAGTGACCTCCATTGCCATCCTCGAGGTGACAGCTCGCCGTTGGCTGTGTCGCAGAGAGGAGAGGGTGCCCGGACCACTGATCCGGCGTCTTTGCGCCGCCGTGCTCCGCCTGAAGGTAGAGCTCGAGCCTCGGGCCTTGACGACCCACGAGGCGACGACCCAGAGCTTCCAGAGCTCAAGCCCAGTCGAACCATCCGCCCAGGTACCTTAGTTCTCTTTCTTTTTCTTTAATTTCGCATTACGCCCAAATCTCGCTGTCGCCGTTCACCTTCGATTCGGCCATCTCCGCCTTCGTCTCGATCATCAGTCCACCCCATCACGTTCGCCTTCTTCCCGGCACGTTCTCCATACCTTCATCCAACCCAGCTCGCACAGGAGCTGGGAGTCGGGTTCCTCCGCCGTCGCATCGCCGTAACCCTTCGCCCAGCCGCACCGTTCACAGTCACCACGCCTAACAGGGTCGAGGCAACTTGCCCTCGACCCGCGAGTCTGTTGCGCATCTTTGCAGATTCCCAGCAGCCCCATCTGAGGGCTTCGACATCCAGGTGTAGCAGCTCGACCTCCGCCGGACTCGCCTGAGCTCCCCAGAGCTCCGTCGAGCCATCGGAGGATACCAGTAGACGCGGAAGCCTCCACGCTTCTTCTCCGATCATCCGTGGCCTTCGAGGAGTCCTCCAGCGCCTGTACGAGCCGGCGAAGTTCGCCGGAGCCCAGTTCGTCAAGGACCCTTCCCTGCCGTCGATTCACCTTCAGCACCAGTTCAGATCTCTGCCGTCCATTTGAGGAGCCACCAGCATCGTCGATCTTTGGAGGCGTGATTTGGACCGTCCGTTCAGCGAGGCCTTCCCACGCTGCTTCTTAGCCGCCCGATCCTACATGTGGCGAAGCCCTGACCGCTCGATCGCCACCGAGGACTCCAGCGTTGGGCGCCACCCTCCTCGACCGTCGGATTGCACACGTGGCGCCCATCGTAGATCTACTTAATAAAGGGTAAATTTCACTTAGGCCCTTAGCTTTAGAGTAGTTTGCTTTTAGGCCTATAAATATTTTAGATACTTTATTTTAGTTAGGTAAATTGCACTTTGGACCCTGTCGTTTTCTGTATTTTCATGTATGCCCCTGCCTGTAGTGGATCACGTGCATCGACACGTGTTTGTTTGGGATTTTTGCATGTATAGCCTTGCAGTTCTAGGGTGTTCCTGAATGAATGAAACTTTTTAGTTAATTGCATATATGCCCTTGTGAATGGTTTTAATGAACATGCACGTTTATTAGTGGGTTATTTACATCGAAGCCCCTAGACTTTTAATACTTGTTATTAAATAGTCCAGGAACTTTGTTTCCTTGCAAACATGTCCCTGTGTGCCCAGGTCACGCGCCTCGCGCGTGCAACCTTGGAAATTTTGCACCGGACCCCCTGGAACTTTCACTATTTGCGTACAGTCCCTGTGCACTGTACCTTAGTTTTGATTTTTAATAAAATATCAAACCAACTCCAAATATGATGAAAATTGAAAACATGGCTCCTACCATAGTGTAAAATTTTCTCCTATTTTTGGAGACATTTTTTATTTCATTAATTATTTTAAAAATTCAAAAACAAGCTTTTTCTTTACTGTCTGACTTGAAAATTAACAAAAAAATATTAAAATACCTCTAAAAATTACAAAAAATTAATTAGTGTGTATTTTGCCTTGTTTGATTTTCTAACCAATTTTAGTCATTTTTTCATTATATAAAACTTATAAAAATTGAAAAACACCTAAAAACCTATAAAAATTCTAATAATTAATTGAAAAATCCAAAATAATAATTTTGGTGCCTAAATTTTCCTTGTTTCTTCTTCTTTTAATTACCTTCAGGATTTTTAGGGACTTTTAGATATTTTATCTAAGTCCCTCAAGCTTGGCTGGACAGTACCCTTGTTTTCTTGCCTTGTTTGATTTTTAGAAAATTCAATAAAATTAAAAAAAAATACCAAAAATTGCCCAAAAAACAGTAAAAAAAACAAAAATACATAAAAAAATTTTTATTTGAATTTTTAAGTGATTTTTGAGTGCTTTAATAATTGCTTGAATAGGCTTGTTTACTTGCTTTCCTTATTTTCCTTATTAATCAAAAATCCAAAAAAAAATTATAAAGATTAAAAATCCATCAAAAACACTTTGATTTTATTTTATTACTTTTTTTAGACTACTTTGTAGGCCGCAAGGCCATCACGTACTCCTTGTGTTCGACCCTGGTCGCTATACCAGGTTAATCTAATAGCGAGACCGTTATTGTTTAGTTTTGACGATTTTATTCTTTTGATTGGTGGTCTATTTTTCTCGATCGACCACGCTTGGTGACTTGGGTCGCAGCGACCCTTGATTACCTTTTACCCGAGCCATCAGGCGTGTCATCAGAATAGCGCCGTTGCCGGGGAGCACGGCTTGGTAGTTTTTCTTTTTATTTTTCATTTTCTTTTTATTTTCTTTTTCGCGGCTTTCCACGGCTCTTTCTGAGTCTGCAGCTTTTCGCGACTTTTTCTTTTTCTCTTATTTTTGTTTTATTTTATTTTATTTTATTTTATTTTTGTTTTTGATTGATTTTGCTTGTTTATTTTATTTGACATTTCTGCACATATACCCCTGTTTATATTTCCTGCTTTATTTGATTATTATTCTTGGTCTGTGACACTTTGACTCTTTCTTGCGAGGGCCCGAGGACCGAGGCGACGACTTTTGAGGAGCCGGCGCAACCGCGAGACTCGGAGGCGGTTCCTTCTTGCACGGAGCCGCAGGAGAGAGCGAGAGAGTAGTTGAGTGAGAGAGGAGTAGTTAGGTTTCTTTCAGCACATTTGATTTGAATTGTAATAATACAGGGACAGTGTGGACTTGGACTTGGACTCTTTAGCGGGTCTGTTTCGCCGAGCACCGGTGTGCTCGGGGGACCCTTAAGTTTTTAGCGGCTTTTGGTTTTTCACTGCCTTTTACGGTTTTACGCGGTTTTTCTCGAGCCCCTAAATTTAGGACTTTCTGTTTGACTGTGCCGTACTGAGTAGGATCCAAACACCTAATAGACTGCTTGTGCCTATAGATCGTAATTGGACCTACTAATAAAATATTAATAAAAATATCTGACTCACTCCCTTCAAGCCTACGTGCTGTAGCCTGCCCTGCCAAGCGCTGCTCCTGAACCCGATGTGTCAGGAGGAGGAGGAGTAGACCGAGACCGGACTCTTGGATCGAAGGATTGGTGACCAGTTAGACGGTTCTTCGAGTAGAAGTTGCCTGTTTAGGGACTCGGCTTTTTACCGCTGCACCATATAGGTAGTTTCTTTCAGTCTTTCAATTCTGCGTGGATCATCTTGCATGTAGAGTGCTGGAGATAGGTACGCATTTCTATCTTTGCATGCATCATTGATTTTATCGCGCATCGGCTTTTTCGTCTTCTCCCCTGTTTTTGACTAAATAATCAGGAGAACCAAAAAAATTATTAGGCCTTTTGTTTTTATTGAAAAAGATCTAAAAAGAAAAACAATAAAATTGGGATTGTTTAAGCTATTGACCCTAAAAGACACTTGATTTAAAAATTTGTCTTGGGGAGAGCAACCCCCTCATTGTTTGGTTTGATTGTGCGAGAGAGTGACGCGAACACTAGGTAGAGCCCTCCAGTTCCATTCTCGACTGATTACCGACTCTTCTGTGCGGGACAATCGGTTGGGAGAGTATCGGGTATCCCAGCAGGTCACGTAATCGCTCTGATATTTTGATTGTTCACCAAAATAAAATTTGACAAGATAATTGATCGAACTTTCACGGTCTTCAGCTCGCGTTGCGTTGGTGAACTTGGGGTTTGCTTGTGATCATAGTTTCTCCAGATCTCATCCGCATTACTCGTCACATCAAGATGATGGGCAGACGATCTCTTAGGCAACCTCTGGCTGCACCGCTTTCGAGCGCGTCTACCCGTTCATCTAGGTTGGTTCGCGAGAGCCGAGACCCGCTCTCCGAACCCGAGTATGATTCCACACTGTTCCCCCTCGACCCCCTTTATTTCGGTTCTGAGAGACCAGTGCCATAGGAGATATTAGCAGATTTATCGGCACTTGAGTTTGGATCATTTGATTTTGCAGAGACCATGGCCGACAGTTCTGATGATCGCTCTAGAGGTCCACAGCCCGAGCACTTTGTTCTGGACCAGGGTGCGATCAACTCCACACTTATCACCTCCCTCGAGACCGTGCAGCAGCAGTTGAGGGATCAGGGAGCGTTCATGTTAGACATGAGGAGAGAGATGGAGCAGATGAGAGCAGAGAGAGAGAGAGCATCGGAGAGACGGGCCGAGGATCCCAGAGGATGCAGCAGCAGCCGCCGCGGCAGGAGCAGGAGAGGCACTGAGACCGATGCGGGAGTTGCATAACCCCGGATCGACACTGATGCACCACTGGGTTGTGCTACCAGCCATCGTGGGGGACTTCAAGTTGCCCCCGAACACCTTGCAGTTACTCCCCCGTTTCCACGGGCTCGCCATCGAGGAGCCCCATCTCCACCTCCAGGAGTTCCTTATGATCTGCAGTACTGTCCATGATCGTCAGGTGGACCAGGACACCATCAGGATGATTGCCTTCCCTTTTCCTTGGCCGACAGAGCAGCCACCTGGCTGAAGCATCTGGGGAAGTTCATCTACACTTGGGAGCAGCTCCGCACCGAGTACTTGCATAAGTACTATCCTCTCGGGCGGACCAATGCCGCGAGAGCCCTGATCAGCAACTTCTCCATGCTCCCCAACGAGCAATTCCATGAGGCATGGGAGAGGTTCAGGGAGCTGACTGATAGATGCCCGTACCACGACATTTCCAAGCCGAACCTCGTGCAGAGCTATTTCAGCGGGCTGACACCAGAGCTTCAGGGCTTGGTGAACGCTTCTTGTGGCGGGTCCTACTTCGCCAAGGATCACAACCAGGTCTAGGCCATCTACGAGGAGATGGCCGAGAACTACATGGTGATGTCCCAGACCCAGTTGTACACTCAGGGCAGACCCCAGCAACCACAACCCGTGCAGTACCAGAGGATCGCACGGGTCGACGCCGGTCCTTCCAGTTCGTCCGCAGTAGCAGCAACACAGGCAGAGTCATCCGCTGCAGACATGGGAATCATTAGCGAGAAGTTGGATCGGATGGAGCTGATTGAGAAGAAGCAGTGCCAAGGCATCACTCAGATGGAGCATATGGCACAGACTCTGAGCGACATGAAGACCCAGTGATGAATACCCATTCATCACTCTTTATTCTTATATTTTAGCTACAAAAACCTTTGCAAATGCATGTAGATATGTGTAAATAGGAATAATTACCAAAAGCATGCATTGTGTAAAAAACCTATAATTAGCATGTTTTTGTGCAAAAATAAAAGAATAAAGATTAAAAAGAAAAAGAGGGAAATATTTAGAATAAATATTGAGCAACCTAACCCAAGGGAGGGCTCAGCATGGGCCTGACCGCATAAAAGCCAAGTAGAGGGAGATAGGGGCTCTTGTGTATATATCTACGTAAATAAATAAAAATATTTTCCTCACTCAAAAATATGCTTGTAAATACTTGTATATATTTATAAAAACATAAAAACAAAATAAAAAGTTAAAAATTAAAAAGAATAAAAAATATCCCTTTCATCATGTACATATGCCACATCTATGTATTTATTTAACCTTGAAAATAAATAAAATTAATTTTAAACTTTTTGTGAATATTCTATATTATATATTGTAAATAAATAAAACAAAAACAATTAAAAATCAAAACAAAATAAAAATAGAAAAATTAAAAATACAAAAAGACATTGTACATATACCATGTAAATAGATGTAGATATCTATTTATTTTACCTATGTATATAAATAATAAAAATGAAATAAAAATACCTTTTTATTCCTTGTTTTATACTATAAATAAATAAAATATAAAATAGGAGTAAAATTGCAAAAAAATAATAATTAAAAAAATCAAAATAAAAAACCCTATAGTGTACAAATACCTATATATAGCTATATAGTGTAAGTACTTTATTTTTATTTTGAAAAATTAATTAAAAATCACAAAAAATAGAAAATATTAAAACAAAAATATTTCATGTTTTAACTTTTTAATAATTCTGCCATTTACTATTTCTAATTGATTTTTCAAATCTTTTCCACGTGGCAGCTTCTCATTGGCCCACGGAGATGTTGACCTCCGGTCAACTCCCTCCGCGGACCTTCTTCTCCAGCGGATCTCGCGCCCGACCCGACTTCTCCTCTTTTTCCGCGCTCGATCCGCTCGCCATCTCCGCAAACCCCAGGTCCTATCTCTTCTTCTTGTATCCGAGACCCTCGCCGGGGTATCCACATCGGGATCCGCGCTTCTCACAACCCTACCTGACCAGCCCTAGCCGGACCTGCACCCACTTAAATACCCAGCTCCGCCACCCATTTTCTCCATCTTTGGTCATTCCCCTTCTTCCCTGTGAGCTCCATCAGCAGCTGCGCATCTTCACGCCGGAGCTTCTCCGATATTCAGGCGCAGCAGAGGAGGCCGGAGACGCTTCCACGAGGCCGGAGAACTTCGGCGGCCGCCTGTTCATCCAGGACCTCTAGCCGCCGTCGATCACCCCCGTCTCGCTCCAGTTCAGATCTTGGCCGTCCATCCTTGGAGCAACCTGCAGCGTTCGATCAGAGAAGGGACGATCCGGAGCGCCCACCAGTCCCAGCCTTCCGATCAGCCACGTGGAGCGCATCCAACGACCCCGCTTAATAAAGGGTAATTTACCCTTAGGCCCTTATCTTTGTTTTATTTCGTTTGAGTCCTGTAAATATTTAAGTACGTTGTTTAGTTTTAGGTTTATTTGCGTAGAGGACCTTGAGCTTAGTTTATTTGCATTTATACCCCTGCCTGTTGTGAGCCACGTGCTTCGTCACGTGTTATTTTTGGTATTTTGCAGTATATGCCCTTGTAGTTCTGGATGTTATGAAATGAATGAAAGTTTTTAGTTAATTGCAGTTATACCCCTATGCGTGTTTTATTTCCCCATGTGCGATATTTTGTGGGTTATTTGCAACTAAGACCCCTGGACTTTTGGTACGTGTTACCAATAAGTCCTCGGGACTTATTTTCCTTACATTTAGGTCCCTGAGTGCCCCAGGCATGCACGTGGCGCGTGTTTTACTGGGTATTTTGCACCTGGACCCCCAGAACTTTGGGTATTTGCATTCCAGTCCCTATGCACAGTACCCTTTTGTTATTTTTGAATAAAATATCAAATCACCTCCAAATCCAATGAGAATTTGAAACATGGCTCCTGCCATGGTGTAGGATTTTCAAGGATTTTTGAGGACATTTTTGATTTCGTTTACTATTTTTAAAAATTCAAAAACCTTTATTTTCGTTACTGTTTAACTTAAAAAAATCACAAAAAATATAAAAACTCCCCTAAAAATTCCATAAAAATTAGCTACTGTTTAGTTTAGTGTGCTTGATTTTCTCGCCAATTTTGGCTATTTTTCATTGCTTAAAAACCTTAAAAACTTAAAAACACCAAAAAACCCATAAAAATTCTAATAAATACATTAAGAATCCAAAAATAATAAATTTGGTACCTAAATTTTCCTTGTTTTACCTACTTTATAGGAAAATTACCTCCAGGCATTTTTGAGGCCCTTAGATATTTTATCTAGGGTTTCTTGGCTCGGCTGGACAGTACCCCTTGTTTTTGCTACTGTTTGATTTTTAGAAAATAAAATAAATATCAGAAAATTATCAAAAATTCACCAAAAATATAGAAAAATATAAAATACATAAAAATATTTTTGTTCTGATTTTTGGTTGAATTTTGTTGTTTTAAATAATTTGTTGAAGTGAGCTTGTATTTGTTTTTCTTAATTTCTTAATCTTTTAAAAATCCAAAAAAATTAAAAATACTTAAAAACCACTAAAAAGATTTTATTTCTTTATTTTATTTGTTTTACTACTTCGTAGGCCTTCGGCCAATCCGTGCTCCTTGAGTTCGACCCTGGGTGCTATACCAGGTTAATCACATAGCAGGACCGCTACTTCGTGATTTTATTGATCTGATCTATTTCGAGTGGTTCATTTTTCTTGATATACATGGTCTGATCGCTTGGGTCGCAACGACCCTATTTCCGTACCTTATACCCTAGCCATCGGACCTATTATCAGAATGGCGCCGTTGCCGGGGAGCTCGGCTTAGTAGTTGATTTTCTTTTCGTTTTTATTTTCGCGGCTTTTCGCGGTTCTCTTTCAGAGCTCGCGGCTCTTCGCGGCTTTTGTTCATATTTTCTTTTTGTTTTATTTTGCATTATTTTCTTTTTCTTTTATTTTTGTTTTTGTTTATTTTGTGTGTTTATTTTTTTTACATTTTTGCATATATACCCTTTTATTTGTATTTTCATTTCTTTTTCCTTTATTATTATTTGATTATTGGTTCTGACCACTCTATTTTCTCTTGCGAGGGCCCGAGGACCGAGGCGGCTGATTTCGAGAAGCCGGCGCAACCGCGGGATTCGGTGGCGGCTCCCTCCTGTACGGAGCCGCAGGAGAGAGTGAGAGAGAGTTGAGTGGGTGAGGATTAGAGTAGACTTTTATTTTTATTCATTATTATTGTAATAATACAGGACATTCTCAGACACTTGGACTCTACCGTAGCGGGTCTGTTTCGCCGAGCACCGGTGTGCTCGGGGGACCCTTAGGACTTGCGCGGTTTTTTGCGGTTTTTACGCGGCTTTCTTTTCCTTTTATTTCTGCCTTTTCCGGTGTTTACGCGGTTTTTGCTCGAGCCCCTAGACTTAGGAATTTCTGGTGATTGTGCCGTAATTAGTAGGATCCACACACCTAACTGCTTATCTGTTCCCATAGATCGTTAATTGGACCTACTTAAAAATCACTAATAAAAATAACCGACTCATTTGCCTTCGTAGCCTACGTGCCGCAGCCCGTCCTGTAAAGCGCTTACTCCTACCCCCGATTTGTCGGACAGAGGAGGGACAGGCCAAGACCGGACTCTTTGGCTTGGAGGTCGGTGACCGGTTAGACGGTTCTTCACTAGAATTGCTCATCTAGGACTCGGCTTTCCCGTTGCATCATATAGGTAGTTTCCTTTCTGTCTTTACATTTATGCGCGGATCATATTGCATGTAGAGTGCTGGAGACAGGTACGCATTTCTTACTCAGCATGCATCATTGATTTATCGCACATCGGCTTTTTCGTCTTCTCCCCCCTGTTTTGGACTTAATAACCAGGAGAACCGAAAAATTCGTTAGGCCATTTGTTTGCTTTGAAAAATACTAAAAAAGTGAAACCATAAAATTGGGACTGGCTAATACTATTGATCTTAAAATCCGTTCACCCTAAAAATTTTGTCTTGGGGAGAGCAACCCCCTCATTGTATGGTTTGGATGCGCGAGAGAGTGACCCGCACCCTAGGTAGAGCCCCCCGGTGCTAGTCCCGACTGATTACCGACTTTTCTGTGCGGGCCAGTCGGTTGGGTTAGCATCGGATATCCTAACAGGTCACGTAAGCGCTCTGATATTTTGTGTGTTCACCAAATAAAATTGACAAGATAATTTGACCGAACTTTCACGGTCTTTAGCTCGCGTTGCGTTGGTGAACCGGGGGTTTGTTTTCTGATCATAGTTTCTCCAGATCTCATCCGCAGTACTCTCCAGATCGAGATGATGGGTAGACGATCTCTTAGGCAGCCTCTGGCTGCACCGCTTTCGGGCACGTCTACCTCATCATCTAGGTTGGCTCGCGAGAGCTCAGACCCGCTCTCCGAGCTCGAGTACGATTCCACCATGTTCCCCCTCGACCCCCTTTCTGTCCGACCTGAGAGATACGAGCCCGAGGAGAGATTGATTGATTTGACAGCACCTGAGTTGGGCTCTTTGGTTTTGCAGACGTCATGGCCGGAGCCGACAGTTCAGATGATCACTCCCGTCAGCCTGAGCATTTTGTACTAGACCAGGGAGCAATCAACTCCACCCTGATCGCATCACTTGAGACAGTTCAACAGCAGTTACGTGATCAGGGGGCATTCATGATAGAGATGAGGCGAGAGTTGGAGAGGCTCAGAGCAGAGCGAGACCAGCAGAGCGAGCCTGAGGAGATACCTGATGCAGAGGCACGAGCCGCAGCAGCCGCAGCAGCAGCAGCAGCCGCCGCCGCCGCAGCGGGAGGCGCCGCGGCAGGAGGACCACCACGACCGATGCGGGATTTACACAATCCTGGATCTACTCTGATGCATCATTGGGTAGTAGTTCCAGCGATCGTGGGGGACTTCAAGTTCCCCCCGAACACCTTGCAGTTACTACCCCGTTTCCACGGACTTGCCACTGAGGAGCCCCACCTCCACCTCTAGGAGTTTCTGATGATCTGCAGCACTGTCCACGATCGCCATGTGGACCAGGACACGATCCGGATGATAGCCTTCCCGTTTTCACTGGCAGACAGAGCAGCCACCTGGCTGAAGCATCTAGGGAAGTTTGTCTACACCCGGGAGCAGCTCCGCACCGAGTACTTGAACAAGTACTATCCACTCGGGCGGACGAATGCAGCGAGGGCCCTGATCAGCAACTTCTCCATGTTCCCCAACGAGAAGTTTCATGAGGCATGGGAGAGGTTTCGAGAGCTCTTAGACCGATGCCCGCACCACGACATCTCCAAGCCGAACCTAGTTCAGAGCTTTTTCAGCGGGTTGACGCCAGAGCTTCAGGGTCTGGTGAACGCTTCTTGCGGCGGGTCCTACTTTGCCAAGGACCACGACCAGGTCTGGGCCATCTCCGAGGAGATGGCCGAGAACTACATGGTGATGTCCCAGACCAGGTTGTATACTCAGAGACCCCAGCCACAGCAGCCAGGACCCGTGCAGTACCAACGGATAGCACGGGTCGATGCAGGTCCATCCAGTTCGTCCGCAGCCGCAGCAGCACAGGCAGAGTCGACAACTACGGACATGGGCATTATCAGCGAGAAGTTGGACCGCATGGAGCTGATTGAGAAGAAGCAGTGCCAGAGCATCACTCAGATGGAACAGATGGCACAGGTTCTGAGCGACATGAAGACACAACTCATGTGTCTCCAGGAGGCACAGACGGCTTCTCAGCCCCGTCTTCAGTCGCGAGGCGACTCCGGCAGCAGCAGCAGCTCGTCCCAGCACTCCAGCACCCCTGTGCAGCCTAGAAAGGTTCATCTTGTACAGGCGGAGCCGTACCAACAGCCGCAGCCCACCTACCAGTCCCCACCATCTCCAGACATGCAGATGGTGGTATACCAGCCGGACCAGCCTCTGGCAGTACTTCCGCCAGCCCCCTGCGATGCCGAGCCGTTGATGGATGTCAACGGGATTTGGTATGACCGCCCCCAGCCTGGGATCCGACGAGACCATCCCGGATTGAGGTGGGGGAATGGTGGTGCCCAGCCCCAGCAGCAGCCGTCAGGACAGGGAGGGCAGTACTCCCAGCAGAGAGATCACCAGCAGTCGCAGCAGCAGCCCCCAGCATATCAGCAACACCAGCCATCATCCTTCGGTCCTCGTCCCTATCAGCAGCAGGGACAGTCGTGGAGGCGTGAGCAGCAGGCTCACCCAGTTCAGCAGCAGCACCCTTCCTCATACCCCTCTTACCACCAGCAGCAGTTCCAGCAGCCTCACCCCAGAGAGGCTACCCGTCGGGCTCCCACGAGGGCCCCGCTTTGGATGACATCGCCCGCCTCCTCACGGACCAGCAGGCCACATTCAGACGGGAGATGGACGAGTTCCGCCAGGAGATGCGGGACTTGGTGAGAGGGAAGGCCGCCATTCCAGCCTAGATTGAGCCGAATCCGAATAACCTCAAGAGGAAATCTGAGCAGGTAGTACACACTGAGTTTGCCACTCCTAGTGACCCATTTGTTGATACATCTTCGGATCTATTTGATGCTGATTTTGTCACACTTAGGAGCGGTAGGACCCCAGCAGGCGGCGGTGCCTCATCTGAGCTTCACCACGAGGATACTTCAGAGGCGCCACATGAGGAGGAGGAGAGCGGTACTGAGGCCGCTCCAGATGATGACGGTGGCACTGATGCCACCAAGGATGCTGATCCCACCAGCGGTACTGAGGCCGCCGCTTCACCAGTTCGAGGAGGTGGTACTGATGCCACCCGTTCAGCCGAGCCAGCCTGCGGTACTGAGGCCGCGAGACGTCTACCACCACCAGCAGCAGAGCCAGCCCATGGTGGTACTGAGGCCACCGGTGTTTGTGTTGAGAGAGATGTTGTCTTTCCTCGCTTTGATGTATCTCAGGACTTTGGTTTGAATAAAGGGAAAAGGTTTAGTTTCTTCTGGTCCCACTGTGGTGCATGATGTATGTGTGGATTCGGTCATCGAACCGTCTAGGCCTTTTCCTAGTCCTTCATCTGCGAAGGACCCTGTGATCCCCTTCCCTAGAGCCCTTCAGATGGGGAAGGGGAAGAAAAAAGAAAATCCAAAAAAGAGAGAGCTTGAGAGTTCAGCCAGAGCATGATCGACCGATTCCACATCCAGCTGACCCTCCAGGAGGCTTTGCAGCGCATCCCCCTTCTCCAGCGTTCTTTGAGAGACAGGACCACAGTCAGGAGGAGGAGGAGGAACCACACTTCAGAGATCCATGTGCTGACGAAAGCCACGTGTTTTGCGATCCAGAACCGTCTGCCAGCCAAGAGGCCAGATTCAGGGGCCCCGTATGTCAGATGCCAGATCAGTGAGCAGAGGTTCGACCGTACTCTACTAGATAGCGGATCGTCGATCAACCTTCTTCCGGCAGCCCTTCTCGACCGCTTTGAGTTGGGCACTCTTCGAAAGAGCAGGACAGTCCTTCAGTTCGCTGATCGATCTGTCAAGAGGCCGAAGGGGTTATTACGAGACGTTATCGTCACGATTCAGGGCCTGAAATTCCCCGTGGACTTCGTAGTGTTGGACATGGAGATCCCTGAGTCAGTGGCCGATACCCCCATCATCCTTGGTCGTCCGTTCTTGGCCACAACCAAGGCGGTGACTGATCGTGATAGCGGGAAGGTGTACCTTTCGCGTCGAGGGCGAGAGTATACAAATAGAGACGGTCGAGGACTACAGAGCGAGAGAGAGAGAGCCGCTCAGATGCAAGTACAGATTCAGAGCAGCTGACAGACGCAGAGCCAGACATCCACCAGGACTGTGATTTTGTGATCACAGATGATGAGGCAGCTTGGGAAGATCCGGCAGCACAGACCATCCTCTCATATTCAGATACAGCTGATGCCGAGATGATAGCAGAGGAGAGTTGGAGAGCACACCTTGGTTCAGGATACCACAGGAGGCAGCAGAGCCGGTCCTTGATCGCTACAAGGATTCCAGTGATGGTGGTGCTGAGGCCACCTTGCTTTATGGTGGTACTGATGCCACCACGGTTGATACAGATCCCTCGGATTCAGAGTCTGATTGGGCCGATTGTGATGATCAGATGACAGACCTGATTCCACCTGAGCCTACAGATGAGGAGGAGGCAGATGCAGAGCAGACCAGAGACAGTTCAGTTGAGCAGCCTTCTCCCGATCCAGTTTGCGAGAGTTCGCTTCACTTCTCCCAGGCAGATTTGGCAGACTTAGCAGCATTCACTCAGTTTCTTCCGCAGCCAGATTTGCCAGCACCTAGCATTCCAGAGCTGAAGCCGCTCCCTACTTCGCTGAAGTATCGATTCCTTCCGGGTGAGCCAGAGATGTACCCAGTCATCATCTCCGTCGAGTTGACTGGAGAGCAGGAATCCCGTTTGATGGGGGTTCTTGAAAAGAACCGCAAGGCGATCGGATGGAGTGTAGCAGATCTCCATGGGATTAGTCCATCAGTGTGCTCCCACCATATCTATCTCGAGGAGGGGGCGAAGCCATCGCGTGAGTTCCAGCGGCGACTGAACCCCAACCTGAGAGAGGTCGTGATGAAGGAAATATCAAAATGGTGGAGTGCAGATTTTATTTATCCCATTTCCGACTCCAAGTGGGTCAGCCCCTTGCATGTGGTGCCCAAGAAGACGGGCATCACGACTGTGATCAGTGAGTCGGGAGAGGAGATGCTACACGAGTACCCACCTCTTGGAGGGTCTGTGTTGACTACAGGAGACTCAACTAGGCCACCAAGAAGGACTATTTCCCCTGCCTTTTATTGACCAGATCATTGAGAGACTGGCAGGGAAGAGCCATTATTGCTTCCTGGATGGGTACTCGGGCTACAACCAAGTGGCCATCGCTCCTGAGGATCAGGAGAAGACCACCTTTACCTGTCCCTTTGGCACATATGCCTTTCGATGCATGCCATTTGGGCTATGCAATGCCCCTGCGACTTTTCAGAGGTGCATGCTGTCGATCTTCTCGGACATGGTAGGGGAATGTTTGGAGGTCTTCATGGACGATTTCTCGGTCTACGGCGATGGATTCGACTCCTGTCTTGACTGCCTAGACCGGGTACTCCAGCGATGTATTGAGTTTCATTTGGTTTTATCTTGGGAGAAGAGTCACTTCATGGTGACTCAAGGGACGGTGCTTGGCCATATTATCTCCAACAGGGGCATGGAGGTGGATCCGGCCAAGGTTGATGTCATTAGGAAACTCGCACCACCATCCAATCTGAGGCAGCTACGGTCATTCCTGGGGCATGTTGGATTTTTATAGGAGATTTATTCAGGATTTCAGCAGGATTGCCCGACCGTTGACTGACCTCTTGACGAAAGACACCGAGTTCCTTGTTGATGACAAGTGTCTTTCGTCCTTCGCGACTCTCTAGCAGTGTGTTATTGAGGCTCCTGTCCTCCAGCCGCCTGATTGGTCTCTCCCATTCGAGATCATGACGGATGCCTCCGATTTTGCCGTAGGGGCAGTGCTGGGACAGAGGAGGGATGGAGTTCCATTTGCCATACACTACGCTAGCCGCACATTGGATTCCGCCCAGCGGAATTACACGGTCACAGAGAAGGAGATGCTAGCCGTAGTGTTTGCCCTGGATAAGTTCAGATCGTATATCATCGGTTCTAGAGTGACTTTGTTTACAGATCACACCGCCATCAGGTACCTCATGGCAAAGAAGGATGACAAGGCCAGACTGACTAGATAGATCCTTCTACTCCAGGAGTTCGATATTGAGATCAAGGATAAGCCTGGAGTCAAAAATGTGGTGGCGGATCATCTCTCCCGTTTAGAGAAGCCTGAGGAGTCTGAGCAGATTGACCCTATTAGAGATACCTTCCCAGATGAGGCGATCCTTGCTATCGCCTCACTCCCATGGTACACCGATATTGTGAACTTTCTCGTTGTTGGGAAAGTCCCACAAGATTGGCCCAGGCAGAGGCTTGAGACCTTCCTTGCGAAGGCCAAGTCCTACCATTGGGAGGATCCCATCCTTTACCACGAAGGAGGGGACAGCGTCTGGCGTCGGTGTATTCCTCAGGAGGAACATCATAGCGTCCTCACTTACTGCCACAAGCTTGAGGCAGGAGGACATCATTCTGGGAGGAGAACGGCACAGAAAGTGCTCCAATCCGGCTTGTGGTGGCCTACCCTCTTCAAGGTCTCAGATGAGTTCGTGAAGAGGTGTACTGACTGTCAGAGGATGGGCACTTGTGGACAGCGTGATATGATGCTGATGCAGCAGCCCATTCACTTCTGTGAGGTTTTTGACGCATGGGGCATTGATTTCATGGGTCCATTCCCTAAGAGTCAGGGATTTGAGTACATTCTGTTGGCCGTAGATTATGTGAGTCGTTGGGTGGAGGCTATCCCCGCCCGAGCCGCTAATGCGAGGACAGTTTGCAGATTTTTGAGGAAGCACATCATCACGCGGTTTGGGGTTCCACGAGTTCTGATTTCTGATGGGGGATCTCACTTCATCAACGACCAAGTGAAGGCACTTGCTAGCGAGTTCGGCATAGACCATCGTGTTGCTACACCTTACCATCCACAGACGAATGGTCTAGCCAAAGTGTCAAATAGGGAGATCAAGACTATTCTGCAGAAAGTCGTCCGCCCTGACCGAAAGGATTGGTCACAGCTTTTGGACTCGGTCTTGTGGGCATATAGGACGTCTTTCAAGACACCTTTGGGCACATCTCCCTTTCGCCTCGTGTATGGCAAGCCATGCCATTTACCTGTTGAGCTGAGGCACAAGTCACTTTGGGCAGTTACATATATTTTGATGGATCCAGATGGTATGGGAGACCAGAGGAGGGCAGAGCTAGCTGCCATGGAGGAGCTTAGAGATGCAGCTTTCTCAAGCAGCCTACATTATAAGGAGAAAGTCAAGGAGTGGCATGATTCTCATATCAGCCACAAGCACTTTGAGATTGGACAGAGAGTATGGCTGTTTGATGCGAGGCTACGACTATTTCCAGGGAAGCTACAGAGCAAATGGAAGGGACCTTATCTGGTTAGAAAGGTACACGACAATGGCAGCATAGATATATCCGAGTTGTCTTCTGAGAGTACCTTTCGAGTGAACGGCCAGCGGCTCAAGCCATTTCTAGATCATGAGCCGCGGGTCGTTGATCTTGCCCCTATTCATTTTGCGTGAGATGTGGTCTTTGACTCACATCTAATGCATCTCACGCCTGAGTTTCACTGATCTTCCGCCTTGTATAGATCCAGATGTCCATATCACTACATTCTTTAGTCCCATGTCCCTTCCTTCATCTTGTGATTATGCTATACTTAGAGTGCACTTTACCCTAAGTATAGGGGGATGTGAGGCCTTTCGGGTATTTCTTTTGTTTCTGTCTACCCCTGTTTTTCTGCCTATACTTAGGGATATTTCACCCTAAGTATAGGGGGGGTAGACCCTGTACATTCTGCACTCAGGTTTTCCCTTAGTATACAGCCTGCTATACTTAGGATTACTTGATCCTAAGTATAGGGGGGAGACCTGGGTCCCTCTTGACTTCTCATTTCCTTTTTGTATAGCTTTCCTTTTCACTCTCCTATACCTAGCACGAGTTATGTCTTCTCCATCGCTCTTGACTCTGAGGACATCGTTCGAGCTAAGTATAGGGGGGTGTGTATATATTTCATATATACTTTAGCCATAACTCGTACTTTGTGTGAGTGTGTTAATAAATAAAATGGCTAAAAACCACAAAAATTAAAAAAATTTTCATTTGCACATACATAGCTAGTGTACAAATTATTTTTGTAAAAATGATTTCAAAAATCTTTTGTGTAAAGCTTGTGTAAATATTTTCTTATCAAAATTATGTATATAGTACAAAATTTTTCCAAAATGTTTTGAAAATCAAAAGTTTGCAAAAATCTTGTTTAAATGTGTGTAAATATCTTTTTGCAAAACTTGCACTTCATGCATCATCATTTCATGATTTCAAAACATTTTTCAAAAATTTTGCATGTTTGTAAACGTTGTGTAAATAAGCATCTTTTTGTACATATGTATATAGTTTTTCTTGGATGATAGTTGACATTTAAACTAGCCTGGAATCAAATTGAGAAATGGAGCTTGATTAAGATCTTAATCCACCTAATTTCTAAGAGGAACCTTATAGGACTTAGGTTTAAGGCTTTTCAGGTCCATGGTGACTTAATTCTTTGAGTTCACTAGGCTATGATCACATGTCATCTCAATGAGCCTAAGTAGAGCACTTAACAACAACACATGACTCATATAGATTATGGCTTTACTTGGACAACCGCACTATGCACCGAGCTCTCTACGGATGAGGTGGTGAGGAGGCAGTCTTCCTTGACTTGGGGTAGCATATGAGGGTAGTACTTCTAGGCGGAACCTCTCTTCTTCTTATAGTGAAGGAAGTGCGTCTCAACTTGGTCTGGTTGCCATGAAGTCTAACGACGGGAGTTGTGGGTTGCAATAAAGCTTCAAAAGAGGGATAGTCTACTGGCTCAAGAGGAAAAACTCCTTGTATATATGCTGCACATGTATATGTTGTACAGATGCACTTGAAAAAAAATGTGCAAAAAGAAAAGAACTCCAAAAAAAAGTGGTGGGTCTGATAGAAAATGATAATCCCACCGGAGTATGTATATAGAGTGCAATAAGCAAAGCTTGGTTTCATGATCCACCTGTTGTAGCTTGCAGCAGGGAGACTTGGCTACACTGGTCAAGCTCCCAAGGGTACTTGGCTACACTGGCCTTGACCCATTCTCTTCTTCCCCCTCTTCTTGAGCCGGTTGAACTTGAACTTAGAAGGGAATACCCCGCTCCTCGAGGAAAGAGTGGCCAGATTGAGGTCATAGAGTTACCTTGTTGGGGAGGGTTGTCAAGTTGCCATTTCTGAGGTGGAGAGCTTAGACTTCACATTCACAGGACAAGAAAAGATTCATGGTCTTCAGGGTTTGTGATTGATGACTTGTTCTGATCTGGAGCATTGAGGAGTCTTGGTTATAGATTAGTGGAACTTAGAGGCTGTTAGGTTTTAAGCTTAAGTCTAAATAAGGTTCCGACACATTAATAATCCAAAGATCTGATCGAGCTCCATACCCCAATTTAATAAAGGCAGGTTTAATAATCAACCTTGATCCAGGTGCATCCTCTTTTTCTTTTTCTTTCTTTCTTTTTCACTTCTTTCTCAAATAAGTGTTTGCTAAGGGACTAGCAAAGTTAAGTATAGGGGGGTGATGAATACCCATTCATCACTCTTTATTCTTATATTTTAGCTACAAAAACCTTTGCAAATGCATGTAGATATGTGTAAATAGGAATAATTACCAAAAGCATGCATTGTGTAAAAACCTATAATTAGCATGTTTTTGTGCAAAAATAAAAGAATAAAGATTAAAAAGAAAAAGAGGGAAATATTTAGAATAAATATTGAGCAACCTAACCCAAGGGAGGGCTCAGCATGGGCCTGACCGCATAAAAGCCAAGTAGAGGGAGATAGGGGCTCTTGTGTATATATCTATGTAAATAAATAAAAATATTTTCCTCACTCAAAAATATGATTGTAAATACTTGTATATATTTATAAAAACATAAAAATAAAATAAAAAGTTAAAAATTAAAAAGAATCAAAAATATCCCTTTCATCATGTACATATGCCACATCTATGTATTTATTTAACCTTGAAAATAAATAAAATTAATTTTTAAACTTTTTGTGAATATTCTATATTATATATTGTAAATAAATAAAACAAAAACAATTAAAAATCAAAACAAAATAAAAATAGAAAAATTAAAAATACAAAAAGACATTGTACATATACCATGTAAATAGATGTAGATATCTATTTATTTTACCTATGTATATAAATAATAAAAATGAAATAAAAATACCTTTTTATTCCTTGTTTTATACTATAAATAAATAAAATATAAAATAGGAGTAAAATTGCAAAAAAATAATAATTAAAAAAATTCAAAATAAAAAACCCTATAGTGTACAAATACCTATATATAGCTATATAGTGTAAGTACTTTATTTTTATTTTGAAAAATTAATTAAAAATCACAAAAAAATAGAAAATATTAAAACAAAAATATTTCATGTTTTGACTTTTTAATAATTGTGCCATTTACTATTTCTAATTGATTTTTCAAATCTTTTCCACGTGGCAGCTTCTCATTGGCCCACGGAGATGTTGACCTCCGGTCAACTCCCTCCGCGGACCTTCTTCTCCAGCGGATCTCGCGCCCGACCCGACTTCTCCTCTTTTTCCGCGCTCGATCCGCTCGCCATCTCCGCAAACCCCGGGTCCTATCTCTTCTTCTTGTATCCGAGACCCTCGCCGGGGTATCCACATCGGGATCCGCGCTTCTCACAGCCCTACCCGACCAGCCCTAGCCGGACCTGCACCCACTTAAATACCCAGCTCTGCCACCCATTTTCTCCATCTTTGGTCATTCCCCTTCTTCCCTGTGAGCTCCAGAGTGATCGCAAGAGTGACAGCGAGCGTCTCCACCTGTTGCAGCGAGGCGAGGAGGAGGATTCCACTGATCCGGCGACGTCGCCGCCGTAGCTCCGCCACCTGAGCGAGCTTCGAGCCTCGGGCCGAGACGACCCTCGAGGCGACGACCAGGAGCACCCCCTGCTCTTCCCCAGTCTCATCGATATCCAGGTAACCCCGTAGCTCCGCCATTTCATCTAATTTCAATTTTCCCCCAATTTACGCCGCCGTCGTTTATCTCCGATTCCGACCACCCCGCCTTCCATCTCGATCATCGGAATCTACCCTCACGTTCGCCTTCCCCCGACGCACCTTCTGCACCCACTCACGCAACCCAGCTCGCACAGGAGCTGGGAACCGGGCTCCACCGTCCTTCACCTTCGCCGGAGCCCGCCGCCCCGACGCACCGACCATCCCCACTTCGCCTAACGGGGTCGAGGCATTTTGCCCTCGACCCATGAATCTCCTGAGTGGTTTTGCAGGTCTAGCGGAGACCATCTGAGGTCTCTCGACATTCAGACCAGGAGCTTCACCTCTGCCACCCTCGTCGGAGCTCCCCCGAGCTCGGCTGGGGCATCGGAGGCCATCAGCAGCTGCGCATCTTCACGCCGGAGCTTCTCCGATATTCAGGTGCAACAGAGGAGGCCGGAGACGCTTCCACGAGGCCGGAGAACTTCGCCGGCCGCCTGTTCATCCAGGACCTCTAGCCGCCGTCGATCACCCCCGTCTCGCTCCAGTTCAGATCTTGGCCGTCCATCCTTGGAGCAACCTGCAGCGTTCGATCAGAGAAGGGACGATCCGGAGCGCCCACCAGTCCCAGCCTTCCGATCAACCACGTGGAGCGCATCCAACGACCCCGCTTAATAAAGGGTAATTTACCCTTAGGCCCTTATCTTTGTTTTATTTCGTTTGAGTCCTGTAAATATTTAAGTACGTTGTTTAGTTTTAGGTTTATTTGCATAGAGGATCTTGAGCTTAGTTTATTTGCATTTATACCCCTGCTTGTTGTGAGCCACGTGCTTCGTTACGTGTTATTTTGGGTATTTTGCAGTATATGCCCTTGTAGTTCTGGCTGTTATGAAATGAATGAAAGTTTTTAGTTAATTGCAGTTATACCCCTGTGCGTGTTTTATTTCCCCATGTGCGATATTTTGTGGGTTATTTGCAACTAAGACCCCTGGACTTTTGGTAAGTGTTACCAATAAGTCCTCGGGACTTATTTTCCTTACATTTAGGTCCCTGAGTGCCCCAGGCACGCGCGTGGCGCGTGTTTTGCTGGGTATTTTGCACCTGGACCCCCAGAACTTTGGGTATTTGCATTCCAGTCCCTGTGCACAATACCCTTTTGTTATTTTTGAATAAAATATCAAATCACCTCCAAATCCAATGAGAATTTGATACATGGCTCCTGCCATGGTGTAGGATTTTCAAGGATTTTTGAGGACATTTTTGATTTCGTTTGCTATTTTTAAAAATTCAAAAACCTTTATTTTCGTTACTGTTTAACTTAAAAAAATCACAAAAAATATAAAACTCCCCTAAAAATTTCATAAAAATTAGCTACTGTTTGGTTTAGTGTGCTTGATTTTCTAGCCAATTTTGGCTATTTTTCATTGCTTAAAAACCTTAAAAACTTAAAAACACCAAAAAACCCATAAAAATTCTAATAAATACATTAAAAATCCAAAAATAATAAATTTGGTACCTAAATTTTCCTTGTTTTCCCTACTTTATAGGAAAATTACCTCCAGGCCTTTTTGAGGCCCTTAGATATTTTATCTAGGGTTTCTTGGCTCGGCTGGACAATACCCCTTGTTTTTGCTACTGTTTGATTTTTAGAAAATAAAATAAATATCAGAAAATTATCAAAAATTCACCAAAAACATAAAAAAATATAAAATACATAAAAATATTTTTGTTCTGATTTTTGGTTGAATTTTGTTGTTTTAAATAATTTGTTGAAGTGAGCTTGTATTTGTTTTTCTTAATTTCTTAATCTTTTAAAAATCCAAAAAATTTAAAAATACTTAAAAACCACTAAAAAGATTTTATTTCTTTATTTTTATTTGTTTTTACTACTTCGTAGGCCTTCGGCCAATCCGTGCTCCTTGAGTTCGACCCTGGGTGCTATACCAGGTTAATCACATAGCAGGACCGCTACTTCGTGATTTTATTGATCTGATCTATTTCGAGTGGTTCATTTTTCTTGATATACATGGTCTGATCTCTTGGGTCGCAACGACCCTATTTCCGTACCTTATACCCTAGCCATCGGACCTGTTATCACCCAGCTCATGTGTCTCCAGGAGGCACAGGAGGCTTCCCAGCCCCGTCTTCAGCCGCGAGGCGATCACGGCAGCAGCAGCTCGTCCTAGCGCTCCAGCTCACATCAACAGCCTAGATAGATTCACCTTGTACAGGCGGAGCTGTACCAGCAGCCGCAGCCCACCTACCAGTCACCACCATCTCCAGACTTGCAGATGGTGGTATACCAGCCGGATCAGCCTCTGGCAGTACTCCCGCCAGCCCAGTACGATGCAGAGCCGTTGATGGATGTCAACGGGATTTGGTATGACCACCCTCAGCCCGGTATCCGACGAGACCATCCCGGATTCCGGTGGGGGACCGGAGGTACCCAGCCCCAGCAGCAGCCGTCAGGTCAGGGAGGCCAGTACGACCATCAGAGAGAGCACCAGCCACAGCAGCAGCCCCCAGTGTACCCACCACAGCAGCAGCAACAATCGTCCTATGGTCCTTGTCCCTATCAGCAGGGACAGTCTTGGAGGCGAGATCATCCTCACTAGCAGCAGCAACAGCATCACCCATACCCCTCTCAGCCACAGCACCAGTTCCAGTAGCCTCATTACCAGAGAGGCTACCCGTCGGGCTCCCACGAGAGCCCCGCCTTGGATGATATAGCCCGCCTTCTCACGGACCAGCAAGCTAACTTTCGACGAGAGATGGACGAGTTCCGCCAGGAGATGTGGGACATTGTGAGAGGGAAGGCCGCCATCCCTGCCCAGATTGAGCCGAACCCCAACAGCCTGAAGCGGAAATCTGAGCTGGTAGCTTGTACTGAGTATACCACTCCTAGTGATGCATATGGTGATATGACTGGATATCTGTTTGATACTGATTTTGTCACACTTAGGAGCGGTAGGATGCCAGCAGGCGGCGCCTCATCTGAGCCACATCATGAGGATCCACTAAAAGCGCCCGACGAGGAGGAGGAGAGCGGTACTGAGGCCGCTAGAGATGATGACGGTGGTACTGATGCCACCAAGGATGCTGATTCTACCGGCGGTGCTGAGGCCGCCGTTTCACCAGTTCGAAGAGGTGGTACTGAGGCCACCCCTGATGCTGAGCCAGAGCGCGGTACTGAGGCCGCGAGTCTTCCAGATCCAGCCGATGGTGGTGCTGAGGCCACCCGTGTTCATTTAGAGAGATCTGTTGTTTTTCCTACGTCTGATGTATCTCGGAACCCTGTTGTGAATAAAGGAAAAGGTTTGGTTTTTTCTGGTCCCACTGTGGTACGTAATGTATGTGCGGATCCGGCCGTCGAGCCGTCTAGACCTTTTCCTAGTCCTTCATCTGAGAAGGACCCAGTGATCCCCTTCCTTAGAGCCCTTCAGATGGGGAAGGGGAAGAAAACAGAAAATACAAAAAAGAGAGATCAGGAAGAGTTCAGCCAGTAGATGATAGATCGATTCCACATACAGCTGACTCTTCAGGAGGCTTTGCAGCACATTCCCCTTCTTCAGCGTTCGTTGAGAGACAGGACCATAGTCAGGAGGAAGAGGAGGAACCACCACTCAGAGATCCATGTGATGACGAAAGCCACGTGTTTTGCGATCCAAAACCGTCTGCCGGCCAAGAGGCCAGATTCAGGAGCCCCTTATGTCAGATGTCACATTAGAGAGCAGAGGTTCGACCGTACTCTATTGGATAGCGGAACGTCGATCAACCTCCTTCCGGCAACCCTTCTCGACCGCTTCGAGTTGGGCACTCTTAGACAGAGCAGGACAGTCCTTCAGTTTGCTGATCGATCTATCAAGAGGCCGAAGGGGTTGTTGCGAGACGTTGTCGTCACTATTCAGGGCATGTAATTCCCCGTGGACTTCGTAGTGTTGGACATGGAGATCCCTGATTCAGTGACTGATACCCCCATCATCCTCGGTCGTCCGTTCTCGGCCACAACCAAGGCGGTGACTGACCATGATAGCGGGAAGGTATATTTTCGCGTCGAGGGCGAAAGTGTACAAATAGAGATGGTCGAGGACATCAGAGACAGAGACAGATCATGCTCAGAGACCACTTCAGACACATGGCAGATGACAGATGTCGGGCTAGACATCCACCAGGACTGTGATTTTGTGATCACAGACGATGCGACAGTTTGGGCAGACCCAGCAGCACAGGCCATCCTCTCATTTCCAGATTCAGCTGATGCAGAGATGACAGCAGAGGAGAGCTTGGAGAGCATATTCCTGGTCCAGGATACTTCAGAGGCAGCAGAGCCGGTTCTCGACCGCGACACAGATTTTTGTGATGATGGTGGTGCTGATGCCACCTTAGATGATACAGATCCCTCGGAGTCAGAGTCTGATTGGGCAGATTGTGAGGATGACATGCCAGACCTGATTTCCACTGAGCCTACAGCTGAGGAGTAGGTAGATGCCGAGCAGAGCAGAGACAGTCCATCAGAGCAGCCTTCTCCAGTTTCTGAGATTGATAGAGAGTTTTAGTTCTCCCATGCAGATTTGGCAGCATTCACAGAGATATTTCAGAGGCCAGATCCACCAGCACCCAGCTGTCTAGAGCTGAAGCCGCTCCCTACTTCGCTGAAGTATCGATTCCTTGCGGGTGAACCTGAGATGTCCCCAGTCATCATCTCCGCTGATCTGACTGGAGAGCAGGAATCCCGTTTGATGGGGGTTCTTGAAAGAACCGTAAGGCAATCGGATGGAGCGTAGCAGATCTCCAGGGGATAAGTCTGGCCCTGTGCTCCCACCATATCTATCTCGAGGATGAGGCGAAGCCGTCGCGTGAGTTCCAGCGACGGCTGAACCCGAATCTGAGAAAGGTTGTCATGAAGGAAATCTCAAAATGGTGGAGCGCCGATTTTGCTACCCCATCTCTGACTCAAGTGTGTCAGCCCTTTGCATGTGGTGCCCAAGAAGACGGGCATCACTACAGTGATTAGCGAGTCTGGAGAGGAGATTGCTACACGAGTACCCACTTCCTGGCGGGTCTGCGTTGACTACAGGGGACTCAACCAGGCCACCAAGAAGGATCATTTCCCCCTGCCCTTTATTGATCAGATCATTGAGAGACTGGCAGGGAAGAGCCACTATTATTTTCTGGATGGGTACTCGGGCTACAACCAGGTGGCCATCGCTCCTGAGGACCAGGAGAAGACCACCTTTACCTGTCCCTTCGGCACATACGCCTTCCGACGCATGCCATTTGGGCTATGCAATGCCCCTGCGACATTTCAGAGATGCATGCTGTCGATCTTTTCGGACATGGTAGGGGAGTTTTTGGAGGTCTTCATGGATGATTTCTCGGTTTACGGTGACGGATTCGACTCCTGTCTTGACTGCCTAGATCGAGTACTCCAGCGATGTATAGAGGTTCACTTGGTGCTATCTTGGGAGAAGAGTCACTTCATGGTGACTCAAGGGACGGTGCTTGGCCATATCATCTCCAACAGGGGCATGGAGGTCGATCCGGCCAAGGTAGATGTCATTAGAAAACTCGCACCGCCGTCCAATTTGAGGCAGTTACCGGTCATTCCTGGGGCATGTCGGTTTCTACCGACGATTTATTCATGATTTCAGCCGGATTGCTCGACCGTTGACTGACCTACTGACGAAACACACCGAGTTCCTTGTCGATGACAAGTGTCTTTCGTCCTTCGAGACTCTCAAGCAGTGTGTTATAGAGGCTCCTGTTCTCCAGCTGCCTGATTGGTCTCTCCCATTCGAGATCATGACGGATGCCTCCGATTTTGCCGTGGGGGCCGTGCTGGGACAGAGGAGGGATGGAGTCCCCTTTGCTATCCACTACTCTAGCCGCACATTGGATTCCGCACAACGGAATTATACAGTCACAGAGAAGGAGATGCTAGCTGTAGTGTTCGCCCTAGATAAGTTCAGATCTTACATCATTGGATCTGGAGTGACCTTGTATACTGATCACACCGCCATCCGATACCTCATGGCAAAGAAGGATGCCAAGGTCAGACTGACAAGATGGATCCTTCTACTCCAAGAGTTCGACATTGAGATCAAGGATAAGCCTGGAGTCAAGAATGTGGCGGCGGATCATCTCTCCCGTTTAGAGCAGCCTGAGGAGTCTGAGCATATTGATCCCATTTGTGAGACCTTCCCAGATGAGGCGATCCTTGCTATCGCCTCACTCCCGTGGTACGCCGACATTGTGAACTTTCTTGTTGCTAAGAAAGTCCCACAAGGTTGGTCCAGGCAGAGGCTTGAGACCTTCCTCGCGAAGGCCAAGTCCTACCACTGGGAGGATCCCATCCTTTACCACGAAGGAGGGGATAGCGTCTGGCGTAGGTGCATTCCTCAGGAGGAGCACCATAGCGTCCTCACTTACTGCCACAAGCTTGAGGCAGGAGGACATCATTCTGGGAGGAGAACGGCACAGAAAGTGCTCCAATCCGGCTTGTGGTGGCCTACCCTCTTCAAGGACTCTGATGAGTTCGTGAAGAGGTGTACTGATTGTCAGAGGATGGGCACTTGTGGACAGCGTGATATGATGCCGATGCAACCCATTCACTTCTGTGAGGTTTTTGACGCATGGGGCATCGATTTCATGGGTCCATTCCATAAGAGTCAGGGATTTGAGTACATTCTGTTGGCCGTAGACTATGTGAGTCATTGGGTTGAGGCTATCCCCGCCCGAGCCGCTGATGCCAGGACAGTTTGTAGATTTTTGAGGAAACACATCATCACGCAGTTCGAGGTACCTCGATTATTGATTTCAGATGGGGGGTCTCATTTCATCAACGACCAGATGAAGGCCCTTGCTAGCGAGTTCGGTATAGACCATCGAGTTGCCACTCCATACCATCCACAGACGAATGGTCTAGCCGAGGTGTCGAACAGGGAGATCAAGACTATTTTGCAAAAAGTCATCCGCCCTGACCGAATGGATTGGTCACAGCTTTTGGACTCGGTCTTGTAGGCATATAGTACGTCTTTCAAGACACCATTGGGCACATCTCCCTTTCAACTTGTATATGGCAAGCCGTGCCATTTACCTGTGGAGCTGAGACACATGTCACTTTGGGCAGTCACTGAGATACTTATGGATCTAGATGGTGTGGGAGATCAGAGGAGGGCAGAGTTAGCAGCCCTGGAGGAGCTTAGAGATACCGCCTTCTCAAACAGCCTACACTACAAGGAGAGAGTGAAGGAGTGGCATGATTCTCACATCAGCCACAAACATTTTGAGCCTGGACAGAGAGTATGGTTGTTTGATGCGAGGCTTCGTCTATTTCTAGGGAAGCTACAGAGCAAATGGAAGGGACCATACTTGGTGAGAAAGGTACATGACAACGGTAGCATTGATATATCCGAGTTGTCTTCTGAGAGTACCTTTCGAGTGAATGGCCAGCGGCTCAAGCCATTTCTAGATCATGAGCCGCAGGTCGTTGATGTTGCCCCGATTCATTTTGCGTGAGATGTGGTCTCTTGACTCACATCTAATGCATTTCACGCCTGATTTTCACTGATCTTCCGACTTGTATAGATCCAGATGTCCATATCATCACATTCTTTAGTCCCACATCCCTTTATTCATCTTTGATTATGCTATACTTAGGGTGCACTTTACCCTAAGTATAGGGGGGATGTAGGACCTTTGGGTATTTCTTTTGTTTCTTTCTACCCTTGTTTTTGCTGCCTATACTTAGGGATATTTTACCCTAAGTATAGGGGGGTAGACCCTGTACATTCTCCACTCGGTTTTCCCTTTTGTGTACAGCCTGCTATACTTAGGATTATTTGATCCTAAGTATAGGGGGGAAAAGCCGAGATCTTCTTGACCTTCTATTCATTCATTCGTCTTTGTATATAGCCTTCCTTTTCACTTCCCTATACATAGCACGAGTTATGTCTTCTTCATCGCTCTTGACTCTGAGGACATCGTTCGAGCTAAGTATAGGGGGGTGTGTATATATTTCATATATACTTTAGCCATAACTCGTACTTTGTGTGAGTGTGTTAATAAATAAATTGGCTAAAAACCCTAAAATTCACAAAAATTAAAAATTTTCCCTGTAAATAATCATTCTTTTATTTGCACATACATAGCTAGTGTACAAATTATTTTTGTAAAAATGTTTTCAAAAATCTTTTGTAAAGCTTGTGTAAATATTTTCTTATCAAAATTATGTATATAGTACAAAATTTTTCCAAAATGTTTTGAAAATCAAAAGTTTGCAAAAATCTTGTGTAAATGTGTGTAAATATTTTTGCAAAACTTGCACTTCATGCATTCATCCATTCATGATTTCAAAACATTTTTCAAAAATTTTGCACGTTTGTAAAATTTGTGTAAATAGCATCTTTGTATATATGTATATAGTTTTTCTGGATTATAGTTGACATTTAAAGTAGCCCAGAATTAAATTGGGAAATGGAGCTTGATTAAGATCTTAATCCACCTAATTTATAAGAGGAACCTTATACGGCTTAGGGTTAAGGCTTTTCAGGTCCATGGTGACTTAATTCTTTGAGTCCACTAGGCTATGATCACATGTCATCTCAATGAGCCTAAGTAGAGCACTTAACAACAACACATGACTCATAGGGACAATGGCTTTACTTGGACACCAGCACTTTGCACCGAGCTCTCTGCGGATGAGGTGGTGAGGAGGCAGTCTTCCTTGACTTGGGGTAGCATATGAGGGTAGTACTTCTAGGCGGAACCTCTCTTCTCAACTTGGTCTGGTTGCCATGAGGTCTAACGACAGGAGTTGTGGGTTGCAATAAAGCTTCAAAAGAGGGATAGTCTACGGGCTCAAGAGGAAAAACTCCTTGTATATATGCTGCATATGTATATGTTGTACAGATGCACTTGAAAAAATGCAAAAAGAAAATAACTCCAAAAAAGTGGTGGGTCTGAGAGAAAATGACAATCCCACCGGAGTATGTATATAGTGGAATAAGCAAAGCTTGAGATTCATGATCCACCCTATGTAGCTTGCAGCAGGGAGACTTGGCTACACTGGTTGAGCTCCCAAAGATACATGGCTACACTGGCCATGGTCCATTCTCTTCTTTCTCCTCTTCTAGAGCCGGTTGAACTTGAACTTAGAAGGGAATACCCCGCTCCTCGAGGAAAGAGTGGCCAGATTGGGGTCATAGAGTTACCTTGTTGGGGAGGGTTGTCAAGTTGCCATTTCTGAGGTGGAGAGCTTATACCTCACATTCACAGGACAAGGAAAGATTCATGGTCTTCAGGGTTTATGTTTGATGACTTGTTCTGACCTGGATTATTGAAGAGTCTTGATTAGAGATTAGTGGAACTTAGAGGCTGTTGAGTTTTAAGCTTAAGTCCAAATAAGGTTCCGACACATTAATAATCCAAAGATCTGATTGAGCTCCATAATTCAACTTAATGAAGGCAAGTTTAATATTCAACCTTGATCCATGTGCATTCTCCTCTTTTTCTTTTTCTTTCTCTTTTTCACTTCTTCTTCAAATAAGTGTTTGCGAAGGGACTAGCAAAGTAAAGTATAGGGGGGTGATGAATACTCATTCATCATTCTTTATTCTTATATTTTAGCTACAAAAACCTTTGCAAATGCATGTATATGTTTGTAAATACAAATAATTACCAAAAGCATGCATGGTGTAAAAAAACTAATAATTAGCATGTTTTTGTGCAAAAATAAAAGAATAAAGATTATAAAGAAAAAGAGGGAAATATTTAGAATAAATATTGAGCAACCTAATCCCAAGGGAGGGCTCAGCATGGGCCTGACCACATAAAAGCCAAAGTAGAGAGAGATAGGGGCTCATGTGTGCAAATATACCTGTAATAACAATAATAAAAATATTTTCCTCTAAAAATAGAATAAAAGTGTCTTGTGTATATTTGTATATATTTATATATACAATATCAAAACAAAAATTGAAAAATTAAAAAGAAAACAAAAATATTCACTTATGCATATTCACCATGTACATACACCCACACCTATCTATTTATTTAACCTTGTAAATAAATAAATTAATTTCCCTAAAAATTTGTACATATGCTATCTTTTATGTTGTAAATAAATAAAATAAAAACCATTAAAACAAAAACAAAATAAAAAGAATAAAATTAAAAACCAAAAATAACCTTGTAAATACACCATGTATATAGATGTATATATCTATTTATTTAACCATTGTATATAAATAATAAAAATAAAATAAAAATACCCTTTTATTCCTAATTTCATGCTATAAATAAATAAAATATAAAATGGGTATAAAAGTGTATAAAAATAACTAATTAAAAATCAAAAATTAAAAAGGCATATTGTGTAAATACCTATATATAGCACTAAAGTGTAAATACCTTATTTTTATTTTGAAAAATTAATTAAAAATCACCAAAAAATAGAGAAAAATAAAATAAACATTTTTCGTATTTTGAGTTTTTTCATAATTCGGCCATTTCATATTTTATTTTCATTTTCCAAATCATTTTGACGCGGCTGATCCTCATTGGTCCACGGGGGATGTTGACCCCCCGGTCAACTCCCCCCTGTGGACCACTTCCCACGGGTCGTGACACCCGACCCGATTTCTCAGATTTTTCGCATCACGACCCGACCTTCGTCTACCCAAACCCAGGGTCCGACTCGTTCGTGCCAGATCCGACACCCTCGCCGGGATGCCCGCCTCGGGGTCCGCGCTCTGAGCTGCCCTACCCGATCGACTTTAGCCGGACCCCTGGCTGTATAAATGCCGAGCTCCGCCTCCATTTTCTTGATCTTTGGCTCCCCACCTTACCATCCAATGACCTCCATTGCCATCCTCGAGGTGACAGCTCACCATTGGCTGTGTCGCAGAGAGGAGAGGGTGCCCAGACCACTGATCCGGCGTCTTCGCGCCGCCGTGCTCCGCCTGAAGGTAGAGCTCGAGCCTTGGGCCTCGACGACTCGCGAGGCGACGACCCAGAGATTCCAGAGCTCAAGCCCAGTCGAACCATCTGCCCAGATAGCCTTAGTTCTCTTTCTTTTTCTTTAATTTCGCATTACGCCCAAATCTTGCTGTCGCCGTTCACCTTCGATTCCGGCCATCTCCGCCTTCGTCTCGATCATCGGTCCACCCCATCACATTCGCCTTCTTCCCGCGCACGTTCTCCATCCCTTCATCCAACCCAGCTCGCACAGGAGCTGGGAGTCGGGTTCCTCCGCCGTCGCATCGCCGGAACCCTTTCGCCCCGCCGCACCGTTCACAGTTACCACGCCTAACAGGGTCGAGGCAACTTGCCCTCGACCCGCGAGTCTGTTGCGCATCTTTGTAGGTTCCCAGGAGCCCATCTGAGGGCTTTGACATCCAGGTGTAGCAGCTCGACCTCCGCCGGACTCGCCTGAGCTCCCCAGAGCTCCGTCGAGCCATCGGAGGATTCCAGTAGACGTGGAAGGCCTCCACGCTTCTTCTCTGATCATCCGTGGCCTTCGAGGAGTCCTCCAGCGCCTGTACGAGCCCGACGAAGTTCGCCGGAGCCCAGTTCGTCGAGGACCCTTCCCTGCCGTCCGATTCACCTCCAGCTCCAGTTCAGATCTCCGCCGTCCATTTGAGGAGCCACCAGCATCGTCGATCTTTGGAGACGTGATTTGGACCGTCCGTTCAGCGAGGCCTTCCCATGTTGCTTCTCAGCCGCCCGATCCTACACGTGGCGAAGCCCTGACCGCTCGATCGCCACCGAGAACTCCAGCGTTGGGCGCCACCCCTCCTCGACCGTCGGATTGCACACGTGGCGCCCATCCGTCGATCTACTTAATAAAGGGTAAATTTCACCTTAGGACCTTAGCTTTAGAGTAGTTTGCTTTTAGTCCTGTAAATATTTTAGATACTTTATTTTAGTTAGGTAAATTGCAGTTTGGACCCTGTTGTTTTCTGTATTTACATGTATGTCCCTGCCTGTAGTGGATCACGTGCATCGACACGTGTTTGTTTGGGATTTTTGCATGTATAGCCTTGCAGTTCTAGGGTGTTCCTGAATGAATGAAACTTTTTAGTTAATTGCATATATGCCCCTGTGAATGGTTTTAATGAACATGTGCGTTTATTAGTGGATTATTTACATCGAAGCCCCTGGACTTTTAAAACTTGTTATTAAATAGTCTAGGAACTTTGTTTCCTTGCAAATAGGTCCCTGTGTGCCCATGTCACGCGCCTCGCACGTGCAACCTTGGAAATTTTGCACTATGGCTCCTGCCATAGTGGAAAATTTTCTCCTATTTTTGGAGACATTTTTGATTTCATTTAATATTTTTAAAAATTCAAAAACAAGCTTTTTCTTTACTGTCTGACTTGCAAATTAACAAAAAAATATTATAATACCTCAAAAAATTACAAAAAAATTAGTTAGTGTGTATTTTTCCTTGTTTGATTTTCTGACCAATTTTGGTCATTTTTCATTATATAAAACTCATAAAAATTTGAAAACACCTAAAAAACTACAAAAATTCTAATAATTAATTGAAAAATCCAAAAATAATAATTCTAGTGCCTAAATTTTCCTTGTTTCTTCTTCTTTACAGGAAAACTACTTCCAGGCTTTTTAGGGACTTTTGATATTTTATCTAAGTCTCCCAAGCTTGGCTGGACAGTACCCTTGTTTTCTTGCCTTGTTTGATTTTTAGAAAATTCAATAAAAATCAGGAAAATACCAAAAATTACCCAAAAACAGTAAAAAACATAAAATACATAAAAACATTTTTATTTGAATTTTTGAGTGATTTTTGAGTGCTTTAATAATTGCTTGAATAAGCTTGTTTACTTGCTTTCCTTATTTTCCTTATTAATCAAAAATCCAAAAAATTTTTTATAAAGATTAAAAATCCACCAAAAACACTTTGATTTTATTTTATTACTTTTTTTAGACTACTTCGTAGGCCGCAAAGCCATCACGTGCTCCTTGTGTTCGACCCTGGTCGCTATACCAGGTTAATCTAATAGCGAGACCGCTATTGTTGAGTTTTGACGATTTTATTCTTTTGATTGGTGGTCTATTTTTCTCGATCGACTACGCTTGGTGACTTGGGTCACAACGAACCTTGATTACCTTTTACCCGAGTCATCAGGCGTGTCATCACTCTCATCTATCATTCACGCTCGCATTCTTCAGACTAAATCCTCCCAGATCATTGTACATCCACACCAGGACTTGGATCCATTGTATATAGCTCTGAGTCTTTAATATTGGCAGGTCAAATAAGGGTGTCTCCTATGTTCATAAATAACTCCATTTCCTCCTCCGTGCCTTTTTGGTCATTTCTTCATCCCTGGACCCTTGGACCTCATTCTAGAGCATATCCCCGTGATAGAGGGTTTCCCCTGAGCATCCACGGCAGTTTGCGGAGGAGGAGATACACCCATGGACGCTGCTCCGGTTGTGGTCCTGCTCCTTGGCTACCCAGCCATGTTCGAGTTGCGTTTTTAATATTTTTAGTTAGATTTTGAATCCAGAAGCTTATTCATGCATTTATTTTAGTTATGATCCTGTAGAACTAGCGTAGAAAAGGTAACCCGTTAGTTCACCGGAGCTCTGCTCCAGCGAATTTCCTCATCGTGCTCCCGATTATTCCGATGCCTCGCAACCACCTCCACTTCCTCCGCTTTTCATTTCCCTATGCCCTTTCACCCTTCCGCTCAATCAGATCCTCCTTGGATCTGGATTTTGAGGCCCATCTCCGCCACACTCCGTCGAACCTCTCCGCCATCGCCACCAGCCATCTCCCATCGCCAATAAGGTCCCCGAACCCTTCCTTTGTGCTTGTGAAACTTTCTTGCAGGGTCTGGAGGCCAAGAGAACCACGAAGTGGTCGATTTTTGTACCGACGCCTGGTACCTAGAGGTAATCTTCTTCCTCGACCTCGCCGGAACACTGTTGTGCTCCAGGTGCCATTTTGGAGGCCTCATCAGCCGCGTGACTTCCCCATGATTCTTTTGCCCCTCTTCGCGTGGCGAACATCATCGGAGTTGCCCGCGCTGCCCGATCGAAGAAGCCCCAGGGGTGTGTTCTTCCCCGTTCATCCAGCCGCTCCCGAAGCTGTTGGATCTCTTCCCAGCTCCAGTTCTGATCCTGGCCGTCCGATCGCGTCACGCCACCAGCCGTTCGATGAAGCCCAAGATTTAATCTCAACCGCAGATCGATGAAGGGGTATCCAGCTTCTAGGTCTCACCACGTGTCCATGTGGAGGAAAGAGCATTGTCCGATCTAGCCTATTAAGGGGTTTTTTGCACATATACCCCTACCGTTTGTATTTAATTATTAGTGTTGTAAATAAAATATTACGTGTAATTAAAATTAGACATTTTGCATGTAGGCCCACGTACTTTTTATATTTGTATTTTGATCACTTCCAGCGTCATGTGTAGTCCTCATGTGATGTTGGAAATTTTGCACAAACCCCCTTGACATTTTTGAATATTGTAAAATAGTTCCAGAACATTAAATAAATAGTTTATTCTATTGGGTAAATTGCAATGTGTCCCTTGAACTTTTATTTTTTTGCAGTTATGCCCCTACCATGCCATTTATTTTTGTGACTTTTATCTAATTATTAAAAATAGCTACATAGCTCCTAAAAATCCCCAAAAATAGGATTAAATGCTCCATGCCTTGTAGATTCATGCCATATGTCTATTTTATATTTTTTGCATTTAATATATTTATTAAAATTAAAAAGGAGCCTAAATAATCCTTATTTAAAGTATAAATTACCAAAAAATATAAATTTTTTATGAAAAATTCCAAAAAATTATAGATGATATATTTTGCTCTTTTTAGTCCAGAAAACAGAAAACCCCTAAAAATAATAAAAGAAAATTAAAAAAATCAAAAAGCTCCAAAATTCAACAAAAAATATAAAAATTCCACAAAAATACCAAAAATATGTTTTTATGTTTTATAATTAGCTATATATTATTATTTATGTATTAAATTAATTTGGGTAATTTTGGAACTTATTTATTATTATTAAAACCCAAATTAAATTTGAATTATGTATTAATCCTATTACTGGGATACTTTTGACTTTAAAAAACATAAAAATTAGTAAAAATTTCTAAAAAAAATATAAAAATATTAGAAAAATATTAAAAACCCAAAAATACATTTTTTCTGAATTTTAATTATATTTACTAGCATTTACAAATATATCTCTATATATTATGTAAATAAAACCTTATATAGGTTATATTGCTTTTATAAAAGAAAAAGAAAATATAAAATCAGAAAATTAAAAATCAATTAAAAATTATAAAAAATCAAAAATAAAAAATAAATAAAAAATTAAAATCCACAAAACAATAACATGGACAAGAAAAGTATTGGATAATTTTGTGCAATTCATTTTTGCCCCCAACCGTTTGCTCCCAGTGTTCGACCTCTACACATGCTTACACCTATACACATTTGCATGTAGAGTTATAATAAATTTTAACTATACATTTTTGAGATTCAATTGCTTTATTCATGTTGTGGGCTAATTGTTGATCAACCGAGGATTTTTGAGCGGTCAATTCAGCGACTGGATATTTATCTAGACCCTCGGACAATTTCAGTTATCAGGAGGTGGACTCTCCATGGCCATCTACTCTAGTATTTAAAGAGGGGATCACATACTATTTCAAATACATTAATTCAAATCCACAGAAAGCCACATTTTGTCTTGAGAACTAACAGAAATTAGAAGAGAATAATCATTTTCTTATTCCTATAGGTCATTCCCATCTCCATACCCTAGTCGTCCACCTTCACAAGCCTCTTCTTCCTCTACGTTGGCTTGGCCAATCGTGAGAGGAATCACTTTCTTTCTCGTGTTCCTTGTATGCATTGAAGACTCGATTTCGGGTGATGAAAATAGGATGTAGAGATTTTCTAGATCTCTATTAGCAGGGATAACCTCGTGGAAAAGATCTCTCAAGTTTGTGGTAAGTACCACGACTCATTGTCATGCCCGCGAGAGCAAGCGTCCATCAGATCTAACTGCATTTAGGTGCTCTCTTCATTTAGAGATTCATGCTTCAAAAGGTTCTCCTAAATACTATTGTGTTTATTTGAAATGATTTGGAAAGTGTTTTCTATAGCATGTGGTTTCTCATTTGCAATCTATTTTTTCTGTCACACAATTGCATTGGTGTTCATATAATGAATACTTTTGTTTTACAAATTTGATTCATTAATTCTACATTTCTGCGATGTGGGGGGGGGGGGGGAGGGGTCAAACCTTGACAGAAGTTAATCTCATAAACCTCAATGACAGATCCTTTGGCACCATCCTGAAATTTGATTTATTGGGACAAACTATGAAATTTGATGCGATATAAATTTGGCCTTCTTGTATGATGCTCGAACGAAGTAAAATATATCTTCTCTTATAATTTCCCCTTGCATTGCACTACCCTATATCCATTGGATCAATGAACTAAATATAAATACTAAACAGATAAACAATATCAATTAGGTAACCATTAACTATATATTTAGAAGTAATATGGTATATTTGAAAACATAAAACAATATTATCAGACTAAATTTTATATAAAAAAACAAATTTTAAATTTTGAATCTTAATATCAGTGGAAAATACTACATATTTATTAATCTATTGATGAAATTACGAACTCAACTTTCTAGTCAAATATTTTTTTAGCATAACAATGATAACAACTATTTCAATAAGAGGTCTAATTGAAAAGTAATAAATACACAATAAAAAAGTAATTTGAATCAAAGTTGCCAACAAATTTTTGTTACGGAAATAAAAAAAGAAACTGAGCATAATGTAGAACATACATTTTCGTCGATAACCATGAAAACAATACTCATTGATTCATCACCAAAATTCGGATTGGAGGAATCTCGAAGCCTCACCATCCTTACTTTTATTTTAAAAAGATAATTGTAGTCCATACGGAAATTTTACATAATGAAAACAGTAAAATCATGATAAACACTTATATTATTTTAATAACTAGCACAAAAACACAACCTTTTGTGTGGCATTAATAACAAAATAACTATATGTTAAGTGTGATGATTATAGATGTTTATTAGAATATCTAGAGAAAGAGAACTATAATATAACATAAGTTAAGCAAAAGGTTGGTAAGATGGGCATATATTTAGATATAGAATGGATTGTTCTTAGCCAAAAATCAATATGACAATGTAAAAAAAAAGCTTAGACTTAATCTTAGCTACAATTTCATATTCTAAGCAAATGTGATCATAATATTAAAAGAAATTTAAGAATTAGCAGAATTTATAGTTCAAAAGACTAAATCAATAAAACATAAAACCACTTGTAAACAAAATAATGATACTATTTTATTATGGATAATGGAAATTTAAGAATTAGCATGAATAATGTGTAGTTTAAAACACCAAAATCAATCAGTAAAATCATATAAAAACAGAATAATGAGAATATTTTACTATCAGACATACATCAAAATGAAAAGTGTAAAATATTTGTACAAATATTATAGATGTTCAGATTTCTCTAAATTTATACTTGTTGTTTCTTAAATAAAAAGTAACTGCAAAATGAATTCTAAGAAATCTAAGTTACCTCATCATTTCATTGATTTAAGAACAAATGCTTATATATTTTACATTTAGCAAACACTATCATCACTGCCTCTAATAAGTAATTAGAAAATTGATAGTCGTGTATATATATATATATATAATATATATATATATATATATATATATATAACTATTGTATTAAAGACCAATAATCTTTAAAGGACTAGTATTTCTTTGTGCTACGTCCAACGAATATCATTACAATCTCCATTAAATAACTAAAACATTGTAGGTAAACATGCATTTATATGTATGCTATCAACGATCATATCCGCATATTAAATTTAACATTCTTGTGTTTTGGCAAACACACAAATAGTCGTAATTGCTAAAAGTAGATGATTATTTTGCCCTAGAGCTTGTGGCCAATCATATAAGATAAAAGCTTTCCATTCACTCAATAAAAATTACTTTTACTAAAGACAATAATTGTTAGAAAAATAGGAAGCGGAAGTGGAATGATAAAAAAGAGCATAATCTAGAAATATGAAACTGGAAGAACACAAAGATTTACGTGGAACCCTACTCCGTGAGGAACGGGATGAAACCACGGGAGAAGCCCTCTAAGGGGCGGATATTGCATTCCTTTTTCTCATTGGATACAGGAGATCTGGGGCTCCATATATAGCCTCTCTATAGCCTCCAAGTCCCACCACTGGACGATGTGGGACTAAACACTGGATGGGGTAAATGGATCTTCTCCAGGATCCATTTACCCTGCTACAACTCATGACGCACATAACAAATACTCCAACTCTTCCCCTCAAGCTGGAGCATGTAATGCTCAGCTTGGACAAAAAGAAAGAAACTCAACTCTACGCTACATGACACTACGGACAATATCAACCCAACGTGCACATTGCTGCAGTCAAGGACATTGCTTCTCATGCCGTGCAGGTGAGGAGGACGAACGGGCTGGAGTGTGAGTCTGCTGAATCTCCTCTTCGGAGAGCGTGTGCTCTGAACTGCGTCTGTCAGAGTCACTGCAACTGAAATGAGTCTCCTCGTCGGAGTACTCTGGCCCGCCACAATAATGTGGACAACTGCTCCATCTCTGAAAAGGGTAGAACGGAAAAGGGCCATGGTTGTGCAATCCTCGTCGGAGTCCACAGTCACTAGAGAATGGAGTCTGAAAAAGTCTCCTCTTCGGAGAACTGGGTCTCTCCCATCTGGCTCAGAGAATGGTGCACTGATGTGGTGTACCTATGATACCACATGAAAACCCTTGCCAAGATGGCATAGGGAATGGTCCTCTACTATGGAGTCCCTATGGCTCACATGAAAACTCTGGCCTACAAAACAAGAATAATGATGGGGACCTCTGCAAAAGATGGCACCATGTCTCATCTGAAAATGACCGCATCCACGTGCGTGTCTGAAAATGAGTCTCTCTCTGGAGATCCTCGAAAATGAGCCTCTCATCTTGGAGTGCATGGAACTTGGACTCTGACCAATCTGTCAAGTATGAAATCTGATCATCTGTAGAGTCTGGAAAATATGGCTGGTCTTGAGAATCTCTGAATCTGATCCCTGAATCTGGAAAAAGACATGTAACTCTACATATACTCCCCCTTTCTCCCATACTGGTCGGAAAACATGACATCGACCAAGTTGGGAGAAGACAAAATAATGGGGATTAAGAAAACATGAATATTCTCAAAAAGATTCGTTGTGGCTTTTCATGATTTTTTTAAGCCATAATTTTTTAAGCCGTTTCAATTTTTTATGGCTTT
This sequence comes from Ottelia alismoides, assembly GCA_037367405.1. Lineage (NCBI taxonomy): Eukaryota > Viridiplantae > Streptophyta > Magnoliopsida > Alismatales > Hydrocharitaceae > Ottelia > Ottelia alismoides. Next base: position 79,880 of record JAZKJV010005408.1, read on the forward strand.
TCTTGCAACTCAAAAAAAAAATTCGAATATTTTGCGTACGACTTTTCTGTGTACGCACCCCCTTTTTTTTCAAAATCACAATTTTTTTTCTGCCCCTTAGCTTCCCTCTCTTTTCTTCTCTTTCTTTCTTTCATCATTTCAATTTTTTTAACGGCCCACTTGAGCCTGTACACAAAAGAAACGCTCTTTTTTTTCTTTCATAGGCCTCTCGAAATAATGCTCATTTTTTTTAAAACCCGTTAGGCCCCGTTAGGGTTCCCACATCGGAAACCCGTTGCTCATATACACACGAAGGCGGAAGGGCATGGTGTGTGCCGCCTTGGGAGAGGCCTCGCGCTGCCTGCGTGAGGGAGGAGCAGCATAGCTGGAGGTTGTGCAACCTGGAGAACTGATTGGAGACCTGGGATGCTGCAAATGTTTGAAGGCAGAAGGACTTGGAGTTGCGGCTTGACCTGGGATGTGTGTCGCCCCTTGGTGCTGCTTGGAGGGCTGCACGCGAGCGGCACTGCCTACGCCTGCTGCAGAAGGGAGACGTGCCACGCAACAGGGGTGAATTGCCAGGAGGCGAGATGTCGTCTTGATCCGGGGTCCCCTTGATTTTTGGCGGCACAACGGCTTCGTGCGGGCTCCGAGCACAGGGAGAAGGTGTGCACAAGTTGCAACTTCGCCTGGAGAAGTTCTAGAGTGCCTGCACGAAAGATGTGTGCATCGCCTGCTTGTTGGGAGATCAGATGTCATCGCGCGATGCCCTAGAGCCGCTGTGCGGCTAGGGTTTTGGGGAGATCTGGGCCTGCGGGGGCTGTGATGGGGATCGGCGGTGGCGAGGGCTCGTCAGATGCGTTGGAGGCTGCAGCGGCTTGGGAGGCGGCGCGAGAGATGGAGATGATGCTTCGATTGAAACCTTACGGCTCCCTGCCTGGATGTTGCGTTCTGGAACATATTCCCCGGGCAATTTCAGGAACTGGATCTCGAACCGAACTGCTGAATGGATGTCGAGCACTGTCTGGGTGTAGAACTAGATCTAGGGTTTGAGAGATGGAACCCTAAGATCCTTCATCTTCACAGAAATTATGGTTTAAAAAACAAACCCTAGCATACCCGGACAGATCATAATCTTGAACAAATAATAACATTGAATCTCGAATGAACAAAACAATAAAGAACTTGAAATCCCGGAGAATCGACCCGCTCTTATACCATGTTAGAAAATAAGAAGCGGAAGCGGAATGATAAAACATAGCATAATCTAGAAATATAAAACTGGAAGAACACAAAGATTTACGTGGAACCCTACTCCGTGAGGAGCGGGATGAAACCACAGGAGAAGCCCTCTAAGGGGCGGATATTGCATTCCTTTTTCTCAATAGATATAGGAGGTATGGGGCTCCTTATATAGCCTCTCCAGAGCCTCCAAGTCCCACCACTGGACGATGTGGGACTAAACACTGGATGGGATAAATGGATCTTCTTCAGGATCCATTTACCCTGCTACAACTCATGACGCACATAACAAATACTCCAACATCCATGTGCATGTCTGAAACTGGAGTTTTTGTTAGAAAAATAGGAAGCGGAAGCGGAATGATAAAACAGAGCATAATCTAGAAATATGAAACTGGAAGAACACAAAGATTTACGTGGAACCCTACTCCGTGAGGAGCGGGATGAAACCGCGAGAGAAGCCCTCTAAGGGGCGGATAGTGCATTCCTTTTTCTCAATGGATACAGGAGGTCTGGGGCTCCTTATATAGCCTCTCCAGAGCCTCCAAGTCCCACCACTGGACGATGTGGGACTAAACACTGGATGGGGTAAATGGATCTTCTCCAGGATCCATTTACCCTGCTACAACTCATGACGCACATAACAAATACTCCAACAATAATTTTATTCATTAAGATTTGCTAACAACCTAAACACATAAAATACAGAGTTGCTAAATATATATGTAGCTATCGACCATTAGTCAATGTAACTAAGGGTGAAATATGATAGGAAGAACTGTTTCTCTAATTACTATCAAACAATCATTTCTCAATAGTAATTGCTTCAATTGAAACTTGTCTTGTTCATATAACTTTACTAAATAATTTTAAACGATCATTACATTAACATAACGATGGAGCAAATTTCAACAAGAAGACACTATTAACATAACACATGCAACACAACTCTTAAGAAGATCCATTCATGGTAGCAAACATTCAGTAGAAATTATTCACTAAATATAATGAAATAAATTAAAGGAAGATAAAATGGCAGATATTCGATCTAGTATGGATTTGTTATGAGAAAATAGATTGTATGCGGACATAGAAAGCATATCAACGCGGTGAAAACGTGCTGGAATGCTTTGTATAAAATCAACATATGCAGAGAAAGAAGAAGAAAAGGGAGGACCACATGCTTACACATACACACATAGAGAGAGATAGCGAGTGAGTGAAGAGGCGGACAAATAATAACAAATCATAAATTTTAATTACTTTTAATTATTTTTATTATAACGCAAATACAAAGTTCATGAAAGTATGGAAGCCAATACAAAGGACAAACAAAAGAGGTCAAGGGGGGTAACTGAGCTTATTGCTAGAAACAAAGCATATATAAAAAAGCAAATATAGCAGAACATCTAACTAAGAAAAATGAGATGATTACATATAAATTATTGAGATACTACATAAACAAGAGCAAATGAACGAAAAAATCACCCCATTGTCAAATGTATAATAGGTCAGTTGTCTTAAGTGTAACAATGAATCTAATCAGAAAAAGGCTTGATTACCTACTATTTTATTGAAAATCCAAAGGGAAATTAATTAATAGTATGAAGAGTAGCATTGATGCTTGCTTGTTTGTTTGATATGCTTTCTATTTTATCTTTTAAACGTTCTATGTATAAATTTCCATTATAGTATAGCTTCAAATCATGCTTACATGACAACTTTATTTCTAACTTAATTGATTATATGGCCTTTACCTGTTGTAGTTATTAGTTGAGATCCGAGATTTGGATTATGAAATTAGATGACAACATCACATTGGGAAAAAATATCACTTTTATGGCTGTGATTTCATTGTTTTAGAATTGTATGTTTGATACTATATTGATAAGTTATGTAATTTCAATTTGTTTGCCCCTAGAATAAATCCATAATAGATATGAATATCTGCTCATCTTGCATTCCTTCTGTTTATTACATTTCTATTTAGCAAATAATTTTTGTTGAATGTTTGTTACTATGAATGGATCTTCTTGAGAATTGTGGTGCATGCGTTATGTTGATAGCGTCTTCTCGCAGAAAATTATTCCATTATTATGTTACTTAACGTAATGATTGTCTAAAATTATTTAGTAAATTTATTCTTATATTTTATATGAACAAGACAAGTTTCACTTGAGGCAATTAATATTGAGAAATGATTGTTTGTTGTAACTAGAGAAATAGTTCTTCCTATCATATTTCGTCTTTAGCCAGTACATGTTGACTAATGTTCGATAGCCATGTATTTTTAAAAAAATTCTATATTTTTCGGTTCAAGTTAGCGCGTCTTATTGAATAAAACTGATATCTTTAAAAAAGTAAACTTTATTGAGTGAATGCACTAAGTGAAAAAATTAAAGGAAAAATCACAATATACATCCTCAATTGTATAATAAGACTGTTTCCTTAAGTGTAAAGGCTAATATAATCCGAAAAATATGAGTACCTACTATTTTATTAAGAACCAAAAGGAAATTAATCAATAGTGAGATGCTTGCATGCTTATTTAATGTGTATCCTACTTTTTCTCTTAAATGTTCTACGTATAAATCTCTGTTATATTATAACTTCAAATCATGCTTACATGACAAGGTTATTTCTAAGTTAATTGATTGCATGGCCTTTACTTGTTGCATTAATGTTGTTATTAGTTGAGATCAACGGTTTGGATTATGAAAGTAGATGACAACATCTCTTTGGAAAAGTACTAGTTTTGTGGTTGTGATTTTGTTGCTTTAGAATTATTGTTTGGTACATTTTTATATGTAATTCTCCCATGCTTCTTAGTTACGTCTTTTCCATTTGAATTTATTATGTCCAACATTCAATTTCAATCACTATATTCTTCTTTGCTATTCCCATCTCCTAAGTTGAAAAAGACTCATTTCCTTTGTAGTGTTTACAATTATATTTCTTTCTTTTACCTACCACAATGTGTCACATTTCTCACTTATTTTTAACACAATGATAATGGAATTTTTACCACAATGATGATTATCACTCTTAATATGTATGGTTTAGTTGAATAATTGTTTTCAAACTGTAAAATTGGCGGTAATTTAGGATTTCATTTAATACACCATCGTTCATCTTTTTTTTATAAGGTGCCAACTATTGTGTATAAGCTTGGATGCCTTTTAAGTAACTATTTTGCAAACTATTACATACGTAAGATGTGACATCTTTTAAGGAACTGTCTTGAAACCTTTGCATAGCTAGAATATGGCAATTGTATCTAAGAGTGAATTTGAGCTTTTTTTTGCAGTGATCATTTGTAAAACAAGTGTCCTCTCATGATTTTTCAAAAAGTTTTAATCATTTATAAAGTAATACACCTTAAGTTACTTTTATTCATTTTCCATTTAAATTTATTAATGTCCAACATTCAATTTCAATCTATTTTGACCTCAACATTATCTTACAAAAAAGTTTTAATTTTAGCAATCTCTTAAGACTATATTCATATTATAACATAAATAAATCTGACTTTATAAAGATAATACTTTTTTGGAAGTTTAAATTTGTAAGTCGATGATTACAAACTCATATATTTTACTTTGATATGAAAAATGTGTCCTTATACAATAAACGACAGAGCAATTTTAGTTTCTTTCTTTTATTAACAATTTTTTGTGGCTTCTTATTTTATTCAGGATAAATATTGTTCATAGAAAATAGGTTGATGATACATTTGGTTTCGAAATAATATTTATATTTATATCATATATAAAAAATCATATCTATACGTAAACTAAAATAAATATATTTTAATTTTTTTTATATTTAGAGGCCTTGATGACAGCACCAGAATGTTAAGGAATTAATATCATAATTATTGTGAAAGAAACTTGATATGAGCCTCATTTATTTACATTTAATTTATGATATTTTCTCTCTCTCTCTCTCTCCCTCTCCAAATTATAAACATTTTAAAATTATCTTTACATAAATTTTCCATCTCCTAAACTAAAAAAATTAAACATTTAAATTCATTTAATTTTTCTTTCATCTCACTATATTCAAATTTGAAATTATTTTAAAGTAGTTTTTCACTTTATTAGACTAAAAAACCGAGCCTCTTTCGTATTTGAAAAAAAAATGTCCGATGTACATGTGTTCCCTACTCTTATTTTTATTTTAATACCCTTTTAAAATTTCTAAAAAATGCAATTTTTAAAATATATTCTTTTCTTTGAACTATACTTTATACAAAAGCTATTACCAAGTGTACCCCACATGAATATTTCTTCTTTGACATTTTCATCTATTTTTTTAAGAAGAATAGTTCTTAAAACCCTACAATGCTATGCTAATAAAAAAATTTTCAGCATAACTGAATAGTAATCTTTCAAGTTCACATTTTATTTCTAATAGTAATGTTCATGTATCCATTTATATTTCACACATATCGGAGTCATCCCAAGAGTGTGCCCAGCTTTTTTAGATGAAAGTTGCATTATTTTATCTCATGATCCTTTTATATCAAAGGACTGGCCACATCCTTGGGATAAAATAGATATGTGTGTTGATAATGTTTAAATGTTATACATTGTTCGAACAATAGCAACACCAACTGAATTTAGGTAACATGTTCATAAACCATTTTACAACTTTTCTATATTTGAAATTTAATTGCTCTAACTACTTATGAGAGGCAATAGTGATACCATTTGCTAGATGTAACACATACATGTTTGCTCTTAAACCGTTAAATGATGAGGTAATTTGGATTTCTTTTTTGAAATCATTTCGCAGCCATTTAGTGTTCAATAAACAACCGGTATAACCTTGGAAAATTTTGAGCTTCTATAATATTTATACAACTATTATTCTTTTCTTTCTGATATGTGTCTTGCAGTGGAATACTATCATTTTTTTGCCTGCAAGTATTTTGTATTTGATAGTTTATATTATTTCGTAAATAATAATGCTGTAATTTGAATTGGCTAGGTAATTCAATTATATATAAATTGCATCTATCATAAAAAAATCGAATACTTTCCATATCTGTAAATCACTTCATTTAATACATATTTGTTTCCTACTCGTATTTTTCCATCTATTCTTATTTATAAATTCTTAAAATCTTTCTTTAAATATAAAATGACTAAAAATAACAGTATTTCCACGCTTATTAAGTTTTAATCTTCAATTTATATAAAAGGGTATACTTATACCCTATACTGTCACATGTCCAACGATTATATGCATGCCTATACAGGTACGTGCAGGTGTACGTATACCGTATACTATCACATGTCCATCACAGGGACAATGCAAACGTTCATAACTAATCAAGGGTTTAGGTTTCCTTAACAGAGTCCCAACATAGCACATGGGATGGTTCAGTGGATTAACATAGTCAAATCCAAAATCACAACAACATTATCTCCCTCATGTCTTAAACAATCTTAAGTGTCTCAGATTTAATCGTTTACATTAAATGGAAAGATGCACAGAGAGGAAGGGAGATCGGAAAAAAATCAATATGTAGATAATGCAAGTTGTATTTTTTTATTGGTGTAAGGACTAAGAATGTGTTGCGACTAAGAATGCAAGTTGCATCACCTACAAGCCACACCTTTAGCTAACTATAGGTTAATAGCTCTTAAAAAAAGTAAGCAGAATAATTCGTTCTCGCTGGAAGCAGTTTATTGATTTTACAAAGATATATTGTTATTTCTTTTAGTAGTGTCATTCCAAATATTAAAGTCCAAATTCAAACATTAAATAAGAACATATGAATGGGAAAAATGACCATAGACATTAACAATAACATACAGCTTGAGCAAGAAGAATACATGAAAGTCTCTCTTTAGACGAATCCGTCAACGATAAGCCACTGTCTAATTAAGAAGGAAAAAAAGTCAAGAAAATATTGACTTAGATGAAGGTTATAAGTCAAGAATGTACCTCTGCAGTCGAAGGCGTCATCAACGGGATAACATGAGAGAGGAAGTCATCGTTGGTGTTGGTGTGCGAGTGGCTTTGTGAAGATACATGAGAGAGCATATCACAAAGATAGGAATAACATGGAAGAGATGGAAAGTGACAAAAGAGATTAGGGTATGGAGAGAGGTAGAAGAAATTAGGGTTTTTGTCGCACATAAGCTGGCAGAGGTAGAAAACGTCTTAACTCGGTGAACGCATGCTCGTTTACTTTCCATGGAATCAATAAATGCAGAAATAGAAGAGTGGGATGGGGAACCATATGCTTACATACACATAGAGTAAGTGAAGATGCGGATATGCCTTCTTCTAGGTAAAATCACATATAAAAAGCACATAATGAAAAAAAGGGGAAACGAATACAAAGAATGGATAAAGGAGGCCAAAGGGGCTATCCATGTGGTCATGAGCTGCAACATACTTAGCTTCTGTCAATAGTATAGATGTGTTGGATGTGAGAGACCATGATGAACCATTGCACAATAAAAGTTATTACAAATCATTCCTTAATCTGAAATGAAGAATAACTAAGATTGCGTAATAGGTCACTTTGTGCAATCAGAGTTATGTACCATTTCCATCTTGATACTTGATGAATACCCATTCATCACTCTTTATTCTTATATTTTAGCTACAAAAACCTTTGCAAATGCATGTAGATATATGTAAATACAAATAATTACCAAAAGCATGCATTGTGTAAAAACCTATAATTAGCATGTTTTTGTGCAAAAATAAAAGAATAAAGATTAAAAAGAAAAAGAGGGAAATATTTAGAATAAATATTGAGCAACCTAACCCAAGGGAGGGCTCATCATGGGCCTGACCGCATAAAAGCCAAAGTAGAGGGAGATAGGGGCTCATGTGTAAATATTTATGTAAATAAATAAATATATTTTCCTCACCAAAAATATGCTTGTAAATACTTGTATATATTTAGAAAAATATAAAAACAAAAGAAAAAGTTAAAAATCAAAAGGAAACAAAAACATCACCTTCACCATGTACATAAACCACACCTATGTATTTATTTAGCCTTGTAAATATACGAAATTAATTTTTATAATTTTTGTAACTAGTCTATGTTATATATTGTAAATAAATAAAATAAAATCAATTAAAATCAAAACAAAATAAAAATAGCAAATTAAAAATATAAAAATACATTGTACATATACCATCTATATCAATGTATATATATATATATTTATTTTACCTATGTATATAAATAATAAAAATAAAATAAAACACCCTTTTATTCCTTATTTTATTCTATAAATAAATAAAATATAAAATAAGGATAAAATTATACAAAAATAATAATTTAAAAATCAAAAATAAAAAACCCTATAGTGTATATATACCTATATCTAACCCTACTATGTAAATACTTTATTTTTATTTCGAAAAAATTATTAAAAATCACTAAAAAATAGAAAAAAAAATAAAATAAAAATATTTCATGTTTTAAGTTTTTATTAATTCGATCATTTTCTACCCTAAAATAAATAAATAAAAATTTCGTGCTTGGCGGGCTCTGATTGGTCCACGAGGGATTGTTGACCCCCGGTCAACTCTCCCCCCAGGACCACCAGAGCCGGGTCTGTCCTGCCCGACCCGTTTCTCTAATTTCTTCCCGTCAGACCCGACCGCCATTAACCCAAACCCCGGGCCCCGATTACTCCCCCATCATCCAGGACCCTCGCCCGGGGTGGGTTTGGTGGATCCGAGCCATGAGCACCTCGCCCGACCTCCTTCTTCCCGGATCTCCCACCATACTTATAGTTGTCACCGGCGACCTAATTCTTCCATCTTTGATCTTCCCCTCGGTGCCTGTGACCTCCTCCAGCATCTCTGAGTGACAGCCGTGGCCGTGGGAGTAGCAGCGAGGCCCGGGAAGCCGGGAGTCACTGATCCGGTGGTAAACGCCGCCGTGCACCGCCGTGAGCGCGCTCAGCCTTGGGGACTCGACGGCCCCTTGCAGGCAATGACCGGGAGCTTCATCAGCTCCAACCCAGTCGAATGCGTCCATCAGGTAGCTTCTTTAGCCAGTAGATTAGCTTAGGTTTCGATTTTTCGATTTTCAGTAGCGTAGCTCCGCCGCCTCCGCCAGCCGTCTCCGTCCACCCACTCGACCATCTGACACCGCTATCACCTCCTCCAGACCCCTCTCCACCTTCTCCGACCCTTCACTCCCCCTGGCTCGCCCCGGAGCAGGGTATCGGCTCTCCCCCCTCCGCCGCTCGCCGGAGAGCCTCCATAGCGCCTCACCTTCCACCTTCCGCCCGCTCTGACGGGTCGAGGCAGTTTGCCCTCGACCCAGCTTCTTTCCTGTGCAGGTATCCTGGCCTATCGACCTCATCTGGAGGTCGGAATTTCTGGGCACAGCAGCTCCAGTTCTTTCACATCGCCGGAGCTCTCTGGAGCTCCTCGACTCCATCGGAGCAGAGCACCGGGTGCGGGGCTTCACGGCGAAGCTTTCCCGCACCTCAGGAGCATCAGACGAGCACCACCGCGCGCACAGAGGGCCGGCGAAAGTCGCCGGCGACCAGTTCTTCCAAGATCCTTGCCGACCGTCAGATCGTCCTCATCGCCCCAGTTATCATCTGAGCCATCCATCCTAGGCGAGGTGTCACCGTCCGATCGTCCCGAGGGTCGATCTTGACCATCCGCGCAGAGAGAGAGGCACCAACTAGCCTCATCCGTCAGATTCGCCACGTGCCCTCCTCCCCTCCGTCTGATACACGAGGGTTTCGACTCCAAAGAACCAGAGCCGTCTGATCGCCACGTGGAGCGCCCTCAGACGTCGATCAGCCCAACGTTCGCAAGATCAAAGGCGCCGTCGTCCTCAGTCGTCAGATCCGCCACGCGTCACGCATCCGGCTGTCGACGTTAATAAAAGGGGTAATTTGCTCTTAGGACCCCTTTCTTTTATGCATTTCGTTTTAGTCCTGTAATTATTTAATTCATTTGTTTAGTTTTAGGGTGATTTGCATGTTGGACCCTAAGCTTTAGTTTATTTGCATTTATGCCCTTGCCAGTTGTGGACACGTGCTTCGACATGTGAGTTGTTTGGGTTATTTGCAGTAGATACCATTGTAGTTCTGGATGTTATTAAATGAATGAAAGTTTTTAGATATTTGCATTTATACCCCTGTGCGTGGTTTATTTGAGCATGTGCGATATTTTTTGGGTAATTTGCAGATAAGGCCCCTGGACTTTTGGTACATGTTACCAATAAGTCCTCGGGACTTATTCTTCTTACATCTAGGTCCCTGAGTGCCCCAGGCACGCGCGTGGCGCGTGTTTTGCTGGGTATTTTACACCAGGACCCCCAGAACTTTGGGTATTTGCACTTTGGTCCCTGTGCACAGTGCCCTATCTTTATTTTTGAATAAAATATCAAATCACCTCCAAATCCAACGAAAATTTGATACATGGCTCCTGCCATGGTGTAGGATTTTTGTGGATTTTTGAGGACATTTTTGATTTTGTTTGCTATTTTTAAAAATTCAAAAACCTTCATTTTTGTTACTGTCCAGTTTGAAAATTCACAAAAAATATAAAAACTCACTTAAAAATTCTATAAAAATTAGCTACTGTTTGTTTTACTTAGCTTGATTTTCTAGCCAATTTTGTCTATCTTTCGTTACTGGAAAACACTAAAAACCTAAAAACACTCAAAAACCCATAAAAATTATAATAAATAAATTAAAAACCTAAAAATAATAAAATTGGTACCTAAATTTTCCTTGTCTTATCTAATTTACAGGAAAATTACCTCCAGGCCATTTTGAGGCCCTTAGATATTTTATCTAGGGCTTTTTGGCTCGGCTGGACAGTACCCTTTATTTTAGGCATTATTTGATTTTTAGAAAATAAAATACACATCAGAAAATTCTCAAAAACTCACCAAAAACACTAAAAAATATAAAATACATAAAAATTTTTTTGTTTGAATTTTTGTGCATTTAATAATTTGTTGAAGTGTGTGCCTTCTTAGTTTTCTTATTTTCTTAATTACTTAAAAAATCCAAAAAAATATAAAAATAATTAAAAACCACTAAAAATATTTTCGTTCTTTATTTTCTTTATTTTTACTACTTCGTAGGCCTCTCGGCCAACCCGTGCTCCTTGAGTTCGACCCTGGGTGCTATACCGGGTTAATCACATAGCAGGACCGCTATTTGAGTTTTGATTGATTTTATCCTTCTTAAGTGGTTCATTTTTCTTGATCGACACATCTGAGTGATTGAGGTCGCAACGACCGTCTTAGATACCTGATTGTCTTAGTCGCTCGGGACTCTGTGTCATCAGAATGGCGCCGTTGCCGGGGAGCACGGCTTAGTAGTTTTTATTTTCTTTTAGTTTTTTATTTTCGCGGCTTTTTCGTGGCTCTTTCAGAGCTCGCGGCTTTTCGCGGTTTTTGTCTATATTTTATTTTTGTTTTATTTTGTTTTATTTTCATTTTCTTTTATTTTTGTCTTGTTTTATTTTGAGTGTTTATTTTATTTCACATTTTTGCACATATACCCTTATTTTTCATTTCCCTTTATTTTTCTTTTATTATTATTTGATTATCTGGTTCTGACCACTCTGCTATTTCTTGCGAGGGCCCGAGGACCGAGGCGGCTGCTCTCGAGAAGCCGACGCAACCGCGGGATTCGGAGGCGGCTCCTTTCTTTGCGGAGCCGCAGGAGAGAGTGAGAGAGAGTTGAGTGGGTGAGGATTAGAGTAGGTTTTTATTTTTGATTATTCTTTTAATAATACAGGACACTCTCAGGACTTGTGGACATTGCTTGGACTTAGCGGGTCTGTTTCGCCGAGCATCGGTGTGCTCGGGGGACCCTTAGGATTTTCGCGGTTTTTCGCGGTTTTGGTTTTATTTTATTTTCTTTCTGCCTTTTCCGGTGTTTACGCGGTTTTTGCTCGAGCCCCTAGACTTAGGAATTTCTATTGCTTGTGCCGTAATTAGTAGGGTTCCAACACTTAACTGATTATCTGTTCCTATAGAACGTAATTGGACTCACTAATAACCAATTAATAAAAATAACCGACTCATCTCCTCCGTAGCCTACGTGCCTGATGAACGGGGAAAATCAAGGGTCTAGATATCTCACGAGGCGAGAAATCAAGTCGCTGAATTGACCACTTAAAGTTCCCCAGATCGATCAACAATTAACCCACAATAAATATATGCAATGAATATCCAAAAATGTGGAGTTAAAATTTATTATAACTCTACATGTAAATGTGTATAGGTGTAAGCACAAGTAGAGGTCGAACACTGGGAGGCGAATGGTTGTATGTAATGTATTGTTCAATTATTCAATCAATTGTTCATGTACTTTTATTGTTTTTGTGGGTTTTGGGTTTTGTAATTTTTTTTTATATTTTTTGTTTTTATAAATTTTATTTTGATTTTATATTTTATACTTTTTTTTATTTTTTTTCTTTTTATATTATTAATTATACAAATATATATACTATATATATATATATATATAAAGAGATGTATATATATAAGAAGAGAGAGAGAAGTAATATAGAATATATATATATAAACATAAAAACTTAATATATAGACATATATATTTTTTTTAATTTTTTTTAATTCTTTTTTTTATATTTCTAATTTTTATGTATTTTTCAATTCAAAAATGTCCACAATATAGGACTAAATAAATAGCCGTATATAATTTGGGTTTTTAAAAATATCAAATAATACCCAAAATTGCCCAAATTAATTTTCACATATTCATAATAATATATAGGTAATTATAAAAGAGAGAAATGTATTTTTAGGTTTTTTAAAGAGTTTTTCTAATTTTTATGTTGATTTTGGGGTTTTATGATTTTTATCTTTTTTCTTTTTCACCTTTTTAGGGTTTTTCATTTTCTGGACTCAATATGTATATAATTATACTATATGTATATTTTTTGGAATTTTTTCACAAACATTTTCTAATTTTTTTGTATTTTCTAATTTAAACAGTACAAAAATGGCTTCTATTTCATTTTTAAGAATTAGGAAAAATGCAAAAAATGCAAACTAAAATATGGGCGTGAACAAGCATGGCATGGAGCATCTATCCTAATTTTTGTGGATTTTTAAAAGCCTAATAGGTATTTTTAATAAATAGATAAAGACACAAAAAGTAATTAAGCCTGGCAGGGGCATTTTTGCAAATAAAATAACATCCAGGGGCACAGGTGCAAAAATACCAGAATATTATAACGTGTTTTGCCATTTTAAGGACTAAAACTAATTAACTAAACCCGCCAGGGCCCCCTCGCAATTTAACTATCACGCGGGACAGCACGTGATCCGTACTCACAGGGACCGAAACGCAATTACAGAAAATATAGGGTCCTGGTTGCAATTTTTCACAAAAATAATACACTGAATATCTTATTTAATGGACTAAAAATAAATACGCAATCATACAGGGGGACTTGTGCAATTTTACCACCTCACGTGGGACTACACGTGAGGTGACGTGGACTGGACCCAAGTGTAATATGCAAAAACTACAGGGGGTCATAAGCAAAATTGCCACATTATTTACAACGTTATATTTATTTTACAATACTAAAAATTAAATACAAAAAAGGCGGGGGCTAGATGTGCAATTTACCCCCAATAGGCGCTTTATCCGACGGCTGATCTTCGTTCACTTGACACGTGGCGCCTCCACGTGCGCCGATGACGTTTCGCCGATGAATGGCTGAGATTTGATCACCGGGGGTGATCTGACGGTCGGCACGATGCTTCATCGGACGGTGGCGGCTCGATCTGGACCTTCGTCTTCATCCAACGGCGGAGAGGTTGCGTGGAAGAACAGGGAAGAAGGCTCGCCTGGGCGAGCTTCCTCCGCTCGGATCTCGCTCCTCCGCCGGTCGTCGTCGCACCTGAAGGTCTCAATCGCTTCCTGGAAGGGTCTTCTACCTGCTGGAGCTGTTGGATCGGCCGGAGGCAGCCTGGAGCACAGCAGCGAGCTCGGGGAAGAAGGGCGGCTCCAGGTACCTCCGCCGGCCTTAAGATCGTCTCCTGGTGCTCTCCTTCGCACCTAACCTGCACAGGAAGGAACTACGGCTCGAGGGCGTTCTCCTCGACCAGGGGTTTGAAGCTGTCAGCGTAAAATGGGGCGAGGTGGCGATGCTCCAGCGAAGCGGCGGAGTCGAGCATCGATTCGCGGAACCAAACGGGGCTCCGGTTGGTATGGAGTGGCTGGAAGGTGGAGAAGGCGAATAGGAACGAAATGAGGGCGAAAGCGAGTCGGAAAACGGTCGGGAACACGGTGAAAAGCTCGCCGGAGCGGAGCTCCGGCGAACTACGAATCGGTCATTCTACGCTAAATTAACAATCGAAACCTAAAACTAATTTCAGAAATGAAATGCAGGAAGTAAATACTACCTAAAAAGATAAAACGAGCAGCTCTTAGACCTGGGGGCCTCCAGGGAGCAGGGTGGTCGCCGGAGCACCACCGCGTCAAAATTTCTCCGACCTCCGGCCAAGTCGAGGTGCTGGGTGACTCCTCCTGTCACGAGGAACACACCAGGAGCAAGAACAAGGAGTTTTGGTGGAGTGAAAATGGCCAGCTTTGGCCGGAAAGTCGGAGGTTTTTATTTATAGACATCCCTGGAATCCCCCATTGACCGGCGATTATTGGAGTATCTACACTATGTACAATGGATCTAAGCAATCGGCGCGAATCTTGGATGATCAGGGAACAAAATCTGTGAAGGGACTGTGGTCGATTGATGACTGTGGTGAGCGGGAAAAAGGGAGGAAATCGGGGAAAAGATCATCCTCGTCACGTCAGACGGCTGGGGGTCGAGTTGACCTGCGGTCAACAGGCGCGACGCGCCCATTGGTCCACCTCAGCCGCTACACGCCAAAATAGGGATCCTTATTAAAAAATGAATTATTTAACCTAGTAAATGATTTTATTAGATTTTACTTATAAATTAAAAAAATGTTTATAAATTAATGTAGTATTTATTTATGATTTTTATTTATTTTTTTTGAAGTATTTTATTATGGTTTTATTAAAATAATGTGTATATGTATGTATTTTATATGTATTTTTGTATATTTTATTTTTAGTTTATTTATTTTATTTTATTATTTTAGTTTCCTATTTTATAATTTTATAACTTATCTTTGTGAGTATAAATATATTTTTATTTTATTTTTATGAGTTTATTTATATTTTTAAATAAATAGATGTATGTGTATGTATGTATACTTATAGGTATTTTACCTATATATTATATACATTTTATTTATTTGATGAATTTTATTTGTTTTTATTTTGGATTTGTATTTTTAATAAGTTATGTGTAATATATATATATTTTTAGAAAAATATAGATGAATAAAATAATTACAGAATGTTTTCCCCTTTATTTATATACACATGGGTAGCATAGGTATTTTGCCTAGGTATTATCTAGGCTTATTTTATTTTTGAAATTTCTTTTTGGTTTTCTTTTAATTTCAATATGTACATGTATTATAAATATTATTTATAAAATTCTAAAAATATAATTTTGTACAAATAATAATTATTGAACAAAATGAATATTTTAATCGGGCACTATGTACAATGAGGGTCAAAAACCTAACTTCCACAGATGGACTCCAAAAATTATGAAACCAATTTTATAAAATATATTATGGAATGCTATATACAATTAAAGGTGAGTTTGGGTGATTTGGAGTTTTTATTTGCAAGATATGGGTCTGTGAAGTTGAGATTTTTGGTTTTTATTTTGTGTATAAAATGTACACTGAGTCTTGTTTTTATATAAACTAAATTTTGTATTTTTATTTACATTATTATCTACAACTTTCATGTACAAAGTTTCTTTATTTGATGAATTAATAATTATGTACAAAATAGGTGTCAAAAATGCATAAATGAATGAATAAATAAATGAGGTATTTATTGTATAATTGGCCCTTATCTCCCCCTACTTTATTCCTTGTCTACCAAGTCCATGCTGGCCTTGGTCTCGGGGTTCGGGTCATAAAATATTTGCAATATTTTATTCCTTTTTCTTTTCTTCCCTTTATTCTATAATTTTGGCATTAAAAACCTTATTTTATGTACCTTAAATACAATTAATAATGAATGCTATTTTATACAAATTAAGGCTATTTACATGCATTTGCTGGGGTTTTTAAGGCCAAAATGATAGAATAAAGGTGATGAAATGGAGATTCATCAGTGCCGCAGCCCGTCCTGTAAAGCTCTTTCTCCTACCCCCGATTTGTCGGACAGAGGAGGGACGGGCCAAGACCGGACTCTTTGGCTTGGAGGTCGGTGACCGGTTAGACGGTTCTTGCGCTAGAAATTGCTCATCTAGGACTCGGCTTTCCCGTTGCATCATTTAGGTAGTTTAATTTCAGTCTTTAAATTCTGCGCGGATCACTTGCATGTAGAGTGCTGGAGACAAGGTACGCATTTCTTACTCAGCATGCATCATTGATTTCATCGCGCATCGGCTTTTTCGTCTTCTCCCCCCTGTTTTGGATTAAATAACCAGGAGAACCGAGAAATTCGTTAGGCCGTTTCTTTTTATTGAAAAATATCTAAAAACAAAAACAATAAAATCGGGACTGCTAATCATACTTGACCTAAAAGACACTTCACAAAAAATCTGTCTTGGGAAGAGTAATCCCCTCCTTGTCTGGTTTGGATGAGCGAGAGAGTGATCCGAACATTAGGATAGAGCCTCCGATCTTTTCTTGACTGATTACCGGCTTTCAGTACGGGACAGTCGGTCGAGAGAGATTAGGATACCTATTTACCTCACGTAATCGCTCTGATAGACTGGATGATCACCTAAAATAAAATTGACAAGATAATTGACCGATCCCTTCGGTCTTCAGCTCTATGTGCGTAGGTGAATTGGGGGTTTGCTTGTTCATCTTGTTTGATTGCCAGATCCCTTCGATCCTTTCTCATCTTCCTTCATCTATTTCCCACCCTCCACTCCCTTCATTCCATTTTCTTCTCCTTTACCCCTGGATGATGGATCCCCCTCACTGTGAGCCGACTCTTACGGCTTTTTCTCCATCCTCTGACCATCACTCCAGTCCACCTTCTAGGGAGGTCGGATCTCCGACCAACCTCCCGCTCCCTCTCTCCCTTTCATCTCATCACTCTAGGTATGCTGTGTTAGACGTCCGAGGATATCAGACAGAGCAGATGCGAGACCCGGACGATGCTGTTGCTGAGTTGAGAGCGTACTCCGTTGGCGACCAGAGAGAGCAGTGGAGACTAGCAGACATATCCTATTCTAGAAGGATGGAGGAGCAGAAAGCATATGGAGCTCAGTCAGCTTCTACACTTGGTCCATTCGTCTTGGATTTGGATTACATTCAACGGATGCCGACATTTTCAGGAGAGGCGCACGAGGAGCCTTATCTTCACCTGTCAGCTTTCGAGGAGTTTTGCAAAGCACAGAGATATTCAGACGTCACTGCAGAGGAGCTGATGAGCAGGACCTTCCCCTTCACGCTTCACGACAGAGCCATGAGGTGGCACCGACGATTGGGGAAGACATTCGAGACGTGGGGAGAGATACGCTGAGAGTTCTTGCAGAGATACTTCCCTCCACGAAGAGCAGAGTTTATGCGGTCTTTGATCACGGACTTTTCAGTTGACCCCCAGGAGCCATTGCACGAGGCATGGCTGAGGTTTCTTGACCTCTTGAGGAGATTCCCTGAGCACGGACTTCCACTTACAGACTTGATAGAGATCTCCATGCGGGGGATGACCGCAGAGCAGATAGCACTGGTGATTACCACATGTGGCGGTTCACACCGCTGTTCTGACATTCACCTACTAGATACCATCTCGCGGCTACTTTCACAGAGTTCTTCTATACGAGATGCCTTGGTCGGGACAACACATGCGGATGATGCGGTACCAGTGCGGTATGTCACTTTACATGATGAGACAGTTTCTACACACCAGCCCGAGGACTTGGAGCTGACAACACCACTGACAGAGGAGATGACTTCCATAGCAGAGGTTCGGACCCAGAGTCTACTTGAGTTCCCGTTGGTTTTCCAGCTGGAGTTTGAGGTAGCCCCAGAGTTTCCAGTCGACGAGTCTTGGATATCAGATCTTCTGATACTCCAGGAACCGGAGGAGCCACAACTGTTACAGCCATTGACTCAGCTACTTCAGTTTCCCGCCCCAGAGGAGTCAGTTTCCTTCCTGCAGAGACACTTCTTGGATACAGACAGTCATCAGGACTCAGCCCAGCAGCCACAGCTTGAGGAGGGACAGCACTTTGAGAGTACAGACATAGAGAGTCCCATCTTCGAGCCTTTTGTCCTCTACTCTGACGAGACAGATACATTTGCTGAGGACCAGTTGACAGCCAGCATAGCCGCAGAGCGAGGATCAGTTGCAGACACTTTGCCAGATTCCGCGGTGTTGACTAGTACCTTCTCCTGCTTCCAGATTGCCGAAAGCTACACTTCCGATGATGATGCAGCCTGGTGCACCGAGTGGATACTTGATAGCAGCGCGGATTCCCATCCAGATCCCGGTCCTCCTCTACTCACTTCTGATCTTGTATCTCTCCCCGAGGGTTATCTGCGGGAGGATGCCGCACTCGACGAGTACTCGGTTTCACCTGCTGAGAGTGTTTCCGATCTGACGAAACACGAAACCGAGTCTTTAGATCATTCTGATTCTGATTCTTCTCACCTCAACGACCCTCGTGAGGATGAGCCTATCTTGGAGATATTCGATGATCTGCCTGATCGTCTTCTATTCTATTCATCGGATATCAGTCTGTTTAGAGAGTCTCCTGATCCTGATTGTCCACATTTGTTTGAGACACTGATTAACGTGGAGGATTCTATTACTGATCCATCTTTCTCCACATTCGATTACTTCGGCTCCACACTCTCACTCCAGTCTGATCCAGAGCCGATGATTTCTTTTGTGCTACCGGATCCCGATCATTTATTCCCATATCTTTGGCCGGTAGCAGACACCCGCCTGATTGAATACCTGGGTGTCTTACTTTACACTGTTGAGTTCGTCGTTGTTCTCACACCGAGACTGCGGTGACAGTACGGCATTCGACTTACCGATGCCGTCCTGAACCTTGATACTGCATTGTCCTAGCCTTTGCGCCCAGCTAGAGGCGTAAAATCTAGCGCTTGTTGAGAGGCACCTCAGCATTGTACTCTTTTGTATATACGTGTTTCGTCTTATTTTGATCCTTCTTTCTTCCGTTCTTGTTTTCACCCCAGGTCTCGCTTAGGATTATCTTTGCTATACTTAGGATATTGCTCATCCTAAGTATAGGGGGGTGGAGACACCGGGTTGTTCTTTGTTCTGTTCCATCACTTCTGTCGTTGCCTATACTTAAGGTTCTTCACCTTAAGTATAGGGGGAGTGATGTCTCCTCCTTCTTGTATATATTCGTGATTTTCTTCGTGTCTTGCTACCCCTGTTTTGCTGCCTATACTTAGGGATATTTCACCCTAAGTATGGGGGGGTAGACCTTGTACATTCTCCACCAGGTTTTCCCTTAGTATACAGCCTGCTATACTTAGGATTATTTGATCCTAAGTATAGGGGGAAGACCCGAGATCCTCTTGACCTTCTATTTTATTCTTCCTCTTTGTATATAACCTTCCTTTTCACTTCCCTATACTTCTTCATCGCTCTTGCCTCTGAGGACATCGTTCGAGCTAAGTATAGGGGGGTGTGTATATATTTCATATATACTTTAGCCATAACTCGTACTTTGTGTGAGTGTGTTAATAAATAAAATGGCTAAAACACCACAAAAATTAAAAATTTTCATGTACATAATCTTCTTTTATTTGCACATAAATAGCTAGTGTCCAAATTATTTTTGTAAAAATGATTTCAAAAATCTTTTGTGTAAAGCTTGTGTAAATATTTTTGTATCAAAATTATGTATATAGTACAAAATTTTTCCAAAATGTTTTGAAAATCAAAAGTTTGCAAAAATATTGTGTAAATGTGTGTAAATATCTTTTTGCAAAACTTGCACTTCATGCATCATCCATTCATGATTTCAAAACATTTTCCAAAAATTTTGCATGATTGTAAAAATTTGTGTAAATAAGCATCTTTTTGTACATATGTATATAGTTTTTCTGGATGATAGTTGACATTTAAACTAGCCTGGAATCAAATTGAGAAATGGAGCTTGATTAAGATCTTAATCCACCCAACTTCTAAGAGGAACCTTATAGGGCTTAGGTTTAAGGCTTTTCAGGTCCATGGTGACTTAATTCTTTGAGTCCACTAGGCTATGATCACATATCATCTCAATGAGCCTAAGTAGAGCACTTAACAACAACACATGACTCATATAGACAATGGCTTTACTTGGACATCAGCACTATGCACCGAGCTCTCTACGGATGAGGTGGTGAGGAGGCAATCTTCCTTGACTTGGGGTAGCATATGAGGGTAGTACTTCTAGGCGGAACCTCTCTTCTTCTTTTAGTGAAGGAAGTGCGTCTCAACTTGGTCTGGTTGCCATGAGGTCTAACGACGGGAGTTGTGGGTTGCAATAAAGCTTCAAAAGAGGGATAGTCTACTGGCTCAAGAGGAAAAACTCCTTGTATATATGCTGCACATGTATATGTTGTACAGATGCACTTGAAAAAAAATGTGCAAAAAGAAAAGAACTCCAAAAAAGTGGTGGGTCTGAGAGAAAATGATAATCCCACTGGAGTATGTATATAGAGTGCAATAAGCAAAGCTTGGTTTCATGTTCCACCTGTTGTAGCTTGCAGCAGGGAGACTTGGCTACACTGGTCAAGCTCCCAAGGGTACTTGGCTACACTGGCCTTGACCCATTCTCTTTTTCCTCCTCTTCTTGAGTCGGTTGAACTTGAACTTAGAAGGGAATACCCCGCTCCTCGAGGAAAGAGTGGCCAGATTGAGGTCATAGAGTTACCTTGTTTGGGAGGGTTATCAAGTTGCCATTTCTGAGGTGGAGAGCTTAGACTTCACATTCACAGGACAAGAAAAGATTCATGGTCTTCAGGGTTTGTGATTGATGACTTGTTCTGATCTGGAGCATTGAGGAGTCTTGGTTATAGATTAGTGGAACTTAGAGGATGTTGAGTTTTAAGCTTAAGTCTAAATAAGGTTCCGACACATTAATAATCCAAAGATCTGATCGAGCTCCATACCCCAATTTAATGAAGGCAAGTTTAATAATCAACCTTGATCCATGTACATCCTCTTTTTCTTTTTCTTTCTTTCTTTTTCACTTCTTTTTCAAATAAGTGTTTGCTAAGGGACTAGCAAAGTTAAGTATAGGGGGGTGATGAATACCCATTCATCACTCTTTATTCTTATATTTTAGCTACAAAAACCTTTGCAAATGCATGTAGATATATGTAAATACAAATAATTACCAAAAGCATGCATTGTATAAAAACCTATAATTAGCATGTTTTTGTGCAAAAATAAAAGAATAAAGATTAAAAAGAAAAAGAGGGAAATATTTAGAATAAATATTGAGCAACCTAACCCAAGGGAGGGCTCAGCATGGGCCTGACCGCATAAAAGCCAAAGTAGAGGGAGATAGGGGCTCATATGTAAATATTTATGTAAATAAATAAATATATTTTCCTCACCAAAAATATGCTTGTAAATACTTGTATATATTTAGAAAAATATAAAAACAAAAGAAAAAGTTAAAAATCAAAAGGAAACAAAAACATCACCTTCACCATGTACATAAACCACACCTATGTATTTATTTAGCCTTGTAAATATACGAAATTAATTTTTATAATTTTTGTAACTAGTCTATGTTATATATTGTAAATAAATAAAATAAAATCAATTAAAATCAAAACAAAATAAAAATAACAAAATTAAAAATATAAAAATACATTGTACATATACCATCTATATCAATGTATATATATATATATATTTATTTTACCTATGTATATAAATAATAAAAATAAAATAAAACACCCTTTTATTCCTTATTTTATTCTATAAATAAATAAAATATAAAATAAGGATAAAATTATACAAAAATAATAATTTAAAAATCAAAAATCAAAAACCCTATAGTGTATATATACCTATATCTAACCCTACTATGTAAATACTTTATTTTTATTTCGAAAAAATTATTAAAAATCACTAAAAAATAGAAAAAAAATAAAATAAAAATATTTCATGTTTTAAGTTTTTATTAATTCGATCATTTTCTACCCTAAATAAATAAATAAAAATTTCGTGCTTGGCGGGCTCTGATTGGTCCACGGGGGATTGTTGACCCCCGGTCAACTCTCCCCCCAGGACCACCAGAGCCGGGTCTGTCCTGCCCGACCCATTTCTCTAATTTCTTCCCGTCAGACCCGACCGCCATTAACCCAAACCCCGGGCCCCGATTACTCCCCCATCATCCAGGACCCTCGCCCGGGGTGGGTTTGGTGGATCCGAGCCATGAGCACCTCGCCCGACCTCCTTCTTCTCGGATCCCCCACCATACTTATAGTCATCACCGGCGACCTAATTCTTCCATCTTTGATCTTCCCCTCGGTGCCTGTGACCTCCTCCAGCATCCCTGAGTGACAGCCGTGGCCGTGGGAGTAGCAGCGAGGCCCGGGAAGCCGGGAGTCACTGATCCGGTGGTAAACGCCGCCGTGCGCCACCGTGAGCGCGCTCAGCCTCGGGGACTCGACGGCCCCTTGCAGGCAATGACCGGGAGCTTCATCAGCTCCGGCCCAGTCGAATGCGTCCATCAGGTAGCTTCTTTAGCCAATAGATTAGCTTAGGTTTCGATTTTTCGATTTTCAGTAGCGTAGCTCCGCCGCCTCCGCCAGCCGTCTCCGTCCACCCACTCGACCATCCGACACCGCTATCACCTCCGCCAGACCCCTCTCCACCTTCTCCGACCCTTCACTCCCCCTGGCTCGCCCCGGAGCATGGTATCGGCTCTCCCCCCTCCGCCGCTCGCCGGAGAGCCTCCATAGCGCCTCACCTTCCATCCATCCTAGGTGAGGTGTCACCGTCCGATCGTCCCGAGGGTCGATCTTGACCATCCGCGCGGAGAGAGAGGCACTAGCTAGCCTCATCCGTCAGATTCGCCACGTGCCCTCCTCCCCTCCGTCTGATACACGAGGGTTTCGACTCCAGAGAACCAGAGCCGTCCGATCGCCACGTGGAGCGCCCTCAGACGTCGATCAGCCCAACGTTCACAAGATCAAAGGCGCCGTCGTCCTCAGTCGTCAGATCCGCCACGCGTCACGCATCCGGCCGTCGACGTTAATAAAAGGGGTAATTTGCTCTTAGGCCCCCTTTCTTTTATGCATTTCATTTTAGTCCTGTAATTATTTAAGTCAGTTGTTTAGTTTTAGGGTGATTTGCATGTTGGACCCTGAGCTTTAGTTTATTTGCATTTATGCCCCTGCCAGTTGTGGACACGTGCTTCGACACATGAGTTGTTTGGGTTATTTGCAGTAGATACCCTTGTAGTTCTGGATGTTATTAAATGAATTAAAGTTTTTAGATATTTGCATTTATACCCCTGTGCGTGGTTTATTTGAGCATGTGCGATATTTTTTGGGTAATTTGCAGATAAGGCCCCTGGACTTTTGGTACCTGTTACCAATAAGTCCTCGGGACTTATTCTTCTTACATCTAGGTCCCTGAGTGCCCCAGGCACGCGCGTGGCGCGTGTTTTGCTGGGTATTTTGCACCAGGACCCCCAGAACTTTGGGTATTTGCACTTTGGTCCCTGTGCACAGTGCCCTATCTTTATTTTTGAATAAAATATCAAATCACCTCCAAATCCAACGAAAATTTGACACGTGGCTCCTGCCATGGTGTAGGATATTTGTGGATTTTTGAGGACATTTTTGATTTTGTTTGCTATTTTTAAAAATTCAAAAACCTTCATTTTTGTTACTGTCCAGTTTTAAAATTCACAAAAAAATATAAAAACTCACTTAAAAATTCTATAAAAATTAGCTACTGTTTGTTTTACTTAGCTTGATTTTCTAGCCAATTTTGGCTATCTTTCATTACTGGAAAACACTAAAAACCTAAAAACACTCAAAAACCCATAAAAATTATAATAAATAAATTAAAACCCAAAAATAATAAAATCGGTACCTAAATTTTCCTTGTCTTATCTACTTTACAGGAAAATTACCTCCGGGCCATTTTGAGGCCCTTAGATATTTTATCTAGGCTTTTTGTCTCGGCTGGACTGTTCCCTTTATTTTAGGCATTGTTTGATTTTTAGAAAATAAAATACACATCAGAAAATTCTCAAAAATTCACCAACAACACTAAAAAATATAAAATACATAAAAATGTTTTTGTTTGAATTTTTGGTTGAATTTTTGTGCATTTATTAATTTGTTGGTGTGTGCCTTCTTTGTTTTCTTATTTTCTTAATTACTTAAAAAATCCAAAAAAAATATAAAAATAATTAAAAACCACTAAAAATATTTTCTTTCTTTATTTTCTTTATTTTTACTACTTCGTAGGCCTCTCGGCCAACCCGTGCTCCTTGAGTTCGACCCTGGGTGCTATACCAGGTTAATCACATAGCAGGACCGCTATTTGAGTTTTGATTGATTTTATCCTTCTTAAGTGGTTCATTTTTCTTGATCGACACATCTGAGTGATTGAGGTCGCAACGACCGTCTTAGATACCTGATTGCCTTAGTCGCTCGGGTCTCTGTGTCATCAATACTATATAGTTGTTTATCCAAAGGTTAGATCATAGAGGCTGGTGTAGGTTGAATATCTAAAGAGTTAGATTGGGGACTCTCCGCACCGTCAAGTGATTATCAAGAAATGATCTCCAGCCTAAGAAGGTTATGGCAATCTTAATTTTAAAGACTGACATTTGATCGACCTCTTAATACATGTCCTCTACATAGGAATAGAGATTAGTAGGTGTCAAATGAATTAGGTCAAAGAGTTGACATAACAAGATTGAGGTAATCAAGACCTATATCATATGCTATCATGATATAGGCACACATTCTCTGACCGGAGATATATGTATCATTGTATGTCTGAGTATGTGCATTTGGCAAACTGATAGGTTGAAGACCTAATCAAGGTCTATACATTGACGTGCTGCTTAGCATATAAGGACATATGAGGAACACGATCTCTCAAAGGGATCATACCGTTTTACTATAGAACCAGAAGACATGAGCTCCCTCGTGAGATATTGGAATAAACCAAATTCTAACATTAGGAATCATCATCGACTTTCTTTACATTTAATGCAAGATGAGAACCATAAGCATACTTTGCAAAACATTATAAATCATCTATCCGCTTAGACCTAGGCATCTTTCATGATTTCTTTCGTTGATTAGTTAGTTTTGTGAGTGAAGAATTAGGACAAGCTTCCATGGGTTAGTCACACACAAAAGATCTCATCAAATGGTAGAACAAATAGTATTGGATTTCACCATCGGGTCATGATGAAAACCTCATCAGGGCTATAATGTAATCCATGGGTGTATTTCTAATTTCTTCTTATGGTCAGATGGGTTCATGGCTTAGGATCTCTTCAACACCAAACATCGACTAAATAGTAGTGTCTTCTATGTCTTGTTTCACAAACGAGATGGGATTTGAAGGTATGATATACACTTTTTGGAAAGCATATGAATGAT
Source organism: Ottelia alismoides (assembly GCA_037367405.1). Lineage (NCBI taxonomy): Eukaryota > Viridiplantae > Streptophyta > Magnoliopsida > Alismatales > Hydrocharitaceae > Ottelia > Ottelia alismoides. Next base: position 105,792 of record JAZKJV010005408.1, read on the forward strand.
ATCGACTCCCGATGATCGAATGAGAAACATACCAATAAAAAAATTACGAAGGAGATAGACCAAAATGGGATATGTACTTCATGTTTAATTGCGGTCTTCTAGTATGCAAGATGTACAGGTATTGGTCATGCTTGAGGGTGATGTGATCTTAATTGATTATATATCATGACACTTCCTATTCTAAGGGAGTGATCAAACATGTTTGGATTTTACTGATTCTACTCAATAGACTAGTTAGTCAATCTTTGTCCAAATGTTGGATATCGACTTGAATAAGATTCAGAGACAATGAGAATATTGGGTACATTGTTTGATTGATGAATCCATGATTCAACCACTTTGTTGATCGTTCGTAGCTTAATCCCCTCATTAAATCATTCAATAAACCCCCATAACAAGCTAAAAGATGTTTTCCTTGTATGTTTGGGGTTAATTACTGTCTATTAATCACTCAAATAAAAATCCCTAAAAATTATATTAAGTTATATATAAATTTATAAATAATAGAGTCCTTATTAAAAATATAAAAAATATAAAAAACACAAAAATAGGGTATTCAATGTACATTAAATACCTACCAAAATATAAGTTTGTATAAATAAGATCTTTTGTATTTTTATCTCATGAATATTGTAGATTTCATTGAGATGAACAACTTTCATGTTGAACACTTTTTTATTTGAGTTTATTTACTATTTATTTTTATTTTTATTTATTTTCTATTTTCTTATTTTCCAAATGAGCGACGTGGCTCCATCAGGGCAAGCCATGAAGCTGGCCCTTTAGCCCCATCTACCTCTGCCCTCTACTGTTGGATCCATTTGATCCAACGGTGTACCCAGATCCTCCCCGCTTCACCTACATGGGTGCCTCTCATCCCTCCGTCTTACGCCCATCCAACGTTTGAAGGGTGTCGTCTTCCTCCAGTGCATCCTCTCGCCCATGATATCTAGTGTGATGCCATATCTTCTCCCTTTTCTTCCTCGGCCTCCATGCGTCCTCACACCATACAAGGACAACCAACAATTAGCCTCGACTTACCTAACCTTTGCCAACTTTTTAGTCCACCTCTACGACCATCCACTCGCTCACTCCACTCCCCCAAAACCTCCTCCTTACGCCACCGGGATCCATCATAATCTCGCCACCCCATCCATAAGGTTGATCCACCTTCACGCAAGAGCCATCCGAGCGCCTACTCTCCTTCATGTAACAATTGAGGAGTTGTGGTCGAGCGATTACATGTTGGACCTTCGATGAGGTCCGACGGAGTACCTATGCCACTATAGCACCCTACTCGTCTGACTGCTCGAGCTCAAGCACCACCACGCCTTCGAGCAAAAATCAGGAGCTTCACAGCTCCAGTCCATGCACCCTCTCCGCCTCGTTCTTTATCTTCTTCCTCAGGCAGCTCCAATCTCGCCCCCTTTGCGTTTCCTCTAATTTTATTTTCCTCTTACAAACATGTTTCAATCTTCCTGAGTACATAGTCACCTTCACCGCACCTCACTGATCCTCTACAGCCCTTCAGGGCACCACCTCCCCATCTCCACACCTTTGACCACCTCACTCTACCTCCTCCTTGCACAGGAAGAGGACCCGTTGGGTCACCATTCTTTGCCTCCCTGGACCCTCCAGCTCACTTCATTCTCGCTCCCTCTCTCTCACCTAACCCTTGTAGGTCCTCTTCCTTCATTGATCGGATGAGATGAATTCCCTCTAGTCTCACATTTCTTCTCTAACAAAGCTGCACCACTGTTGAAATGCTAAGATCAAGGTACCAAAGTTCATTCTTGGAAGGCATGCGGTGTTTGACAAATCGAATCCAACAATTGTTGTATCAGGTGATCTCACGGCGCGCGATACCCAACCAAGCATAATTCAACAACAATTAACCCACAGTATGAATGAAGAAATAAAGTGTGATGCGAGTTAGAATTTATTTTAAACTCTACAAAAATGTATAGTGACAAATGTGTAGAGGTTGAACACAACGAGCTATGCGATTAGATTGAGAAATCACAATTAATCAAGGTTAATTAATTCTAGTTCCTTTGTTATTTTCTTTTTGTGATTTTTCTTTTTATTTTTTTTTTGGCTTTTTAAATACTATGTGAAGTTTTATACAATTTTTAATTTATTTTATATTTTATGAGTTTGTAATTTTGTATATATTTTTAATTATTTTTGACAATAAGATATAGATATTATATGTGAGAGTAATAAAAGAGAGAAAAAAAGAGCGTTTTTAGATTTTTTTTAAATATGACTAACAAGCACAAAAAGTACCAAATAAAATATTATTGGATTTCATATGATTTTATCTATTTATGGTATTTTTAGGGTAATTTTGAGTTTTTCAAGGATTTTTAAGTTGAAAATACGTTAAATAAAGTAAATAGAAAATATAGGAGATTGAAATGTGCCTAATAAATATCTATAAGAGTAGAAAGGACCTAAGATCAATTTTCTAATAAAGTAGAAGTTCTAAAGAAAATTCAAAGATTAGAGAACAATGCTTGGATTTGTATACGTTTTCTAGAATTTTTATAAGTTTTTTAGGTTTTCTCAATTTTTAGGAGTTTTACTTGATATTTTTCAATAATACTTGTATAGAATATAAAATATAACAAAATAAGCTTAAAGAATTCTTTTTGGATTTTTTTCAAAACATTTTATAATTTTTAGGGATTTTACAATGCTAAACAGGAGAAAATGTATTATTTTTGAATTTTTATAAATAGGTCCAAAAAATATATGTGATAGAATATAGTTCCAGGCACTTAATATAATGTTTCTATATTTTTTAGATGTAAAATGATATTTTTAATAATTAAAATATAAGCACAAACTTAAATCAGTAATACATGGAACTGGTTACAATTTCTAAGAGTTTATAGAGCATTTAATAACACATTCATAAAGCCCAAGGTTATACATGCAATATTCATATAATTAAATACAATATCCACCTGATAGGGGTATAAATGCAAATAAACTAAACAATAGGTCAAAGCATGCAATTTATCCCTAAAATTTTTGTACTGATATTTAAAGTTTGAGGACCAAATAACAACTCACAACCTGAGGGGGTCCATGCAAAATGCTCACCAACTCACGCGCACATGCATGTAAGGTGACCTAGCACTGGACTAAGGTGCAATAAAGGGAAAGCTTGGGGTCCCATGTGCAATTATTACAAAAATATTACACGTGTTTCGGAATTTTTAGGACTAAATACAAAACATTCAAGGAAGGAGGGTATCTGTGAAATTTACCCTTGGTGCATGATCAAATAGTCCGTGAAGATCTACTTTAGCGATGAACGATGAGGATTAGCTGGTATCGGTTCGCGAATGGACATGTATGATCAGATCTGATGGCGTTGGGGCATCTTTATCCAACGGTCGACTTCTAATCAAGAGCTCAGTTCTTTATCCAACAACTGATATTCCACAATAAGAACAAGGAAGAGTAGCCGCCTGGAGTTGCTTTCTTGACCCAATTCTCCAATCTTCAGCCACCTTAGAGCCTCAACGGTGGCCCCAAACGTTGCTGACAGTCCTCCGTAGGCACTGGCACACTCAGATGGGTCCGAGCCTCATCGCAGGAGGATTGGAGCTCGACAAACAGGAGCCTAGAGTTGCATCCTTATGATCGAATCACCCCAGATGGGATTATTTTGAGATAGATACTGATCAAAAACACTCGCAATACACGGGCAAACCTCTCGGTCCTATTTATTAACAAAAATGGGGCCTAAATGGAGGAGATGGTGGATATCTCCATTGAAGTGGCATGGGAAGATCGATCTCCTCAATTAAAGCGAGATCGAGGGTGAATGGGTGTACATGACTGATGTAGAAGGAGTCAGGAAGATGATGTCGTGGTTGGCGAGGTCGAAACAAGGGTTTTGACTAAGGAATAGAGGGCTGGAGTTTAGAGCTTCGATCACTATTTTTTATTTTATGATTACTTAGATGAAATCAAATTAAATTAAATGCATAACTGCACTATTGACAACACTAGGAAATGAAAATACACAAGATAGCAAGCTCATCAAAACTGGAATGGCCGGAGTCGAACCACCTAGATCTCGAACTTTGACGATGGTGAACCACCTCCTCCTTCCTTCTCTGTGCTGCAAATTGAAGAGTGCATGTTCCCTGTCTCGAAGGGCTAGCTCGGGCAAGCGATTCTTGGGGAAATGGATAGGTAAAAGGGATTGAATTTCAAAAATAGAGAAGGGGAAACATATATATGAAGTGGCTGGAGGGTCCCATGTGCTTAGGGTTTTCATGTTGATCGAAGGTTGACTATGGGGGAACTTGGATCCGTGTGAAAGAGCATTGGAATGCAAAGAAGTTTCATGAAGGAGTCGGGGGCAGAAGAGGTCTGGATTGAGCATAATTTGGAGAAGAAGAGGCGAAAACCATGTTCGGACCGGTCCATAGAGGGGGCGGGGTATTTGGCTGGGGTCAACGATCGTCGCCCCCTCATTGGTCCACGTAGGACACCAAAGGACAAAAACTTAGAAAATGGAAATAAATGGGCAATAATACAATAAATTATTTTATTAAATAAATCTTAAAATAATAAAATTATTTCTTATTTAATGTACTATTTTAGGTGATTTTTATTTATTTATATCGACTTATTTATTATAGATTAATTTTTACAAGTATAATTATTTGTATATATACCTATATTTTTATGCAATTTGTTTTTATTTTGTATTTTAATATTTATTATCCTATGTACATATTTATTTATAGTACAATTAATCACATATTTATATATATTTTATTTTTAAGATTTTATTTATACATATAAATAATTGTATATATATAGGTAGAGTATACCTATGTATTTTGATTAATTATTTATATGAATGTATTTTTAATGGGTTTCTTTTGTATTTATATTTTTATTATGTTTTAGATATTATTAAGAATTATTTAAAAATACAAGGTAAAATATAAATAATCAATTATATGAATAAAAGATATAGGTATATAGTATAATTGGATCCCAAAAAGCCAACCTTTGTATCTTAAATTCATTTTTCATGAAACCACCTTCATTAAATAGATAATTTAATTTAAAATACAATGAAGGTGAGGTTGGTGAATTTTGAGTTTATATGGAGAATATATCGATATGTGAAGTTCAGTTTATAGTTTTTTCATCTATGTGTCCCAATTGCACGCATTATTTTCATGTGCAATTGTTTTTGTAATTTTCTATGTATTTTTATGTAGATTATTTTATTATTTGAAGAACATAAAAAATTATAAATCAAGGAAAAATAGTTATTTTAAAAAAATGAAAATTAGGTTTCTATATACATTATAGATACTTATCTGCCCCTACTTTATTCCTTGTTGACCTAGTCAATATAGACCTTGTCTTGGGGTGTAGGGTCATTCAATATTTTTGATACTTCATTTATTTTTATTTTTATTTTGGATTTAAATACAGATATTTGTACAATATTTATAGATAAAGTTAGTGCGCTAATTTATACAAGTTAGATCTATTTACATATATTTATCTAGGGATTTAAAGACAAAATAAACGAATAAAGTTGAATGAATGGGTATTCATCATCCCCTATACCTACGTTTGCTAGCCCCTACCAAACATTTATTAGGAGAATAAGTGATGCAAAATAGAAAATAAAGAGAAGGAAAATAAAGAAGGTAGAATGATTATACCTTTTGAACTTGTCTTCACAAAATCGAAGTTTGGAGCTCAGTTAAGACCTTTGGATTGTTAGTTTGTTCGGAACCTTATTAGGAATAGGACCTAAAATTTAACAACCTCAAGTTCCACAACTCTCTATTCAGGTCTCCTCAATAACTAGGTCAGAATAAGTCCATTCATACACAAACCTTTATGATTACGAGTCTTCATTGTACAACGTAAGTGTATGTAGCTCTTCTCCTCAGAAACAACAAGGAACAATCTCCCTTAGCAAGATAACCCTAATTCTCCAGTCTAGCTTCTCTTTCCTCGAGGACAGGGATATTCCCTTCTAAGTTCAAGTACAACCGACTCAAGGAGAGGTTACGGGGAAGAATGAACTATGATCAATGTAGTCACATATCCTATGGAGCTCGACTAGTGTGGCCAATTCTCCTACTGCAAGCACCATTGAAATTTAACTTTGAAGCATACTACCTTGCTTATTTCGTACATATTCTGACAAGATTGAATTTTTCTTTGACTTTTGCTCGTCTATTCTTTTTGAAGTTTTTGATTTTGCATTTTTAGTATACAACAACATTTACATAAGGAATTTTTCCTCTTGAGTCAGTAGACTATCCCTTTTTAGAAGCTTTATTACAATCCAGGCGCCCTATCTTTAGACGTCCATAGCGCTAGACCGAGTTGGGGGACACTGGCAACTTATTGTGACTATGTATGTTTCCACACGTGTGCTTCCTCAAGCTAAAGAATTCTAACCTCACCACTTCCTTAGAGTTAAGCTAAGTGTAAAGTGAGGTGTTCAAGTTAGGTGATTATCGGAAAGAGTCGAGCACCACTTCGAAATACTATACATAGGCTAATCAAGATGACATATGAATATAGTCTTGTGGACTCGAAGAATTAAGTCTTATGACCTGAAAAATCTTATTTCCAGTTCCTATAATGTTCTTGTGAAATTAAGTGGATTAAGATCTAGATCAAGCTCTAATCTTCAGATTTTATTTAGACTTGTTCAATTATCAAAATCATTCAGAAAAATGCCTATACAATGCAATGCAAGAAAATATTTTTGTGAAACAATTTTCTAATTTTGAATTTTTTTATGGATTTTCAAAAAGTTTTATAATTTTTTATGAAGTTTTGAAAACATTTTTCAAAATTTAGAATGTTTGGGATTTTGCAATTTTTATGGGATTTTTGAAAAAAACAAAAGGGTTAAATGTATTCACAAAGAATTGTATACAAGCTATATACATGTTTTATACAAATTTACACAGAATTTTGTACATGATTTTATACATATGCATACATATTTTATTTGAAAAAATATGAGGATATTATTTTTAGGGTTTTCGAAATAATTTGAAAACATTTTTGCAAATATTTGTTAAACATTGTGAAAACGAATTTTGCAAATAATTTTACAAAGATTTTTTTTCAAAAACATTTTACATATAATTTTCAAACTTTTTACAAGCAATTTACAAAGAGATTATTTTTAAAATGGTTTGAAATTATTTTACAAAGTTTTTTCAAAGGTTTTCAAAAAGAATTTCCAAAATATTTCACAACCATTTTCAAATCATTTTTCAAAATTGGTTCAAACAAAATTTTCAAAGATTTTTTTAAATTTTCTACATATTTAAAAGAGTGTATTCTTTATAGTTGTTTTATTTTATACCATTACCCAATATAATAGCCATATTTATAAAAAAATTGTGAAAATATGAGTTATGGCTAACATATATACAATATATACGACCCCCATATACTTAGCTCAAACTATGTCCTCGTAGTTGTCAAATAGCAATAAGGAAGACATAACTCATGCTAAGTATAGAAAAGACCATATTACAACGACTCAAAAACGAAAGAATGAGAAGTCGGTCATCCCTTCTATACTTAGGATCAATGAATCCTAAGTATAGCAGACTATATACTAAGCATAGATGATCGAGGGTTGATGTACGAGATCAATGGCTCGGCTTGTCCTCCCCTATACACGGGTGAAGAATATCTAAGTATAGAATAGAACATCAACGATTTGAGAGACAAGGGATGGGATAAAGAATGAACACTCGAATCACTCATCCCCCTATACTTAGGATCTAGTCATCCTAAATATATTACTGATGAAAGGGATGAATGAATAAGAGGAATGAGAGACAAAGAAAGAGAAATGAAAAGAATAAAAGAAGAAAGAAGATAAAGAAAGAAAACTTTTGGATTTTTAAGTATATGATCCGTCTGTTGCTGGGATATCTTCTTGAAATACCACATTGATGGAATCGACAACTGACACAAATGTATCATGCTTGAGGTACAGCTTCAGCAATTGTCCATTGACTACGAATGGCTATGCATCAGACGGCAATCCTGATATTACGATGCTACCGATGTCATCTATATTTTTCACAATGAATGACCCTGACCATTTGCTTTTCAGCTTTCCTAGAAATAGCTTCAACTTTGCATCAAACAACCATACCTTCTAATTTGGTTTGAAAGTCTTTCTTCTGATATGCTTGTCATGCCATTTCTTGAAATACATAGGATTGTTGTCGTATGCATAGTCTCAAAATTCCAAAGTCTGTTCAAATCAATCTTTTTGTTATGGTCGGATTTCTCTGAATCTAGGTGGCATACACTGAATATCCACAAAGACTTATAAATTAGTTCCACTGGAGTGGCATGGCTTACCATATACTAACCGATAGGGAGACATGCCCAAAGGAGACTTGTACGTTGTCCGATAAACCCATAGAACTGAGTCAAGCAACTAAGACTAGTTCTCCTGTTAGGACGTACATGTTTCTGTAAGATTTTCTTGATCTTCCTATTTAAACATTCAGCCAAGCCATTAGTCTGTAGGTGGTAAGGAGATGCGACATAGTGTTCAATGTCATATTCCTTAATGAATTTCTTTACTTCTTTGTTAATGAAATGGCTTCAACCATTACATACAAGGATCTTCGGAATTTCGAACTGTGAGATAATGTTGTCCTTGAGAAAGTGACAAATAATACAATTATCTGCGGATCGAACGGAGATAACCTCTACCCATCGACTGATATAATCCACGATAAGCAGGATGTACTCATGACCCTGATTGTTGGGAAACGAGCCCATGAAGTCGATGTCCCATGCATCAAAAACATTTGAAATATGAATGTACTTGAGGGGCATTGTATCTTTAAAATCGATGATTCCTTCCATTTCTGTCAGTCAGTGCAACTTTCACATATCCCGTAGCATCCTTGAAAAGAGTCGGCCATCAGAGGTCGTATTTAAGAACTTTTGTTACTGTTCGCTTCCCAGAAAGATATCCTCCAGATTCAAACTTGTGACAATGCTGCAAAACACGTGTACCTCCTCAGGAATGCACCTTCTCCAGATACAATCTATAGACTCACGGAACAAGTATGTATCCTTGTCCACTTTCAGCTTCAGCCACTCTTGCGGGACTTTCTTGGAGACAAGATAGTTCAAAGTATTAGCATACCATGGAAGAGAGGCAACATAAAGAATAGCTTCATTTGGGAAAGTTTTAGTGATTGGCAAAATGGCCCGCTCAGGAGTATCTGACTCTATCATTCTAGAAGGTGATCTGCCACAACATCTTTAACTCCAGGCTTATCACGTATTTCTAGGTCAAACTCCTGAAGTAGAAGGATCCAACAAAATAATCATGATTTAGCATAATTCTTGCTTTGTAAGGATCGGATGGCATTACCCAAAAGTAATGATCTTTGGACTTAACAAAGAAATCATTAATCATTAACTAACCCAATTAGATATAAAACCATCGAGTCTCAATCTATTTCATTAGTATATCATACTTTATGCTCGCAAGCATTTGCCACAAAATCCCAGTATTGAATTTCCTAGTGAATCTCGGTGGTCACTAATGAGACTATGCATTGATACTACTCACATAAGATCTATCAAATTTATAAGATCAAGTTACAAGGAATCTAGGAATTAATACCCAAAATCCAGCTATACACGAACTTAAAAAGACTAGATATGCCGTAAGGTATAAAGCATAGTACATGAGTGACAACTTGTACCCATAAGATATATATGCACCATCTCACAAAATCTCATCTCATAGGATCACTCCTCGTATGGGACAACTATATATAGTTGTTAGATGTTCCAACTATAAAGGAAGCCACACATTATATTTACCTATGAAAAACTATAACAAGGGAATCTTCAATCACCAAAGAGAAGAACATATGATCTGGATAATGTTTAATGTAAGAAGAAACTTGATCAATGGATGATGTGCAACGCCATATGTAGGCATATAAAATAATTGCTGATTTACCTAAGAGTAGATGTAATAATATTTAGTAGGAATATATTTACGCCCGAACATTTAATATAATGTTTTCTTCTATACTCATACAAAGTGACTTAAAGCTACTTCAACTTTGTGATTTACTCCAAAGCTCTTTTGGAGATCGACATTCATCTTTTGAGCTTAATACTAAGTCTGTAAGACGTTATTGTTTTCAGCTTGCATTGTTTGCATAATTTACATTTGTGGTTATGAGATTAGAAATTTTATACTTTCGATTGGGTTGCATGCATAAGCAATTTAGATTCAGTTAAAGACCGATATTTGGTAAGGTTGAAAGATCGAGAGAGAAAGAATTTCTTCGTGATATTTACCGGTTAAACTCTTTTGTTATCTTATGACTCCTTGTTGTTGAGTGATTTATTTTGTTATCTTATGACTGATAAGTTCTCCTAGTGATTTTTGTTTTTGAAATTATTGTGTTTGCATTAATCCTCAGTTAAAAGAGCCTCCCGACCTACAAGGAAAGCATAATATCGGGAGCATGACTAAAATTTGTAAAATTAAACATGACTAGTTTGCGATGTAATCTACATAGATTACATCTGAATTGTTGTTGGTTGCGAATCGTTACACATAACAATATCCCAACCTAAAGAAGGTATGTATGTGGAGAACTAGGGGTGTTCACGGGGCAGATACCCGACCCGTTCGTTGTTGACCTGCCCTGCTCCATTATCATCAGGTTACAGATCGACTCGACCCATTCCAATAGGTACCTGTATCAAATGGATACCCGGTTCATTGAAAGCGTAACAGGTATCCACGGGTACCTGCAGAAATCTATTCCAAGAAAATGATTCACACATCATCCATCTATTTACATTTATAGGAAGAACATTCGATTAAATTGAGCAAGTTATTTATAAAACCAATCATCATATTCTTGTATTATACGATATTTTAAATAAATATCGAAGTTGTGATATAGATATACATGGAAATAAAAAATGAATTAGATTGCGTACGTCCCAAGTTAAAGAGAAATTAATCGTACATTAGACAAGGGTCAATTGCAGAAGTGCTCAATTGTTTATTATTAAGGTAAAAGTATTTATATCTTTGGAATTACGCATCCATTTATTCATAATTTATTACTAGATTATTCAATTGGAATACAAAAAAATTATTTTTATCCGCAGACGTTTAGTATATTATCCGATTTATCACTATATCCTCATATTCATAATTTTTTTCATAAAAGTGTTCAATTGAAATATTTCTAATAAATTTTACGATGAAATTATTCGTATCCGCGGATGCGTAGTCTCGAGTGTGATTTATTACCGTATCATATCATTCATATTTTATTGTAATAGTGTTCAATTGAAATAGTATTAATATGCGATAACACTATTTATATCTATTAAAATGTAATATCGAGTGTCTAATTCACTAACATATCTGTTTATTCGTACTTTGATATATATATCTATAAGATGCAACATTAGACTCGATCTGACCCAATCGGAAAAGTCCAATATAGGCTTGCCAATTCTCCTCGAGCTTTAGACTAGATCGAGGAGAAATCACGATCGAAACTCAATGGTCACTCCAATTCCAATCAATAAAACTTAAATACGACGTATAATTATTGAGATAGTAAGTTATAAACTCGAAGTCGAATTTACGTTGCTTTTGACGAAGCAATTTCCGATTTCACCAACATAACGCATCTGCATTGTTTAATGTATTAAGTTATTATAATTATATTATTAAATTAATATAGCTAGTCGCATTAAATTTTATTATATTAAATAATATAATTATTATATTATTTCCGATTATATAAACAAAGGTATGATACTGTTATAATATTTTTATAACATTAAGTTATAATTACGGTTAAATTATTTCCGATTATGTTACAAATATCATATTATTTCTTTTATATTGTTTAACCTTATTGTATTATCACATTGCATTGATTTTAGTACTAATTTGATAAATCAACATCATGCATTTGTATTATTTAATCTAATAAATTGTATTTTAATACTAATTTGATGTTATTTTATCCTTATTGTAGAAATTATAAAGTAATTAATGTGAAGACATGATCGGGTCAGGTCAATCCGGGTTCTTGCAGGTTCCGGCTGGACCCAACTTGACTTCAACATTTCAGATAATTGGAAGCTTGGGCTCAACCCATATATAAATCGAGTCCGGGTCGAGTCCAAGCTTTTACATGGAGTGAGGGTCGGGTTCGGATCGATCCGATTCAATGATCCACCTATGCATTTATATCCATACTAAAATGGATACATATATAAATATAGATATATTTCCATTTTCACTTAAATTTAAGATAACATATTTATATATCTTCTAATAGGCATATCAAATCCGATTGATTTCATATTCACATTTGTTTTAAGTATATGATCTTACATTTTCAAATTTATTGATATATGTATTCATAACTATATTTTTATCATAAAATAGATATCAATAACACAATAACTATATTTGTACCATATTTAACTTTTTGGATTCTTTTTACTCAATGGGTAAGTGAAAACTTCTAATTGGGTACGCTGTATTTCCAAACGGATACCCGTGAATTTAAGATCAAAGTGTAGGGGTCAAGCCAGGTACCCGCTTAACCCGGATTTTTTGAACACCCCTATAGAGAACTACTCAGTTTAGAATAACATGATAACTGAAACCATAATCAAGAAGAAATTTTCTTCTGAGTTATGTGGAAAGGTAACTATTAGAACATAACCCCTGTCACGATATTCAACATGCATACTACTCACCTTTGCATATTCTTCCTTTAAATTTTGAGTTATACGCTTTTCTTTCTTTATTACGAAGTTTCTAGCATATATACTGTATATGTTCTTTCTTCTTTTAGTAGGCACAATACTTGCTATGGTCTTTTTATTTTATTTTTATTTTTTTCTTTTGCTATGTTTTCCTTTTACTTGCCCTTTCCTCTAACATTGAGCAGTTTAGTCTTCACATTAGTGAAGTACCAACTCAATCAATCCCTCTACCAATAATGCAATACCACGAAGAGGACGACAGATGAAACATTGTTAGGAACAATGGTAATCAAAATAAACATGTTATGTGGGCCACGTATATATCGATTAAGTACAATTTTGCCACATCATAATTAGCAATAAACATTGGATGGATAAATCCGAAATCAATTTTGAGAAAAAAAACATAACTCAAATATGATATATATATTGTATAAAGAGGAGAGGGAAGCTGTTTTGAGTAACAGTCAAGTTGGCTATTACACAAGGCAGTTTCCCCCCATTTTTTTATTTTTTTCGAAAATAAAATAATATATATATATTCATCTATATATCCCTCTTATATGCCATTCAAATTTCGTCAGAAACAGAAGCCCATATTCCCTCCATCTAGAACATGTCGATTACAACAAATTTCAGACCGTTAAAAATTACCTGTTCTAGATGGAGGGCATACGAGTCTTTGTTTCTGATGAAATTTGAATGGCATATAGGCATGGACGAAGCAAGAATTTTCACTTGGGGGCAAGCTACTAAGTGATTATTTATCTATTTTATTTTACCACTATTTGTCATTTTAGTTTCAATCTTTATTGAACTTCATTAGTGACATGATTTAAAGAAAATGCTTATAAAATATTTAGCATTGTATTTGCAGGGAATTTTTAGAAAACACCCCATCAAGTTTTCAATTTTACATAAGTATCTCCACAAAAGTTGTATTAACAAAATTAACTCTAAAAATTTTTCATTTTAGAGAAAATACACTCCTCACTACAATAATATGAGTCTATAGTCATGCTCTTTTATAGTATGTTATCAAATTGTTCGTTGTTAAATCTATAATGATGAGTATTATTCATTATGAAAGAATTTTATGTATCAGCGACAAACATCATATTCATCGTTATATAAATAGCAACCATCCATATATAGAGATGCAAAAGAATGTGTATATATATAGGGATGCAATATCCTTATCCATTTTTAAATTTGGATACAGAAATAAATATCTTGCGGATATTGAAAATCACAAATTATATTTTAAAATATGGATGCAGATAATTATAATTCAACTACGAATATTTAACACATAAATATTGACTTTCTTACGAATAACAAACGTCTCTTTAAAGCTTATTAAACTTGAAATTAAGAGTTGATTAAAAATACTAATCGTATATAAGTAATATCAGAAATAGTTTATGAAAATAGATATACTGGTACAAATACAGATGTTTACGGATATCAAAGTAGTGTCAATATCAGTATCCATTTTAAAATGAATTGAGATGCGAATATTAAAATCAATATAAAACATATACATTGGCGGATCGGATACGAGTATATCCTTATTCGTTTGCATCTCGAATCTTGACTCATATAGGTCGACCCTAAACCCATTACCATGGATATTCAACAAAGTATTCCGAATCGAATACCCAATACCATTTGATCCAAAATATGTATGCCTCAACCATATATCAAATATTTTTAAATTTTATAATTATCGGTCATTTACCACATGTACATTCTAATGATTTATAGTACATAAGTAATATATAAGTATATGTTATGAGACTTGGGGGGGGTGCAAGCCCTCTTCTGCCCCCTTGTCTCCGTCACTGCATATAGGAGGGATATATAAATGAATATATATGATTTTATTTTAGAAAAAAATAAAAAATAGGAGGAAAACTGCCTTATGTAATAGCCAACTTCCTTGTTACTCAAAACAACTTCCCTTTCCTCTTTATAAATAATCCATTAAAGTTAGTGGAGTACTGTTATATATTACACGCTCTTTCATGTAAGCCATATATTTTCAAATGGTGGGCATGAGACCTGATGTCCAATTTATTCGTGATAAGTATCACGACGTCTCTTTCGTTTCTGTCGGCATCAATCAAAATTCAGGACTGTTCGTCCTAATGGTCGAAGAAGAAAACAGCGGAGCCTACAAATTATGTTGCTTGGGCAAGTACAACTTTTATTTAGATTATAATAATTACCATATCCAAACTTGTCATCATCATACAGTCAGAATGTATAAATTACTTTTTTAAAAGCAATCAGATATCCCCATCATATCTGATTGGTTCTATCAGAGAACACATTATTTTTTTAAGCAAAAGGTTTTGCAAGCAAAGCCATCGCCATTGTCGTTATCCCAACAAATTTGGGCGAAAAGCAAGATGAATTTCTCGTTAAAAAAACTGCAAAACACACAATTAGCAAATTGGATCAGTCGAAAAATCAAGCACTACCTGTAATGTAAATACCAATACATACCTACCAAATTCGATGTCATTTTATATTTTATCTTGATGATCAAAAGTTTGGTTGTTTTTAAAATGGGAGTTAATTTGCTTAAATGTTGATGGGATCTTAGATCATCATGATAAAATAACAAATGAACTCGGATTTGAGCGAAATTCGGAGGATAATTGGAACATTAGTCGAAGATGTAATCCATAAGGTTAGATTTTGGAAATCAAAATTGCATTTTTTTTATATTTATAGTACCTTTGTTGTAATACATATTACAACAAAGGATCTTCTTCCTAATATGTATGATCGAACACACACACACACACCACCTCTCCCAACACTCATACATACACACATGCTCCCGCACATGCACGCTTGATCCCCCACATACATTTGAGAGCAGAGCCTCTGTTGTACAACAGAGGGTTGTTGTAAGACCATCGACCACCTGAGTCGTTCGATCTTGATCGGAGCGATTTACACAAAATTTGTGCTTTTGTGGGCCTTTATTGTGGGAATTCATACATACCGTTCGATCAAGATCAAACAGCTCGGGAGGCCGAGGGTTTTGCAGTTGTCCTCTGTTGCACAACAGAGGATATGCTTGCCACACATTGACAAATTTATGATTTGATCTTGTATAGGTGATGGGTTAGTTATGAGTTATATTTTTAATAGTGTTAGATGTATTATTTATTGAATTAAGCCTCCCATTTGATAGATAAAATATGGACTTTTTATTAGTTAAGTTTGTAGAGTATAAATAGATTTTTGGCCAAATTTTTACCTGAATGGTACATATTGATTAGATTATTGAGATTCGCTATACGATGTGCTTTATTTCACCAATTCCATAATATGGACTAGTTCTTGATTCAGTTATGTCAATATAGTTAAATCAATGTACACATAATTAATTTAGACACCAATATTATGTTACATCATTGATAAGTATCTAACTACTTTTTTTTGCTAAACTCGATGGATAAACTTTATGTGATTGTAACACACACATGAGGGCAAAAAGTACGTGCTTAGGGGCGCATACAACACGGTGTACCTACTAATTTTTAGATATCCAAGGTCTAGCGTGAACACAATCATGCGAAAATAAATAACCAACAGCTCTCACAAAATGAATCCATCATTTGATGGATAGGTTACGAAACTTCAAATGATCTGAAATTTTAATACAGTGTTCATTTTATAGTATAAATCAAGTTCGAAGGATTTTAATATTTATTTTTAAAATTTATGTATTTTTTATGTATAGGAACACATACATGTAAGTAATTAACATTTTCATCCAATATACTAATATTTTTATAATTCTATCTTAATGCACATATGATGTTAATGTCTATTATTAGATCAATGACATAGAAGAATATAAAATATAAGGAAAATGCTTAAATCCGTCCTTAGAAAAGTCCATGCCTCGTTTTAAGTTTCTCTCTCTCACACACACACACACACACATATATATATATATATGTGTGTGTGTGTGTGTGTGTGTGTGTGTGTGTCTACATGTGTGTGTGTAGAGGAGTGAACCTATGAGAGCTAAAACCTACGAGAGCATGAGGGCATGCATTCTGGATCACTAGATTCAACCAGGAGAGAGAAGACCAGGAGAGAGAAGACATAATCTAGTGGTCCAGAATGCATGCTCTCATGCTCTCACATTTTTTTGCTCTCACCGGACCACTCCTCTGTATGTATGTATGTATGTATGTATGAGGGTTGATCCTGTGAGAGTCAAAAACTGTGAGAGCATGAGAGTAGTTCTAGATTACTAGATTCTGCTCATCTCTCTCCTCCAATCAACCAGAAGAGAGAAGACATAATCTAGTGGTCCAGAATCATTGTTCTTATGCTCTCACAGTTTTTGACTCTCACATGATCAACCCTATATATATATAGGAAAAATTGGGGTTGCCCCCTTGGTGCAGCTAACATGGCTGCTCCCGTCCCTATTTCTAGCAATTTTTTTATTTTTTTGAAAAATATCACCATCTATATTCATCTATATATCCCTCCTATATGTCATTCGAATTTCGTAAGAAACAGAGACTCATATGCCCTCCATCTAGAATAGTTAATTTCAACGGTCTAAAAATTGCTGTAATTGACCTGTTCTAGATGAAGGGCATAGGAGTCTCTATTTCTAATGAAATTTGAATGGCATATAGGAGGGATATTGTTGGGCGGTCGAGCGATCAAGGTTAAGTGATATCAAAGGTCGTTGCAACCTCAATCACCCGAACCGACTCAACAAGAAAATCAAGACCACAATTAGGACAATCAAGCACAAAAAGTCAATATAGAGGTCTCTGCTATTTATTTAACCTGGTATAACGACCAGGGTCGAACACAAGAAGCACAAAAATGTACGAAATAGTCAGCAATTAGATAAAATCAAAATATATTTTTGTGGTTTTTTATTTGTAAATTTTTTATTATATTTTCTAATAAGAAAACAAAAGGCTAGAGACAAGAACAAACTTTAACAAGTTTTATTAGGACTAAAAATTCTCAAAAAGTAGAAATGAAAACATTTTGTATTTTCAAGTATACAGATATTTTTGGTGATTTTATGGTATTTTTTTGATTTTTATATGATTTTATAAAAATGAAAATACAACAAAATAGGAAAACAATGTATAACCTGGACCAAAGGGCCGATTTAAAGTACTAAAATACTCAAATGCCATGTTTATGATTTTTATGATAAAGTAAATAAATAGTTCTAACTACAGAAACTAAAATATCATTTTTTTATTTTTTTAGCATTTTATATGATTTTTATAAGATTTTTAGTCTTTTGTGATTTTTAGGATTTTTATAAAAGATAATCCAACAAAAATGGTACTGAAGTAAAAACACAGAAAGACAAACACACATAAATTTTTATAGAATTTTTTAGACTATTATTATATTTTTGATATTTTATAAAATAGACAGACATGTTTTTAAGAGTTTTTAATTTTTAGAAAATATCAAATAAAATTAAATCAAGTCACAAAAATTACCAAAAATACTACACATTAGCAGGAGCTAATGGTAATTTTTGTGGCATTTTTGGAGTATATTTAATAATTATTTGATTAAAAACAAAACACACAATAAGGACCTAGATGCAATTATCCCAAGGTTCCCTGGGAAAATAATAACGCATACAAAAAGTTCAGGGCCACTATTGCAAAAAGTCTAAGAAATAAGCGCACATGCTCATTAAATCACGCACAGGGGCATTTTTGCAAATATCATAAATCTTCCATTCAAAATATAACGTTCAGAAAATGCAAGATAAAGTGTGCAAGTAACCCACAAAAGCACGTGAGCGTGCACGTGTATTCAGACTCGGAGGACTAAAGTGCAAATACCGGAAATATAAGGGACTAATAAGCAAAAATTTTGAACAACAACTTTATTTAATAAACTAGAAGGTAAAGCATAAAAATTGCATGGAAGATAGTGCAATATACCCTCGCAGGGCACGTGCGGAGCATGTGGGGGACGCGTAGCGTGCTCTGGCTATGGCGGGTGCTGACGGCTCTGATCTGCTCAGCTGATAATCTGACGATGCAGGGCACGTGGAGCAGATGTACAGGTGGGATGGCGAATCAGACAGTGCAGGGAATGTCGGCCTGGATGGTCGCTAATCGTGCATCTGACACGTCTGACAAAAAGGGGGTGACGAATGGCTGTGATGAGACCTGGAGAGGCAACGTATGATCAACGACGGCTAAAGGTCCCGGAAGAACTCGTCGGGGGTGACCTTCAACCAAGGAGGTATGAAGATCCGACGCTCAAATGGAGGTGCTGAGGAGCTCAACACGGTCGTAGAGGTACTCCGCGTCGAATGGACGGGTCCGATGGAGCAGCTATCGGTTGGATGTGGGTGACAGTTAAGAGGGACCTGGAGCAGTTCCGACAGATCCTCTAGAGGCATGAACTGGGCTCCCTGTATGCGTTAGAACCTGCGAAGGCAAGCTGGACTCGGGGCAAAGCTCCGATCGGGTTATTGAAGCACGAAAGGAAAGAAGCGATGGGGGGATGGAAGTTCGATCTCCGACAAAAGTGGTAGAGGAGATCCGGGCCTCAATCTCGACCTGGTCGTCGTATCTAAGGATAATAAAATTGCGGGGGAAAATGGAGGGCGATGCAGTGCATCGATCTGAACGGATAGGTTTGGATATCGGGGATCCGACCCACTGGGCGGAGCAGGTGGATGGGCGGCGGCGCTAGATGGAATGAATGGATCGAACGGGGAAAGAGACGGGAAATGAGGGGTACCTAGAGGTGAGAGCATGTTCCTGAGATCCAGGTGGAGGGAGTCGATAGATGATGGCCTCGACCACGCTACGGAAGACGAGGAGGCTGAATGCGGTGGAGCTCGCCGGCTACGTAGTTGAGCTACGTATCCTGACCACCAAACTCCAATACGAGAGGTGCCTCCGGTAGATGTCACTCCACCTGAGGTTTCTGGGGTTGGAAGAAGAGGCGAGGAACGAGCTGGGGCTCTGTGGAGGTGATAACATGAAAATTATCGTCGGCCTAGCGTTCCACACAAGGCGGGAGCGCAGTCGATGCGATGGCCGACAAAAATCTGGGTTTAATCAACAATTAACCCACAATATGAATAAAGCTATTAAATCTCAAAAATGTGGAATTAAAATTTATTATAACTTTACATGCAAATGTGTATAGCATGTAAGCATGTGTAGAGGTCGAACACTGGGAGCAAACAGTTAGGGGCAGAAATAAATGCACAACATTATACAATTCTTCTTTTGTCCATGTTATTGTTTTTGTGAGTTTTTTATTTTTTATTTTTTTTAATTTTTTAATTGATTTTTAATTTTCTAATTTTATATTTTCTTTTTATATTTTTTTATCTTTTTATATTTTTCTTTTTTCCTTTTATAAAAATAATATAACCAATATAAGGCTATATTTACACACTACATAGAAATATATTTATAAATGCTATTAAATATAAATAAAATTCAGAAAATAATTTGTTTTTGGGTTTTTAATGTTTTTAAGAAGTTTTTGTATTTTTCCAGGAATTGTTTGCTAATATTTATGCATTTTTAAAGTCAAAAATATTCCAAATATGAGATTATTACATAATCCGAAATCAATTTGGGTTTTAAAAATAATAAATAACCCAAAATTACCCAAATTAATTTTAATACCTAAATAATAATATATAGATAATATAAAATAGGAAAACGTATTTTTTGAATTTTTGTGGAATTTTATATTTTTTGTTAGATTTTGGAGCTTTCTGATTTTTTTAAATTTTTTTTATTTTTTTAGGGGTTTGTGGTTTCTGAACTTAATAAATATAAAAATATATCCTATATAAAATTTTGGATTTTTTTAAAATGTTTATATATTTTTTTGGTATTTTATAAATTATACAGGGATTATTTTAGCTGCTTTTAATTTTTATTAAAAAGAATAAATGCTAAAAATGCAAAGTGGACATGTAGTGTGTAAGTACTATGCATGGAGAATCTAATCCTATTTTTGGTGATTTTTAGGAGCTAATTAGCTATTTTTAATAATTAGATAAAAGTAACAAAAATAGATGTCCTAGCAGGGTCATAACTGCAAATAAATAAAAATACATGGGACACAGTGCAATTTTCCCAACATAATAAAATATTTATTTAATTTTCCTAGACTATTTTACAATATACAAAATCGCCAGGGCATTCTTACAAAATTTACCATGCATCACGTGGGACAACATGTGATTCAAACTGGTGAGGACCTAAATGTAATTTTCACTCAAGGGCCTCTGTACAAAATGTCCCAAGTTACGTGGTGACTACACGTGACTTGGTTGGGAAGGACCTAAGTGTAAAATCAAAAACATGCAGGGGTCCTTATGCAAAAATCCTATTTATTTTACAACGCTAAAATTTATTTACATCCTTAAATAATAAATACAAAAATTGCGGGGCTAAATGTGGAAATCACCCCAAACAAGGTGCGAGTGGATGGCTTGATGTGCGCCACTAGACACGCGTTGCACATCCAGCGACAGATACCGCTTCATCCCCAACGACCGCGATTAGATCTTCAGCGGGTTATCGACGGTCGAGTCGCACTTCATCCGACGGCTGCTGTATCGTCTGGAGGCATCTTCTTAATCCAATGACAACGAAGGGAGGTGGGGGAATTGGGCAAGAACTCGCACGAGGCGAGTTTGGTCTGGAACAACGGGCTCTCCCGACCATCTTCGTCGCCACCAAGTTTCTCTAGACATCCTTGGACGTCCTCCGCGCCGACTGATACCTTTAGTGGAGCACCTGGAGCTCCGTCATGCTCAGGCGAGGCCGCGGAAGGTTGCGAGCTCCAGGCACTTCTTCGTCCTTCAAAATTGACCCAGTGTGGATCCTTTGGCGCACCTGGACATGCAAATATAAAACGGTGCAAGCAAACGAAGGGTCCATGGGTCTTATTGGTGGAAATGGGCGTAGGGTGAAGTGAGCGGAGGTACCTCCGGTGAGCGGCGGAGCGAGGTACCTGATCTCCAGATCCACTAGGGATCTAGTTGAGCGAGAGTGCCTGGGGCAAAGGGAAGCGAGAGGGGAATGGAATGAGGGCGAAATGGTGGTCGGGGAACAAGTGAGGCACGGTGGAATGGTTCATCGGAGCTACGAAAGGGACTATCTACGCTAATTAACTACCCTAATCACTAAACTAATAGCATAAATGACATGCTCGAATTAAAAGCTATCTAAAAATGGATAAATGCGCAGCTCAAACCTGACCTGGTGGCCAAGGAGCAGGGCCTCACCGGAGCGGCAACCTTGAGTGCATCTCCCGCCTCCTCAAGCATCCACGAGCTCAAGGGATCCTCTCCTGTCACAAGAGTGCTCACTTTGGCCGAGATCTGGAGTTCTAGGGTTTGGGGGATGACCAAAGGAGCAAGGAGGAGGAGATGGAGTTATTTAAAAACAATATGGAACACCCTTATTGATTGGCCGTTAGCAAAGAATCTAACAAATATACAGGTTATCTAAGGTCTCGGCGTGAATCATGATTGATCTAAGAGAAATTCCCGTGAAGAGATCGGGGTCATTTGATGGATAGATCGACAGGGAAAAATGCCCGAAATCAGTGGAAAATACACTTCTCACAAGTTAGGTCTTGGATAGGATAGTTGACCAGAGGTCAACGGTCCGCGGCCTGCGATTGGCCCAACTCAGCATAAAATGACAAATTTGATTGACCAATTATTGACTTGTTAATTACACCTAATAAATGATTTTATTAATTTTTGAGTATAAAATAAAAAAAATGTTTATTATTTTATGTAGTATTTTATTATGATTTTTATTTTTTTGATGTATTTTAATACATGTTTATTTTTAATGGCTTGTTTATAGGTATATTTACCTGTAGTTTGTACATTTTTATTTTTATTTTGTATATTTTATTTTATTATTTTATTCTATTATTTTACATATTTATAACTTATTTTTGTGAGTATAAATATACTTTTATTTGATTTTTATGATATTATTTGTACACTTAAATAAATAATTATGTGTATTATGTAGGTGTATTTATAGGTGTTTTACCTATGTTTTATGTATACTATTTTATTTTAATGTATTGTATTCAGTTTTATTTTAGTTTTATATTTTTAATAGAATATGTATAATATTTACAATATTAGGAAAATATAAAAGAATTAAAGAATAAAATAATATATTCCCATTTTTTTTATATACATATATAACATAGGTATTTTACCTATGTATTTTCATAGACTTATTTTATTTTTCATTTTCTTTTTAGTTTTATTCTAATTTTAATATACATATATATTATAGATGATATTTACAAAATAATAAAAATATGAATTTGTAAAAATAATAAATAATGAATAAATTGAATATTTTAAGCGATAGAATGTACAACGAGGGACCAAAACCTAACTTCTACACAGTAACTCCAAAAAATATAAAACCACCACCATTAAATAGCTCTTGAAAAGTTATGTACAATTAGAGTGATTTTCTATGCTTTGATTTTTTGTTGAAAATATATGGGTCTGTAAAGCTTGGTTTCTGGCTTTTTATTCTGGGTGTAAAATGAACATTGTATATTATTTTTGCACAAACTCAATTTTGTAATTTTATTTACATTAATATCTACAAGTTTTATGTTCAAAGTTTCTTTAATCGATGAATAAATAATAAAGAATAAAATAGGTGTTAAAAAATTCATAATTAATGAATAAATAAAATGAGGTATTTATTATATTTTTGGCCCTCATCTCCCCCTACTTTATTCCTTGTCGACCAACTCCATTATGGACTTGGTCTCGGAGTTAGGGTCATAAAATATTTTCAATATTTTATTCCTTTTTCTTTTCTTCTCTTTATTCTATAATTTTGGCATTAAAAACCTTATTTTATACAAAAATAATACAATAAATAATGAATGCTATTATGCAAAAATTGATGCTATTTACATGCATTTGCTGAGGTTTTAAGGCCAAAATGATAGAATAAAGGTGATGAAATTGATATTCATCAGGAGGCGGATGAGGTGCTTTATAGGCTGCTCGAAGGTCTAGAAGGGTTGGTGAATAACGCTCATCCAAGGAATTTGTGAGGATCGTGGAGGTCCCAGGAATCATGGGTCCAAGAATCGAGGCCAAAGGAGCACAGAGTTGGGCTAGAAAATTTCGAGAAGGAGCCCGACAGACAGTCCCGGGTCTGACCCGGGAAGGAGGAACCGTTGACCGAAGGTCAACAATCCCAACCGGCCAATCAGAAAATTAGGATTTACAAAATATTTACAAAATCAATAAAAAATAGTAAATGGTTATTAAATAAAAGGTATTAAAATAAAAAATGTTTGCTATTTTTACAAACTATTTTTCCTGTGATTTTTATTTATTTTTATGAAAATTAAATTAATCTTTATACAATATAATGTATTACATACATGTAAAATATACCTATGTATTTTGTACAATTATTTTTTTGTTATTTTTACATAAAAATCCCAATTTTTCATTTTATTTATTTATAACATCATTTTTGGAGTGTAAAATAATTTTTATTATTGATTTACATGTGTCTAATAAATATAGAGTAAGACATATATACATGCATTTTGTAGAAGTGAGAAAAGGATTTTATTTTTATTTTATTAAATTTTATTGATTTTTGTTTTATTTTTAGGACTATATACAAGGAGGTAAAAAGAACATTTTATTTTTATTTTGTCAAAAATAATTATTTATTTACACAGGTAAAATGTACAATATAGAGCAGACCCGATCTCTCTCTACTTATTTTATTTGGCGATCAGGTCAATGTTTGACATTCTCTTGGGTTCGGGTCACTCCGTATTTATTCTAAATACCTCCTTCCTTTTTCTTTTCCTTTATTCTTTTATTTTTGCACAAATACATGCATATGCATGATGAATGCTAACTTATTGTATTTACACCTATTTACATGATGCTTTGCCAAGATAAATAGCTAAAATAAAAGAATAAAGAGTGAGAATCATGGATCCATCACTCTCCTATACTTTACCTTTGCTGGTCCCTTAGAAAACACTTATTTGAAAAAGAAGTGAAATGAAAAGTAAAAAAAAGGAGAATCAAGGTTGATTATTAAACTTGTCTTCATTAAATTGAAGTATGGAGCTCAGTCAGACCTTTTGATTATTAGTTTGTCGGAACCTTATTTGGACCTAGGTTTAAGACTCAACGATCTCTAAGTTCCACTAATCTATGGTCAAGACTCCTCGACAATCCAGATCAGAACAAGTCTACATACACAAAATCTAATGACCATGAATCTTTTCTTGTACCGTGTTAGTGATATGTAACTCTCCACCTCAGAAATGATAAAAAAATAGCCTCCCTCAACAAGGTAACTCTAATTCCCTAGTCTAGCAGCTCTTTCCTCGAGGAGCGGGGTATTCCCTTCTAAGTTCAAGTTCAACCGGCTCAAGAAGAGGGGGAAAGAAGAGAATGGACCTTGATCAGTGTAGCCATGTATCCTGGGAGCCCAACCAGTGTAGCTAAGTCTCCCGCTGCAAGCTTCATGAGATGAGAATGGGTAACATAAGCTTTTCTTTATTTGGTCATATACACTCCGGCATGTATTTCATTTTCTCTCAGACCTGCCACTTTTTTGGAGTTTTTCTTTCTTTTGCACTTTTTTTTGATGTGCATATGTTCAACATATCTACATGGTGCAACATATATACATAAGGACTTTTTCCTCTTGAGCTAGTAGACAATCCCTCTTTTGAAGCATTATTGCAACCCATAGCTCCTGTCTTTAGACCTCAACACCTCCAGACCAAGTTGAGGCGCACTTCCTTCCCTAAAGGAAGATGTGAGGTTCTGCCTAGAAGTACTACCCTTGTATGCTACCCCAAGCCAAAGGAAACTGCCTCCTCACCACCTCATCCGTAGGGAGCTATGTGTAAGGCGTTGGTGCAAGTAAAGCCATTATATGTAAGAGTCATGTGTGCATTGTTAAATGTTCTACTTAGGCTCATCAAGATGACAAGTGATCATATCCTAATGTTCTCAAAGAATTAAGTCACTAACGGACATGAAAAGTATCAACCCTAAATCCTATTAGGTTCCTCTTAGAATTAGGTGGATTAAGGTCTTAACCAAGCTCCATTTTTCAATTTAATTCCATGATAGTTTAAATGCCAACTATGATTCGGAAGGATATACAAATATATACAAAAATCTTTTTATGCAAAGTTTTTGAAAATGTGCAAAAATTTTGAAAATGTTTGAATGCATGCATGAATGCAGAAGTTTTGCAAGATATTTACAAACACTTACACAAGGGTTTTTGCAAACTTTTATTTTCAAACATTTTACAAAAAATGTGTACTATATACATAGTTTTGATACATGAGTATTTACAAACTTTTCACAAGCAAAACATTTTTACAAACTTTTGTACAAAAATAATTTTTAGAAATAACTATGTATGTGCAAGAAAGAACTTTATGTACAAGAAATTTTTAAAAAAAATTGTGATTTTTAACTAAAGGGGTTTAGCCATTTTATTTATTTAATACATTCACACAAAGTACGAGTTATGGCTAAAGTGTATATGTAATATATACGACCCCCCCTATACTTAGCTCGAACGATGTCCTCAGAGTGAACAAAGAGCAATGAAGAAAACATAACCTGTGCTTAGTATGGGGAAGTGAAAAGAAAGGCCATACTACAACGAAAAATCAAAGAATAGAATGAAGAAGACTCGGTGGTTCCCCCTGTACTTAGGATCAATTAATCCTAAGTATAGCAGACTGTACATAAAGGTAAAACCGAATGAAAGGATGTACATGGTTTACCTCTCCTATACTTAGGGTAATATATCCCTAAGTATAGGTAGAAAATCAAAGGTAAAAGAATCAACAGAATAATCAAAAATCTGGCACCCCCTATACTTAGGGTAAAGCACACCCTAAGTATAGCATATTCACAAGATGCAGATGGGGTGTTGGACTAAAGAATGAGAGGATATGGACATCTCGATCTATAAAAGGTGGAGGACAGTGATAATCAGGCACAAGATGCAACTGATGTAAGTCAAAGACTACATCTCATGCAAAATGAATCGGGGTGACATCAACGATCAGCGGCTCATGATCTAAATAAGGTTTGAGGTGCTGACTGTTAACACGAAAGGTGGACTCAGATGACATCTCAGACATGTCGATACTATCATTGTCATGCACCTTTCGGACAAGGTATGGTCCTTTCCACTTGCTCTGTAATTTCCCTAGTAATAATCGAAGCCTGGTATCAAACAACCATACTCTCTGATCTGGCTCAAACTGCTTATGGATGATATGAGAATCATGCAACATCTTTATCGCTCCTTATACTGTAGGCTGCTTGAGAAGGTTGTGTCTCTAAGCTCCTCCAGGGCTGCCAATTCTGCCTTCCTTTGATCTCCTATACTCTTTGGATCCAATAATATATCAGTGACAACCCAAAGTGACTTGTGCTTAATCTCAATAGGTAAATGGCAGGGCTTGCCATAAATGAGACAAAAGGGAGACGTACCCAAAGGAGTCTTGAGGGAAGTCTGTTATGCCCCCAAGACCGAGTCCAAAAGCTGTGGCCAATCCTTTCGGTCTAAGCGTACTACCTTATGCAATATCGTCTTGATCTCCCTATTCGATACTTCAGCAAGACCATTGGTCTGAGGACGATGGTCTATACTGAACTCGTTATCAAGGGCCTTTACCTTATCGTTGATAAAGTGAGACCCCCCGTCAAATATCAATACTCTAGGCACCCCGAATCGTGAAATGATATTCTTCCTCAAAAATTTGCAAACAGTATTAGCATCTGCGGATCGGGCGGGAATGGCCTCAACCTAACGACTCACATAGTCAACAGCCAACAGAAAGTACTAGAATCCCTGACTCTTAGGAAATGGATCTATGAAATCAATGCCCCATGCATCAAAAACCTCACAGAAGTGAATGACCTGCATCGGCATCATATCACACTGTCCACAAGTGCCGATCCTCTAACAGTCAGTACACTTCTTCATGAATTCATCAGAATCCTTGAAGAGGGTAGGCCACCATAGGATGGATTGGAGTAATTTCTATATTGTTCTCCTCCCAGAATGATGTCCTCCTGCCTCAAGCTTGTGGCAGTATGTGAGGATGCTATGGTGCTCCTGAGGAATGCACCGATGCCAGACGTTATCCCTTCCTTCATGATAAAGAATGGGATCCTCCCAATGGTACGACTTGGCCTTCGCAAGGAAGGTCTCAAGTCGCTACCTGGGCTAACCTTGTGGAACTTTCTTAGCAACAATATAGTTGACAATGTTGACGTACCATGGTAGCGAGGAGATAGCAAGGATCACCTCATCTGGGAAGATCTTCTATATGGGATCAATCTGCTCGGGTTCCTCAATATTTTCCAATCGGGAGAGATGATTTGACACCTTATTCTTGACTCTAGGTTTATCCTTAATCTCAATATCAAATTCCTGGAGCATAAGGATCCATCTAGTCATTCTCGCTTTGGCATCCTTCTTAGCCATAAGGTACCTGATGGCAGTATGATCCGTAAAGATAGTCACTTTGGATCCAAGAGTATACGATCTGAATTTGTCCAGGGCAAAGACTATGGCTAGCATCTCTTACTCTATAACAGTATAATTCCGCTTTGTGACATCCAAAGTACGGCTAGCGTAGTGAATGGAAAATTTTACCCCATCCCTCCTCTATCCTAGCACTGCCTCTACGGCAAAATCAGAGGCATCCATCATGATCTCGAATGGGAGAGACCAATCAGGCGGCTGGAGGACAGGAGCCTCAACAACTAAGCTTCTGAGAGTCTCAAATGACGCAAGACATTTATCATATACAATGAACTTGGTGTCTTTTATCACAGGTCAGTCAACGGTCGGGCAATCCTTCTAAAGTCATGAATGAACCATTTGTAGAAACTGACATGCCCCAGAAAAGACCGTAACTATCGCAAGTTGGACGGTGGATTGAGTTTCCTGATGATATCCACCTTGGTTGAATCAACCTCCATGGCCCTGTTGGAGATGATATGACCAAGCACCATCCCCTGAGTCACCATGAAGTGACTCTTCTCCTAAGATTGAACAAGATGGACCTCAATGCATCACTGAAGAATACAGTCTAGGTAGTCAAGACAAGCATCAAACCCGTCATCGTAGACCAAAAAGTCATCCATGAATACCTCTAAACAATCACCCACCATGTCCGACAATATGGACAACATGCACCTTTGGAATGTCGCAGGGGCGTTACATAAACCAAAGGCCATCCATCTGAAAGCATAAGTCCCAAACGGACAGGTGAATGTCGTCTTGTCCTGGTCTTCGGGCGCTATGGCCACCTAATTGTATCCAGAATACCCGTCAAGAAAGAAGTAGGGACTCTTCCCGGCTAGCCTCTCTATAAGCTGATCAATAAAAGGCAGCGAGAAATGATCCTTCTTGGTGGTCTACTTCAATCGTATGTAGTCCACACAGACCCCCCAAGAAGTGGGTACCCGGGTAGCTATCTCATCTCCAGACTCACTCATGACTGTGGTGATGCCCGTCTTCTTGGGCACCACATGCAATGGACTAACCCACTTGGAGTCGGAGATGGGGTAGATAAAATCGATGCTCTACCATTTCGATATTTCCTTCATGACTACCTCTCGAAGATTTGGATTCAGCCGTCACTGCAACTCACGTGACAGCTTCACATCCTCTTTGAGATAGATATGGTGAGAGCATAGGGCCGGACTTATCCCTTGGAGATCAGCTACGCTCCATCCTATTGCCTTGCAGTTCTTTTCAAGAACCTCCATCAAACGAGATTCTTGTTCTTTAGTCAAATCTGCTGAGATAATGACTGGGTACATCTCCTGCTCACCCACAAGGAATCTATACTTCAGCGAATGCGGCAAAGGCTTCAATTCTGGGCAACTGGGGTCCGACAAATCTGGCTTCTGAAAGGTTTGAGTGAATGCAACCAGATTTGAATGAGAGAACTCTCGTTGATCATACAAAACTGGTGAAGGCTGCCATGCTGCTATATCTGTACTCAGTGCTGGCACGGTCTCCACCCTAGCTGTTGGATATGTGGAAATCATACAAGGTAATAAATCATCAAACTTTGCCCAATCTATGTCTGAATCCGAGGGATCTAAATCGGAATCACAAGAAATATACTCTACTTCATTGTCCTGAACACGATCGTCAGCCTCATCTGTGTCCTTGGCCAAGAGTGTGCTCTCCGAACTCTCCTCTGCTAGAAACTGTGGATTTGTAACATCTAAAGGTGAGAGAAGGGCTCGTGAAATGGGATCGGACCAAGCGGCTTCATCATCAGTGATCACAAAGTCGCACTCCTAGTGGACGTCTCGTTCTACCTCTATCATATGTTCTGCATCAAAAAACTACTCTGAGAAAGTTGAGTCTCGCGCTTTGACGACCGAGCCTCGGCTACTCGGGTTAAGGTGCAAGTCAAGGTCGTTGGGACCCAAACTGCGAGGCTAAGTTAATCAAGAAACTCAAGACCACCAAGAGAGAAATAAATCAATCAAGCAAACAAATAGTGGTATCACTATTTTATTTTACCTGGTATAGCTACCAGGGTCGAACTCAAGGAGCACGAAATGCGTGAGCTACGAAGTAGTCGGGATCTAAAAAGGAAATAAAATAATTGGGTGGATTTTATATTTTTCATTTTTTTTTGAATTTTTAAAATTAAGAAAAAGTATAAAAGACTTCAAAAAATTCACAAATCAATAATTATTTAACACATCAAAAATATCAAAAAATTCAAATAAAAATATTTTTAGGTTCCAGGAATATTCAAATATTTTTATTAATTTTCTTGAATTTTTATGATTTTTAATTAATTTTCTAAAAATGAAATAAGACCAAAACTACTAAACAGTGTACAACCTGAATCTAAAGGTAATTTAAAATTATTTAAAAGGCCTATAAAATTTAAGAGGCAATTTTATGATAAACCAGAAAATAAAAGCTAACTACAAAAACATAAAATGCATTTTTTTTATTTTTTATGCACTTTAACAATTTTACTTAGATTTTTAATGTTTTCAATTTTTATGATTTTTATAAATGCAAATGTGATAAAAATTGGATAGAAGCAACAACAAATCAAAACAAGCAATCAGTCATTTTTTTAGATTTTTTGAAGGGTTTTTAATATTTTTAGTGGATTTTCAAAGACAAACAGTAGAGATTTTTAGGGTTTTTGAATTTTTAAAAATAATAAATGAAAACAAAAAGAATCCAAAAACATATAGAAACTCCTACACCATGGAAGGAGCCATGTATCGAAATCTCATGATTTTTGGACCAAATTTGCTATTTATTAAAACAAAAATAAAAGACACAGCTCATAGGGACCGATATGAAATTATTGAAAAGTATCCAGCCAAACAATAACACGTGGAAAAGTCTAGGGCTCAATTTGCAAAATAACCAAATCCGTACGTGGGCGGCACGTGAACCAGACACTTAGGGGTATAATTGCAATTCCTATTTATAAACATCCATTCAATAACAATGGTGCAGTCCAGGTGAAAACATGCAAATATCCCAAAGTCGCGTGGGGGAACCACGTGCTACACAGATGGAAGGACTAAAGTGCAAATACCAAAATCATAGGGTCCTCAGTGCAAAATATCCGAAATAAACACAATGACTAAAAATATTTACATGACTAACTAGTAAATGCAAAATAAGAAAGGGCCTAAGTACAAATTTACCCTTTATTATTGGCTATCCAACGGTCGAGGGCCTCCATTGATGATCGGACGGCTGAGATCTAGGGGTACCGGTTCCACGATGAATGACTAATAGAGGATCCTCAGATGGATCAGACGATCGAGGCTTCATGGTTGATGAATGGCGACGATTAGAACTGGGAGAGGCCTCGATCCAATAGCGGAGGCAACCTCTGGAAGAGCAGCGAAGAACTCGCCGACGGCGAGCTTCACTCGATCGATACGAGCTACAGGGACGTCCTCCGGGGCTTCTCATATGGGGGAAATGATGCTGGTGCCTGTCCACAGTGGTGGTGATGCTCCGATGAGGCCGGGAACGTCTGGAGTGGCCCGGTGACGCTGAGGACCTGGAGCGATTGTGCTTCGATGTTCGGACCTCCAGGTGAGGCCCTATGGACTCTAGACCTGCACAAAAATGCTACTGGGTCGGGGGAAAAGTGGCTCGACCCGTTAGTGTGCACGATGGGTGAAGGATGAGGCGGGGCGTAGCCCTCCGGTGAAGTGACAGTGGAGGAGGGCTTATTTCCTATTCCTGGGAGAATCAGGGTGAACGAAGGGGCGTAGAAGATGGGGAGAGGTCTGATGGAGGTGCTAAGATTGTCGGGATGGCAGATGAGTGCTTCGATCACGGGGAATGGAGTGATGAACACGAGTTGACCAAAATGCGAAAATCATAAATCAAAGGTGAACAAAGGAGAATTGAAGCTACATGGTGAATGAGATCGTCTGGGTTGAAGTTCGGGGACCTCCGGGGGTTTTCTCCTCAATGGATTGACGTGTCCAGAGGATAGATCTCATCTTGCGACGGAGCACGGCGAGAAGTTTGTCGGATCTAATGCTACAGAGCTCGAATCCTCGCTACAACACCGGAGGGTCCTATCTAAATCCTAAGCTCTAGGGGATGCTGTCGAAGGGGGTCGTCGCCTCGACCTCACTGCGGAAGGCGGGGGAGGCCTATCGTGTCGGAACTCCAGCCATGAAGCTAGAGTGCCGGCTGCAGTGGCCTTCTCCGACCACCAAAGGCCCAATCCGATTGCTGACACCAAGGGGAAAGGTTCTAGGGTAGAAGGGAAGTGTGCGATGTGAGCTGCTGCTCTAGGGAATCGAATGAAGAATATATAGGCAGTCCCGATCGTTGGAGAGATCAGACGTGGGCGCGCAAACCGAGAAAGATCTACCCTTCCTTAGGGATCCGCGAGGATCTTGGATCCAAGGGGAAGGTGCGAGCGCAAGAATCGGGGCAAGAGAAGGCGAGATCCGCTCAAAAGAATTCGGAGAAGTTGGGTGCGTGAGACGGATCCGCGAAGGAGACGGTCCGAGAGGGGATGTTGACCGGGGTCAACATTCCTCCTGGACCAATCAGAAATTAGGAAATCAAGAGATTTGTAAAATAAATTAAAAATAGAAAATGATTTCAAATTAAAAATATTCAAAATGAAAAATGTTTATTATTTTTTGAACTATTTTTTGTGATTTTTATTTATTTTTATAAAAAATAATTTAACCTATATACAATATATTATACTATATACAGGTTTAATTTACCTATGTATTTTGTACAATTATTTTTATTTTCTTATTTTTATACAAATACCACAGTTTTATATTTTATTTATTTACAACATATTATTAGGAGTATAAAATAATTTTTATTTTTTATTAGTTATTTACAAATGTAAAATAAATAGGGACATGTTACATATATACATGTGTTATATACAATGTGATATAGAGAGAATTTTATTTTTCTTTTTCTTTTATTTTTCTAATTTTTGTTTTATTTTTAGAAAATATATACAAGGGAAGATAAACACATTTTTATTTTAAAAATAGAATATATACATAAAGAAAGTAATATGTATAAGGTAGAGTAGCCCTATCTCTCTCTACTTATTTTATTTGGCGATCAGGTCCAGTCTGGACCCTCTCTTGGGTTCAGGTCACTCAATATTTATTCTAAATATTTCCTTCTTTTTCTTTTATTATTTATTATTTTATTTTTGCACAAACATGCTAATTATTAATTATTAACAAATGCATGCTTATTGATAATTTATTGTATTTACAGCTATCTACATGATGTTTTGCCAAGATAATTAGCTAAAATAAAAGAATAAAGAGTGATGAATGAGTATTCATCACCCCCCTATACTTTACTTTTTCTATTCCCTTAGCAAACACTTATTTGAAAAAGAAGTGAAAAGAGAAAGAAAAAGAAAAAGAAGAAGGAGAAGCTGAATCAAGGTTGATTATTAAACTTGTCTTCATTAAATTGAAGTATGGAGCTCAGTCAGACCTTTGGATTATTAGTTTGTCGGAACCTTATTTCGACTTTGGTTTAAAACTCAACAACATCTAAGTTCCACCAATCTATGGTCAAGACTCCTTAACAATCCAGATCAGAACAAGTCTACATACACAAACTCTACTGACTATGAATCTTTTCTTGTACTATGTAAGTGATATGTAGCTCCCCACCTCAGAAATGGCAAAGTGACAACCCCCCTCAACAAGGTAACTCTAATACCCTAGTCTGGCAACTCTTTCCTCGAGGAGCAGGGTATTCCCTTCTAAGTTCAAGTTCAACTGGCTCAAGAAGAGGAGGAAGAAGAGAATGGAACATGGCCAGTGTAGCCATGTATCCTAGGGAGCCCAACCAGTGTAGCTAAGTCTCCCTACTACAAGCTTCTTGAGATGGGCATGGATAACATAAGCTTTGCTTTATTTGACTATGTACACTCCGATGGGTATTTCAATTTCTATCAGACCCACCACTTTTTGGAGTTTTTCTTTTTGCACATTTTTTCTTTTTCTTTTTCTTTTCTCTTTTTTCTACGTGCATATGTACAACATATCTACATGGTGCAACATATATACATAAGGAGTTTTTCCTCTTGAGCCAGTAGACTATCCCTCTTTTGAAGCATTATTGCAACCCACAACTCATGTCTTTAGACCTCAATGCCACAGACCAAGTTGAGACGCACTTCCTTCACTAAAAGAAGAAGAGAGGTTCCACCTAGAAGTACTAGCCTCATATGCTACCCCAAGTCAAGGAAGACTGCCTCCTCACCACCTCATCCGTAGAGAGATAGGTGTAAAGTGTTGGTGCAAGTAAAGCCATTGTCTGTGAGAGTTATGTGTGTGTTGTTAAGTGTTCTACTTAGGCTCATTAAGATGACATGTGATCATAGCCTAGTGGACTCAAAGAATTAAGTCACCATGGACCTGAAAAGTCTCAATCCTAAGCCTTATAAGGTTCCTCTTAGAATTAGGTGGATTAAGATCTTAACCAAGCTCCATTTTTCAATTTAATTCCAGGCTAGTTTAAATGTCAACTATGATTCAGAAAAACTATACATATATATACAAAAGTGCTTTTGTGCAAGTTTTGAAAATGTGCAAAATTTTTGAAAAATGTTTGAATGAATGAATGCATGCATAAATACAGAAGTTTTTGCAAAATATTTACACACATTTACACAAGAGTTTTTGCAAACTTTTTATTCTTCAAACATTTTACAAAAATTTTGTACTATATACATAATTTTGATATCAAAATATTTACAAACTCTTTTCACAAAACATTTTTACAAACATTTGTACCATAATTTTATAAATAGCTATGTATGTGCAATAAAGAATTTATGTACAAGAAAAATTTTAAATTTTATGGATTTTAAGGATTTTAGCCATTTTATTCATTTAACACACTCACACAAAGTACAAGCTATGGCTAAAGTATATATGAAATATATACGACACCCCCTATACTTAGCTCGAACGATGTCCTCAGAGTGAATCAAGAGCGATGAGGAAGACATAACTCGTGCTTAGTATAGGGAAGTGAAAAGGAAAACTATACTACAATGACGAATGAAAGAATAGAATGGAAAAGGATCTCAGTGTTTCCTCCTATACTTAGGATCAAGTAATCCTAAGTATAGCAGGTTGTACATAAAGGGAAATCCGAGTGGGAGAATGTACAGGGTCTACCTCCCCTATACTTAGGGTAAAATATCCCTAAGTATAGGCAGTAAAACAGAGGTAGAAAAATAATCAAAAGAAAATCAAAAGTCTCACACACCCCCATACTTAGGGTAAAGTACACCCTAAGTATAGCATAATCAAAGATGCAAATGGGGTGTTGGACTGAAGAATGGTGTGATATGGACATCTGGATCTATACAAGACGGAAGACAGTGATAATCAGGCGTGAAATGCAATAGATGTGAGTCAAGAGACCACATCTCACGCAAAATGAATATGGGCGACGACAACGACCAGTGGCTCATGATCTAGATATGGTTTGAGCCGCTTCCCATTAACACGAAAGGTAGACTCAGATGACATCTCAGATATGTCAATGCTTCCATTGCCATGTACCTTTCGGACTAGGTATGGTCCCTTCCATTTTCTCTACAACTTCCCTGGAAATAATCTAAGCCTGGCATCGAACAACCATACTCTCTGTCTTAGCTCAAACTGCTTGTGGCTGATATGAAAATCGTGCCACTCCTTCACTCTCTTCTTGTACTGTAGGCTGCTCGAAAAGGCTGCATCTCTAAGCTCCTCCAGGGCTGCCAATTCTGCCCTCCTCTGGTCTCCTACACTCACTAGATCCAAAAGTATACATGTGACAACCCAAAGTGACTTATGTCTAAGCTCAACATGTAAATGGCAGGGCTTGCCATAAATGAGGT
This sequence comes from Ottelia alismoides, assembly GCA_037367405.1. NCBI lineage: Eukaryota > Viridiplantae > Streptophyta > Magnoliopsida > Alismatales > Hydrocharitaceae > Ottelia > Ottelia alismoides. The sequence continues at coordinate 142,185 of JAZKJV010005408.1, forward strand.
GCAAAGGAGATGTACCCAAAGGTGTCTTGAAGGACGTCCGACCCACAAGACTGAGTCCAAAAGCTGTGACCAATCCTTTCGGTCAGGACAGACGACCTTCTGCATATAGTCTTGATCTCCCTGTTCGACACTTCAGCAAGACCATTGGTCTGAGGATGATATGGAGTGGCTACTCGATGGTCAATGATGAACTCGCTAGCAAGGGCCTTTACCTTGTCGTTGACGAAATGAGACCCCCCATCAGATATCAACACTCTAGGCACCCCGAACTGTGAAATGATATTCTTCCTCAAAAATCTGCAAACATTCCTAGCATCTGCGGTTCGGACGGGGATGGCCTCAACCCAATGACTCACATAATCAACGGCCAACAGAATGTACTCGAATCCCTAACTCTTAGGGAATGGACCCATGAAATCGATGCCCCATGCGTCAAAAACCTCACAGAAATGAATGGGTTGCATCGGCATCATATCACGTTGTCCACAAGTACCCATCCTCTGACAGTTAGTACACCTCTTCATGAATTCATCGAAATCCTTGAAGAGGATAGGCCACCATAGGCCGGATTGGAGTACATTCTGTGTCGTTCTCCTCCCAGAGTGATGTCCTCCTGCCTCAAGCTTGTGGCAGTACGTGAGGACGCTATGGTGCTCCTCCTGAGGAATGTATAGACGCCAGACGTTATCCCCTCCTTCATAATAAAAGACGGGATCCTCCCAATGGTAGAGCTTGGCCTTCGCGAGGAAGGTCTCAAGTCGCTGCCTGGGCCAACCTTGTGGAACTTTCTTAGCAACAAGATAGTTCACAATGTTGTCGTACCACGGGAGAGAGGTGATAGTAAGGATCGCCTCATCTGGGAAGGTCTCAGAAATAGGGTCAATCTGCTCAGAATCCTCAAGATGCTCTAATCGGGGGAGATGATCTGCCACCACATTCTTGACTCCAGGCTTATCCTTAATCTCAATATCAAACTCCTGCAGAAGAAGGATCCATCTAGTCAATCTAGCTTTGGCATCCTTCTTGGCCATGAGGTACCTGATGGTGGTGTGATCTGTAAAAATGGTCACCTTATATCCAATGATGTATGATATGAACTTATCTAGGGCAAAGACTACGGCTAGCATCTCCTTTTCAGTGACGGTGTAGTTCCACTGGGTGTCATCCAATGTACGGCTAGTGTAGTGAATGGCAAATGGTACTCCATCCCTCCTCTATCCCAGCACGACTCCTATGGCAAAATCGGAGGCATTCGTCATGATCTCGAATGGGAGAGACCAATCAGGTGGCTGGAGGATAGGAGCCTCAACAACTAGACTCTTGAGAGTCTCAAATGACGCAAGGCACTTATCATCTACAATGAACTCAGTGTTTTTGGTCAGCAGATCAGTCAACTGCCGGACAATCCTGCTGAAATCATGAATGAAGCGTCGGTAGAAACCCGACGTGCCCCAGAAAAGACCGTAACTATCGCAAGTTGGACGGCGGACTGAGTTTCCTAATGATATCCACCTTGGCCGGATCAACCTCCATGCCCTGTTGGAGATGATATGGCCAAGCACTGTCCCTTGAGTCACCATGAAGTGACTCTTCTCCCAAGATAGCACAAGATGGACCTCAATGCATCGCTGAAGGACGTGGTCTAGGCAGTCAAGACAAGCATCAAACCCATCGACATAGACCAAAAAATCATCCATGAAGACCTTCAATCACTCACCCACCATGTTCGAAAAGATGGACAACATGCACCTCTAGAATGTCGCCGGGGCGTTACATAGACCAAAGGACATCCGTCTGAAAGCATATGTCCCAAAGGGACAGGTGAATGTGGTCTTGTCCTGGTCTTCGGGCGCAATGGCCACCTGATTGTATCCGGAGTATCCGTCAAGAAAGCAGTAATGAATCTTCCCATATAGACTCTCTATAATCTGATCAATAAAAGGCGGCGAGAAATGATCCTTCTTGGTGGCCTGGTTCAATCGACTGTAGTCCACACAGACCCTCCAAGAAGTGGGTACCCGGGTAGCGATCTCCTCTCCACACTCACTCACAAAAGTAGTGATGCTCGTCTTCTTGGGCACCACATGCAATGGACTAACCCACTTGGATTCGGAGATGGGGTAAGATAAAATCGGTGCTCCACCATTTCGAAATCTCCTTCATGACAACCTCTCGAAGATTCGGGTTCACCCGCTGCTGGAACTCACGCGATGGCTTGGCGTCCTCTTCGAGATAGATTGGTGGGAGCATAGGGCCGGACTTATCTCCTGGAGATCGGCAACGCTCCATCCTATCGCCTTGCGATTCTTTTCAAGAACCTCCATCAAACGAGATTCTTGTTCTCCAATCAAATCCGTTGAGATAATGACTGGGTGCATCTCATGCTCGCCTGCAAGGAACCTATACTTCAGTGACTTTGGCAAGGGATTCAGCTCTGGACAACTAGGTGCTGGAGGATCTGGCCTCTAAAAGGTCTGAGTGAATGCGACCAAATCTGCATGGGAGAACTCTCGCTGAACCTGAAAATCTGGTGAAGACTACTCTGTTGGTGTGTCTGTGCTCTGAATGGGATCAGTCTCCACCCTAGCTGCTGGCTCTGTGGAAATCAGACATGGAATCATATAATCAAACTCTGCCCAATCAACGTCTGACTCCGAGGGATCTGAATCTGAATAAGAATCGACTGCCTCACCCTCCTGAACGCGATCTGCTGCATGAACTGTATCTGTACCAGGAATGCGCTCTCCAAGCTCTCATCTACTGGAATTTATGCATCATCGGACTCTGAAGGTGAGAGGATGGCTCGTGAATCTGGGTTTGATCAAACTGCCTCATCATCTGTAATCACAAAATCACAATCCTGGTGGACTTCTCGCTCTGCCTCTGTCATCTACTCTGAATCGGTGAGCGGCTCTGAGCAAGCTGAATCTCACGCTCTGGTCTCACCGATCGTCTCTATTTGTATACTCTCGTCCTCGACGCAAAAGTACACCTTCCCGCTATCATGATCGGACACTGCCTTGGCTGTGGCCAAGAATGGACGTCCTAAAATGATGGGAGTATCGGTCACAGACTCAGGGATATCCATGTCCAACACAACGAAGTCCACGGGGAATTCCAGGCCCTGAACTGTGACGACCACGTCCTTCAGCAACCCCTTCGGCCTCTTGACAGATCGATCAGCAAACTGAAGGATCGTCCTGCTCTGTCGAAGGGGGCCAAACTCAAATCGGTCGAGTAAGGCTGCCAGAAGTAGGTTGATGGAAGAACCGCTGTCTAATAGAGCCCGATCAAACTTCTACTCATGAATGTGGCATTTAACATAAGGAGCTTCTGCATCTGGCCTCTTGGCTGGCAGACGGTTTTGGATGGTGAAGCAGGTGGCACGAGTGAGCACATGGATCTCTAACTAGTGGTTCCTCCTCTTCCTACGAATAGTACTCCTCTATCTAAGGTTCCTCTAGAAGAGGGGGATGTGCTCCAAGGCCTCCCGTAGAGTCGGCTGTATATGAAATCTGTCCATCATCTGCTGGTTGAACTCTAACTGTTGTGATTTTTTTGGGTTTTCTTTTTGGTCCCTTTACCCAAGCAGAATGCTTGGGGAAAAGGGATGGTTGGGCCCTCCTCAGATGGAGGGCTAGGATCGGGTCCCTACTATTGTGGCAAAGTAGAATCCATACAAACATCTCCAAGTAACACAGATGGACTCAAAAATGAAGAACCCTTTCCTTTATTATCAGAATAGTACTGAGAAACATAAACAGGGGGAAATGCAACAGGAGTAGAACGGGTGGCCTCAGTACCACCTACGACATCTAGAATTACGGTATCAGCACCGCACTATGGCTCAACATCATCTCTGGTAGCATCAGCACCACCTCCTGAATCTGGTGACATGACAGCCTCAGTACCGTCAGCTAGATCAACATCCTTGATGGCGTCAGCACCACCGTCATCATCATCATCACGAGTGGCATCAGCACCGCTCTCCTCCTCGTCTGGCGCTCCTGAGGCTGCATGTGGTCGTCGCTCAGACGAGGCGTCACCGGCTAGCATCCTGCCGCTCCTAAGTGTAATAAAGTCAGCATCAAAAGTGTATGCAGTAATGTCACCAAGTGAATCACTATGAGTGGTAACCTTTGTAAACTCTACCTGCTCAGACATCCTTATGAGGTTGTTCGTGTTCAACTCGATCTGGGTAGGGATGGCGGCCTCTCCTTTCACGATCTCTCTCATCTCCTATCAGAACTCGTCCATCTCCTACCTGAAGGTATCCTGCTGCTCGGAGATGAGGCGGGCTAGATCATCTAAGGATTAGTTCTAATAGGCGGGTGATGAATCTCCATTTCATCACCTTTATTCTATCATTTTGGACTAAAAAACCCCAGCAAATGCATGTAAAGAGCATCAAATTTTACATAATAGCATTCATCATTCATTGTATTAATTATACATTAAATAAGGTGTTTGATGCCAAAATTATAGAATAAAGAGAAGAAAAGAAAAAGGAATAAAATATTGCAGATATTTTATGACCCTAACCTCGAGACCAAGGCCAGCATGGAATTGGTCGACAAGGAATAAAGTAGGGGGAGATAAGGGCTAGTGTATAATAAATACCTCATTTATTCATGCATTTATATATGCATTTTTGACACCTATTTTGTACATAATTATTTATTCATCAAATAAAGAAACTTTGTTCATGAAAGTTGTAGACAATAAAGTAAATGAAAATAAAAAATTGAGTTTGTGTAAAAATAATACTCAATGTACATTTTATACACAGAATAAAAAGCCAAAATCTCAACTTCACAGACCCATATCTTGCAAATAAAAACTCCAAATCACCCAAACTCACCTTTAATTGTATATAGCTTTCCAAGAACTATTTAATAAAATTGGTTTCATAATTTTTGGAGTCCATCTGCAAAAGTTAGGTTTTTGGCCCCCATTGTGCAGCCTGCCTGATTAAAATAATCAACTTATTCATTATCCATTATTTTTATCAAATTATATTTTTAGAATTTTGTAAATAATGTGCATAATACATGTACATATTGCTATTAAAAGAAAACCAAAAAGAATTTGTAAAATAAAATAAGCTTATGTAATACATAGGCAAAATACCTATGTTAAGTATGCACATAAATAAAAAGGGAAAACATTCTTTAATTATTTTATTTTCTCATATTTTTATAATGTTGTACATATTATACATAATATATCAAAAACATAAATCTAAAATAAAATACCAAGAAAATAAATTAAATAAATAAAGTATATATAATACATAGGTAAAAGACCTACAAGTATACCTACTTATACCTATCCCTATTTATTTAAAAATGAAAATAAATTCTTTAAAAAAAAATAAATAAAAATACCCTCACACTCACAAAAATAAATTATAAATTTATAAAATAAAACAATAAAATAAAATAAACAAATTAAAAATAAAATACACAAAATACATGTAAATATATGCATATACACATTATGAAAATAAAACTATAATAAAACACTTCAAAAAATTCAATAAAAATCATAAATAAATACTACATGAAATAATACACATTTTTTTATTTATAAGAAAAAAATAATAAAATCATTTACTAGGTTAAATAAATCAATTTCGAATAAGGGTTCCTATTTTGTCTTCTAGCGGCCGATCTGGAACAATGGGGCGTCAGCCCTCGTTGACCGCCTAGTCAACTGCCCCATCCGAGCCCTAGCGTCTCTGAACCATCTTTTCCCCGGATTTCATCCCTTTTTTACGGCCATCTCGTCCATCGATCGGGCTCGCTTTCTTCACAAGAAATGATCTCGGATGATCACTGATACCTGCCGAACTCTTAGATCAATTTGATACTCATTGGATTAACCAATAAACGCCGGTCAATAAGGCTCCAGGCCAATGTCTATAAATAAGAAGCTTCGCCCCCCTCCTCAAATTTGGCCAAATTACTCCACCCAAAAGCCTTGATTCCGATCCTGGGAGGTTCCTCGTGATAGGGGGAGCGTTCCAGCACCTTGAATCGGCCGGAGGAGGGACAATTTTGACGTGGCGAAGCTCCGACGTCCGTCCTGCTCCCTGGTGGCCCCAGGTATAAGAGCTGCTTCTTTATCGCATTTTAGTTAGGTTTTAATTCTATCTTTTGATTCCCGTTGTTACTTTAGTCTTTAGTTAATCATCGTAGCTTAAAATCAAAAATTCGAAGTTCGTCGGAGCTCCGCTCCGGCAACTTCTTCACCGTGATCTTGATTGTGTCTGACCGCCACGTTCACCCCGCTTCGTTCCCCATCGCGTTCTCCATCGATCTATCGCCTTTGTTCCACCGAGGACCTCTGGTCTTCGCGAATCGGAGCTCCACCTCCGCCTCTCGCCGGAGCTCCTCCGCCGCACTCCATTTTGCGATATAGTTTCAAAACTCGGGGTTGAGGAAGTAGCCCTCGCTCCCCCGATTCTTCCTCTGTAGGTCACACGAAGAAAGGAGCCCATCTGGGCTCGATTCCAACCAGGAAGAGGTTCCTGGAGGTCCCGACCTTCATCGAACTCGTCCGAGCGCTTCGGACCTCCAGGAGCCATGACGAGACCATCAGAAGACGCGGAACGTCTCCAGCTACGAGCAGAGCGCCTAAGATGCGAAGAAGGAGCCCGGAGGAGCCCATGCTCCACGATCGAAGCTCGCCGGGGGCGAGCTTCTTCCCTGTTCCTCCAGACGCCTTCCTCGCCGTCCGATCAAGAGGAGCGTCCCAGATTGCAAGAGAGCCGTCCGATGCAGCCCTGCAACGACCGTCAGATCCGCGAGGCGCATCTAATCTCAGCCCTTCATCGGCGAACCGGTATCCACCGTCAGATGCCCGACGCGTGGCTAAGTGAAGTGATCATTGCCGTCCGCCAGCGCTAAATGAGGGGTAAATTTCTTATTTTACCCCAGTCCTTTTTGTATTTATTGTTTACCCCTGTAAATAAAAGTTGGAGTTTATTTTAGCATGAAAATTTTTGCATGGACCCCCCTGTATTTTCCTGAAATTGCTTTGAGGTCCAGTTCACGTCACCTCACGTGTACCCTCACGTGAGGTGGCAAAATTGCACAAGCACCCCTGTATGTTTGTATATTAGATTTTAGTCTATAAAATAAAATTTCCCATGTAATACTTTTTTGAAAATTTATAAAAAGGACCTTGAACGTTTGGAAATTACGTTTTGGTCCATGTGGGTGCGGAGCACGTGTAGTCCCACGTGTTGGGTATTTTGCGTTAAGGCACCTAGCGGGTTTTATATTTCATTTTGGCCCTTAAAATTGCAGAGCACATGTTATAACTTTGGTGTTTTTGCACAGAAGCCCCTGCCTTTATTTTTATTTGCAAAAATGCCCCTGCCAGGCCATGTATTTTTGTATGCTTTGTCCATTTATTTCATGCCTCACATTAACTTGAAAATTTTTGCAGAAATGGATTTACGCTCTTGTTAGCTTGCTCTTGCACGTCATATTTTTAGTTTTAAATTTTGTTGCATTTTTTATTTATTAAAAATCAAAAACATGCATTTTAATTTACTGTCTAAATTATAAAATACCAAAAAAATATTAAACCGCCTCGAAAAAATTCCAAAAAAAAATACCTATGGTCTATCTTGTCATGTTTTAGTGTCAGTCCAAAAATCATTAAAAATCTCAAAAGAAAAACCTTAAAAATTTAAAAATACTCAAAAACTTCTAAAAAATATAAAAAACTCTAGAAAACCCTAAAAATTGCAAACTCAACTCCTGTAGTTTCTATATTTTATCCTCTTTCTTTTAAAAATAGTTGGGAAAAAATTTGTGGCTGTTTTTTTTAATTTCCATTTTATCCCCAACCAGTAGCTTAATCCATGTTTTCCCTTATTTTGCTATTTAAAAATACCAAAAATCTGTTGAAAAATGCTCAAAAATCACAAAAATAGCAAAAATTATGAAAATACCAAAAAGATTTTATTTCTATATTTTTGAGTGTTTTTATATATTTTTATAAATATTGCATCACTCCTCTCTCCCCTTTATATATGTATTCCCCTATTGAAAAAAAAGAAAAAATGTATATCTATCTATATATATAACTATTAATGTATAAAATTCTAAAATTAAAATAAAAAAATTATTTATATATATATGTCTAATGTATGTATTATATGCTATATACTTACCCTCTAGGGATATATATATATATCTTTATTTATATTCTATATATTCTATATATATTACATATCATATTATTATAAGAAAAAAAAATAAAATATATAAATAAATAAATAAATAAATATAAACCCACAAAAAAATAGAACTCACACAAGGATGACTCTGTGGTACATGCACATCATAGGCTATTGCATTTTTGTATTGCTCTCTGTGGTTCGACCTCTACATGCTTGTTCACTATACATTTTGTGGTAGAGTAATAAATATTAATTCACATTTCTGGGACTTAATTCCTTCATTTGTTGTGGGTTAATTGCTGATTAACATGGTATTCTGCGAGCGGTCGCCTCAGCGACATCTTATATATATTATTCATTGTGACCCTCGCATGAATTTATCGTGTTATCAGATGGCGCTGTTGCCGGGGAGCAATGAGCATAGCCTACTTTATTTTGTCGTTCTTGTGTAAAATTTTTGATTCATCATTGATTTTGTGAGCAGCTAGTTCTAATGTGATTAATCACCATGCTTTATTGATTTATTTATTGTGATTAATTTATATATGTTTTATTTAATTGATTGAGCTATACTAATTCCATCTTTTTGTGACTTTGATGCGAGGGCCCGCCACGCGAGGATGGCTTCTTAGGGAGCCAAGGCAGCCGAGCTTGGAGGAGGGTGGCCTTCACCTCGTGACCATCTGGAGAGAGCACCAAGGAAGCAAAGAGATGGGGATTAGATAGATCTAGAACACTTAGGATCATTTTTGTAATTTATGGTGAGAGAGAGACAATTTTGGCATGTAATAATTAACAGGACTCTACTCTTCACAATGAGGTCCAGTGCCCGGGTGATTGTTCACCTGGGGGCCTCATCGCGGCTTTTCCGAGTTTTCATCGCTTTCTTTTCTTTGTTTTCCAAAGTTTTGAGCTTTCCGCCTTTCTTTCACTTTGTTTTGTGTGCTTGGAGCCCCTAGATATAAGTTGCTTGACTCGGTAGCTAGGTCCAAACATTAATAAGAATGCATGTTCCTATAGTTTACTTCGTATGGATCTAGTCAAACTTAAACAAGCCATTCATTTGTCTCTTAGCCCTTGTGCCACAGCGAGCCCTGTAAAGCGCTATCTCCTAAACTCAAGTGTGTTGAGCAGAGGAGGGGTGAGCCAAGACCGGACCTTTCGGGCTACAGATAAATGAGCGACTTATGGTTCTTCACGCTAATAGCAGCTAATGTTTAGGGCGATTTTGTGCCTTGCATACCGACATGTAGATAGGTTTAAAAATTCTGTTTTGCATACCGCATGGAGAGAGCTGGGATGCACTGTAAGTCTTCTAACTCAGCATGCATCATTCGGTTCAATGGTGAGATTTCCATCATGGAACCACTTGCACGGCTTTTCCGCTATCTCCCTCTGATTTTGAGCACCTAGGACTTAAATGAGAATCTACAAAAACGTTAGGTGCTGGTATGAAAACAGACTCAAAAAAAGTGAAAACCCAAAAATTAAAACAAGGGGACTGCTAAATAAACTTTGACCTTAATTAAAATCTGTAATGAACTATCATTGTACCGGGTTCATAAAGCCCTCATTGTTTTCAGGTACCTTGGAGGGGGACCAAAACCCTACTCCCTTGAGCGAGTGCGACCCCCTAAGAATTAAAGCCAAAAACCCAGTCTGCAACTGCCTTGTGTATTGCATGGATTTCCGAAGTAATGGCGCTTCTATCGTACGTAGGCGAGTAGGGCTTGGTCACCAATGATGACTCTCTGTTGTGTAGAGCATCGACCCTGTCCGAAGTATTGAGCATAGGCCACGCCTTCACGGGGGTGTCTGTCTCATTGTCCTGCGCCCGAGTAGGTTCTTGCACGCTCACGGGTGATTCCGTGCGAGCGAGAACCGAAGTATTGGTTTCGCCTATCGGCTTCCTCTCTCTATTTCTTTGGCTGAGTAGGGATCCAGGAAGGGTTACAAGGACTCCAAAAAGTACATACTACCGGTTACACAGGAGGAGGACAAGTACGAGATACTCTTCTGGTAGTACTCTCTCTCCTATAGGGTAGCGTACTAAGGACTTGTTATAAGATATGCCTGAAATCACAACTCTAAAAATGAAAAGATAATAAATAGTCGAACTTTCACGGCTTCACATGGCGTGAGTTAGTGAACCCAATTTTGTATTGTGTTTATATGGATCTAGATTAAGGGTCAAAGATCAAGTCTCGCGCCTTTGCGCACATTTGTTGTTTCTCCCTTTAACTACCCCGCTCAACCGAGCCTCTCTACTGTTTTACACTCCTTTTATTCCTCGTTGACCATCGTATCTTTCTTCCAACATCCGACCTTCTCTTGTGCTTCGCGAAGTTGATCCATGGATGGTTTTCGTCGGGACCATGCCGACACCCACATCGATTCCATGGACTCAACTCCGCCAATAAGTTCGAGGCGATTCCTGAGAACCCGATCCGGACTTTGCGGATTGATCTCCAGACTCCTCGTTTTCTACCTTCCTCTTGGACACCCAATAAACTGGGATCACTTTTGTCCCACCTTCACCATTGTGAATGGAAGTCGATTACAGTCTACATCCTTTTTCATTCACAACATGCTGGGGTTGACCTGAATTCCAACTTCATCACGGCAGCTGAACACAATTGCAAGTGATCTGATTTGAACTATCTCATTATGTAGATAGAAGACAGAGCGAGCCCTAGAGACTACTCCGGAGTTTATTTCATCCGACTCAGACCCTGACATGGCTCCAGGAGGAAAGGGCAAGGGTCAGCAGCCACCCCAACCAGAGGAACAGGTGCCAGATTAGAATCAAGTCAATGCAGAGCTACTGGCATCTATCCAGGCCATCCAGCAACAGCTGACCGAGCAGGCCCTTATGCAGACATCATTCCAGGATATGTTGAACGATATGATGAACCGAGACGACGGAGGAGGAGGCAGAGGCAGGGGAGGCAGGGGAGGAGGAGGAGGAGGAGGTGGAGGTGGTGGTCCAGATGATGATATAGAATTTCCACCACCACCCAAACCTACACTAAAAGAAACATATAATCCGGGAGATAGCCAGATGACCGAGTGGATCCCCATTCCACCGGTACACACTCACTTTGAGCTGAAGCCCCAGTTCATTGCTCTTCTCCCTGCATTACATGGAAATATCAGTGAAGAGCCGTACATTCACCTGCAGCAATTCTCCCGTATTTGCCGCACTACTCACTATCCCAATGTCCCTTTGGACATTATCAAGATGATGGCATTCCCATTCAGCTTACAGGACAAGGCCCTCTATTGGGTCAATCATCTGGGGAAGGTCGTGACGACCTGGGAGGAGTTGAAGTCCGCATTTCTGCATAAATATTACCCTCTCGGTCGGCAATACCAGATGCGAGCCCGTATCAGTAATTTCTCCCAAGGACCCCATGAGTCAGTACACGAAGCCTGGGAGAGATTTACTGACCTACAGGAGAAGTGTCCCCATCATGAGATTCCGAAGACCGGCTTGGTCCAGCACTTCTTCAGGGGACTGAACATTGAAAGCCAAAGGCTCGTTGACGCAGCATGTGGGGGCTCACATTTTAATAAGGATGAAGATGTAGTCTGGCAGATATTCGAAGAAATGGCCGAAGGAGAGGCCGCCCTCTCTTCATCCAAGGCGTATCAGAAGCAGCCCCAGATCCTCCAGAAACAAGTACACATGGCAGCGTCCAAGGAGGCAGAGAGAGATGGGAGCTCCAACCTCAGTATCATCGGGGGCCATCTCTCTAAAGTTGACATCATCGAGAAGCGATCACAGGACCTCGAAAAACTCACTGTGATCGAGAAGAGGACCCAGAACTTAGACAAGCTTGATCAGATCAACAAGTACCTTGAACTGTTGGTGGGCACCATCAACTCTGTTCAGTCGGTGACACCATCGGAAGCTCCCGCTGAGAAGAAGGACGAGCAGCAACCACAACATCAGCCTCAGCTGAGCCAGCAGCCACTGGCAGTCCATCACGTGTACTACGTGCAGGTGCCCGACCGGGGCCAGCCGCAGCAGCAGATGTTTGTGTACCAACCAGAGTTTCTTTCAGGACCTGATCCAGTTTTCCGACCACCACCCCTGATTCAGGAAGTGAACGGGGTATGGACCAATGATGCACAGCCGACCCGTCCTACTAGACAACCCCAGGGTCAGCCACTTGCCAACCAGCAATACCACCAACCTCAGGGTGGTCGTTTTGGGCAGTCCTCTCAGCCTCATCAGCAGTACCATCAGCCTCCCCAATATGCGAATCAGTGGAGGCAGAATCTACCATACCAGCAGCAGCCGCAGTACCGTCATCCGCAGCCGTTTCATCTGTAGGCGGCTGCTCCCTCTCAACAATATCAGCAGTATCCTCCTCCCTCGTATAAACAACTTCAACTTCCTGCACCACCCCAGCACCACCAGCAACAACCTCCACACCCATCTATGCAACATCAGCGTGGTTTGCACGCTGAAACCACTGAAGTACCCCCTGCGAACCCCACCATGGATTGTCTAGCCTAGCTTGTCAAAGGGCTAGCGGAGATGACCAAGCGGCTTGACGACCTGACCGCCACCCGAACCACCATCCCGGCTCAGATCGAAGCCAACCCCAATAATTTCAAGAAGAAAGAGCAGGTAGATTGTGATGTACTATACGAGTATGATAATGATATAACTGTTTATTATAATGTTGTTACTCTCAGGAGCGGTAGGGCCTTGCCTCCGCCTGCCACCAAGATTGGGGTGAATAAAGAAACATGTCGATCGTCATCTTCCGCATCAATCGTGCCAGCTACAGGGGCGGGTGAGGAGGAAGAGGAAGGAGAAGCCATTCCAGCCGTCGTGCATTTGCAGCAGCCTCAACAGAAAATACAAAAAAATCAGCAAAACCAAAAACAGCAAAAAGAAGTTTGCAGCCGAAGAGAAGCCGCGCCAGCATTGGAGGAGCCGCCAGCAGCAGCCAATCCCTCGCCAGCCGACGGAGCAGACTCTACACTTTTTGATCACCCTGCAGCACCAGCATGCCAGGATACAGTTTGTACTCCTTTTTGTAGTTCGGATGTACAACATTTGATGGGCGATGATTTTGATGTAAATAAGAACTTTAATTTTTCTGCCAGTAATGTACATATTCCTTTTCCTCATGCAATAGAAATATCCAAAAAAAATGCAAAACGAAAAAAGGCATTGTCTGATTCAGGAGTTGTGGAAATTTTAGATAAGTTGACTTTTGAGATTCCTTTGTTGAAGGCCGTAGAGTACATGCCAGTTGTGAAGAAAGGATTGAAAGAGGCATGTACTAACAGGCGTCGCCCTGCGCAAGAAAACAGACGCCGAGATGTAGAGAAGCACGTGCTATCCATGGCCATTGTTGCAGCCATCAGCAACCTCCCACAGAAGAAGCAAGATACAGGAGCACCTCTGATCAATTGTGAGATTTTTGACCAGGTCTTCGAGCGCACTCTCCTTGACAGTGGATCTTCCATAAACCTTCTGCCCTCATCTATAATGCAAGAATTCGGGCTGGGTCCGCTCAAGCAGACATGCATGATCCTTCAGTTCGCTGACCGATCCGTCAAGCGGCCCCGAGGTCTTTTGGAAGACGTAGTAGTTAAAGTGCAGGAGATGCAATTCCCAGCCGATTTTGTAGTCCTTGATATGGACTCGCCTGCACCTCTACTCCAGACCCCTATCATCCTTGGCCGACCATTTCTTTGTACTTCAGGTGCCGTGGTTGATTACGGGTCTGGAAAGATTACTTTCAGCTCGAACACCCAGCAAATCACGATAAACATGAACATAGAACCGAATGCCACGACTGATGAGATCCATGCAGCATGTGAAGCAGACTGTGACTTTATTGCGGAGATCAGAGACTCATCCTTATCATTGGATGATGAATGGATCCAAGAAATCCTCACTCTTGAGGAGGACTTGGAAAGCGCAGTTAGCTTATGCTCCGGCGATTCTTGGGAGACTGATTCTCAGATGCAGGCGCATCTCTTTGATCATTCACTCCAAACCGAACACGATCAGCTTAGCGCAGAACCGTTCGGCACATCACCAGGATCTCAACAGAATGATGAGGATGGTAGCAGCTTCAAGGAAGTACATCCCACCACCAGCATAGTCTCTGAAGTGACCAACAAGTCGGACAGATCAACACCAGAACTCAAGCCACTTCCTGCAGGCCTGAAGTATGCTTTCCTTGCGGGTGAAGAATAAATGTATCCGGTCACCATCAACAGCAGGCTGAATCCGGATCAGGAATCCCGTCTTCTCGAGAATCTAGAAAAGAACCGCAAGGCACTTGGTTGGAGCGTATCAGATCTCCGAGGGATAAATCCAGCCTTGTGTTCACACCACGTCTATCTAGAAGAAGACGCCAAGCCGTCCCGCGAATTCCAAAGAAGGTTGAACCCTAACCTTCGGGATGTCGTCATGAAAGAAATAATGAAATGGTGTGACACAGGCTTTATCTATCCCATCTCCGACTCAAAATGGGTGAGTCCACTGCATGTAGTTCCGAAGAAATCCGGGCTTACCATCGTTACAAATGACAAAGGAGAGGAAATTTCCACTCGGGTACCAACATCCTGGCGGGTGTGTGTTGACTACCGCCGTCTTAATGCAGCAACTAAGAAGGACCACTTTCCCTTGCCATTCATTGATCAAGTTCTGGAAAGATTAGCAGGCAAGGAGTTCTTCTGCTTTTTAGATGGGTACGCCGGGTACAACCAAGTGGCAATCGCCCCTGAAGATCAGGAGAAGACTACCTTCACTTGCCCGTTCGGCACCTATGCCTTCAAGAGAATGCCCTTTGGATTGTGGAATGCACCTGCAACCTTCCAAAGATACATGTTAGCAGTCTTCGTCGAGATGGTAGGCAGTTTTCTCGAGGTGTTCATGGACGACTTCTCTGTCTATGGTGATAGTTTCGATTCTTGTCTCGAGCACCTAGACAGAGTGCTTCAGAAGTGCTGAGAAGTCAATTTGGTGCTTTCATGGGAAAAGAGCCACTTTATGGTCACTGAAGGCATTGTGCTGGGTCACGTCGTTTCCAAACGCGGCATGGAAGTCGACCCGGCGAAGGTGGATGTTATTTCAAATCTCCAGCCACCTCAGTCAGTGAAGAATATGAGGTCATTCCTGGGGCATGTGGGATTCTACAGGCGATTCATCAAGGATTTCAGCCGCATTGCCCGACCTCTGACAGAACTTTTATGCAAGGAAACAGAGTTCAATGTAGATCAGCATGTTCTCCTTGCTTTCAATCAGTTGAAGGAGCTTATTACTCAGGCTCCGATCTTACAGCCGCCTGACTGAACTCTTCCCTTTGAGATAATGACCGATGCGTCAGACTTTGCAGTCGGGGCTGTTCTTAGGCAAAGGAAAGAAAAAGCACCCTATGCCATTCACTATGCCAGCAGAACATTAGATGAAACACAAAGAAATTATACAATGACAGAGAAAGAATTGTTGGCTGTGGTTTTCGTCCTTGAGAAGTTCAGATCCTATTTGTTGGGATCAAAAGTCACAATTTTTACAGACCACTCTACTATACGGTACCTACAGCAGAAGAAGGATGCCAAGCCAAGACTGATTCGTTGGATCCTTCTCCTCCAGGAATTTGATTTGGAAATCAAGGACAAGCCTGGAGTTCAAAATGTGGTAGCAGTCCATCTCTCCATAATTGAGAAGCAGGAGTCTCCTCTGAACAGTGCACCCATCACAGAAACCTTCCCTGACGAAGCCATCTTAGCAGTGGATTCTCTTCCTTGATATACGGATATAGTCAACTACCTCATCTCTGGGGTAACACCAGCGGATTGGACGAAAAATCAGAAGAACAAATTCATGTCGACCATCCGTTTCTACCAATGGAGGATCCTCTTTTATTCAGGGAAGGAGCGGATTGCATTTGGCGCAGGTGCATCCCTCAAACGGAGCAATCTAGTGTCCTCGAGCATTGTCACTCGCTCGAATCTGGTGGACATCACTCTGGAGATCGCACGGCAGCCAAAGTACTTCAGTGTGGCTTCTGGTGGCCCACATTATTTAAGGATGCTGCAGAATTTGTCAAAAGATGTATTGACTGTCAGAGATTGAAAGGTACACTCACTGCCAAAGATTCAATGCCCCTGAAAATAATTCAGATAGCAGGCGTTTTCGATGCATGGGGCATTGACTTCATGGGACCTATCCTAACAGTCAAGGTTTTGAGCACATCCTTCTTGCCGTTGATTACGTGAGTCGTTGGGTTCAAGCTATCCCCGCTCGAGCCGCCGACAGCCGAACAATATGCCAGTTCCTGAAGAAGAACATCATTTCACGGTTCGGGATACTGAAAATTCTTATATCAGACGGGGGTAGTCACTTCATTAACAAAGAGGTCAAGAAGTTAACGAAGGAGTACAACATCGATCATCGCGTTGTGTCTCCTTACCATCCTCAGACCAATGGCATGGCGGAGCTCTCAAACAGAGAAATCAAGACTATCCTGCAGAAACTTGTTAGGCCAAATAGAAAGGACTGGTCTCAACTCTTGGACTCGATCCTATGGGCTTACCGAACCGCCTACAAGTCTCCCTTGGGCATGTCGCCCTATCGTCTTGTATATGGAAAACCGTGCCATCTGCCTATGGAATTGATTCCCAAGTCTTTATGGGCAATCAACAGTTGTAATTTGGACTCACGTAAAAGTGGTCAGAAGAGAAAAGATGATCTGAACAGGCTCTTGGAATTCCAAGATTATGCGTACGATAACACCTTGATGTACAAAGAGAAGGTGAAATGCTGGCATGACCGGCACATCAGATGAAAGACCTTTGATATTGGACAGAAAGTGTGGTTATTTGATGCAAAGTTGCGGATATTCCCGGGCAAATTGAAGAGTAAGTGGACAAGGCCATTTCGAGTTTGTAAAGTGCGTGACAATGGAAGTATTGCCATATCAGAATTATCCCCTGACACACAACCCTTCGTCATCAACGGCCAACTCCTGAAGCCGTACCTAGAACCGGATGCATTCTTGGCCGTTGTAGACTCCATTCAGCTCGTGCACCACGAAGACATCTCCACAACTGCTGCAGCATCATAAGATTCAGACGATGTACTCCAACCACTGTTTATCTGATTTTCTTCTTTTCTTCTTTTCCTTATCTATTTTCTCTTTGTATCAAAAAGGTGCCGCCCTTGTAGAAAGTTTTCTATACTTAGGACGTACTTTGTCATAAGTATAGGGGGGATGTGCACCCCGACATTTTCATTTCATTCTGATCCTCTCCATTGTCTCCTCTTCTTGTCTATACTTAGGAGTATCTTACCCTAAGTATAGGGGGAGACAATCTGAGTATGATCTGTGTATTCCCACCCTTGACCCTCCCTGTTTTTTGTACAGTCTGCTATACTTAGGATTATTTGATCCTAAGTATAGGGGGGACGGTCAACTTCTCATTCATTCATTTTTCATTCATATATTCTTTCGACTTGTCTATACTCAGTACGAGTTATGTCTTCTCTTTTCTCTTCGATCTATGAGGACATAGCTCAAGCTTAGTATAGGGGGGTGATGAATACCCATTCATCACTCTTTATTCTTATATTTTAGCTACAAAAACCTATGCAAATGCATGTAGATATGTGTAAATAAGACTAATTAGCAAAAGCATGCATTTTGTAAAAACCTATAATTAGCATGTTTTTGTGCAAAAATAAAAGAATAAAGATTAAAAAGAAAAAGAGGGAAATATTTAAAATAAATATTGAGCAACCTAACCCAAGGGAGGGCTCAGCATGGGCCTGACCGCATAAAAGCCAAAGTAGAGGGAGATAGGGGCTCATGTGTATATATTTTTGTACATAAATAAAAATGTTTTCCTCACTCAAAAATATGCTTGTAAATATGTGTATATATTTATAAAAGATAAAAACAAAATAAAAATTTGAAAATCAAAAAGATCAAAATATCCTTTCACCATGTACATAGACCACACTCCTATATTTATTTAACCTTATAAATAAATAAAATTATTTTCAAAACTTTTTATAAATATCCTATATTATATATTGTAAATAAATAAAATAAAAAGAATCAAAACAAAAATCAAATAAAAATTACAACATTAAAAATAACAAAAATATATTGTACATATGCCATGTATATAGTTGTACATAACTATTTATTTCACCTATGAATATAAATAATAAAAACAAAATAAAAATACCCTTTTATTCCTCATTTTATTCTATAAATAAATAAAATATAAAATAGGAATAAAATTGTACAAAAATAATAATTAAAAATCAAAAATCAAAAACCTACATATTGTATTTATACCTATATATAGCTATACAATGTAAATACCTTATTTTTATTTCCAAAAATTAATTAAAAATCACCAAAAAAATAGAAAAATAAAATAAAAATAATTCATGTTTTAAGTTTTTGTAAATTCGGCCTTTTTCTAACTCAAAATAATTAAATAAAATTTCATAGCTTGGCGGCCTCTGATTGGTCCACGGGGGATTGTTGACCCCCGGTCAACTATCCCCCCAGGACCACCAGAGCCGGGTCCTCCTCGCCCGACCCGTTTTCTCCAATTTTTCCACGGATGACCCGATCGCCAATCCACCAAACCCCGGGTCCGGATCACTCCACTCGTGTCCGGCAGCCTCGCCGGAGCCGCTCCCTCGGGATCCGCGCGCTCCTGAGCTTGCCCGGACCTTCTCTTTTCGGACCCCTAGCAACTTAAATACCGAGCTCCGCCACCAAATTTTCCTATCTTTGGCTAATCCGCTCCATCCCCAGTGAGCTCCAGTGCCCGAGCGTGAGTGACAGCTCGCTCCAGGTGCCGTCGCAGCGAGGAGAGGGGCCGGATTCCACTGATCCGGCGACTTAGCACCGCCGTGCTCCGCCCAGAGCCGGAGCTCGAGCCTCAAGCCGAGACAACCCTTGAGGCCACGACCAGGAGCTACCCCAGCTCCAGCATAGTCTCCTCGACCACCCAGGTAGTCTTTTAGCTTCGCCCTTTAGTCTAATTTTCATTTTGCCCCAAATCGCACCGCCGCCGTGTTTCGTCGATTCCGACCGCCTCGCACCCCCACTCGATCATCGGAATCCACTATCACCTCCGCCTTCCCTCCGCGCACCTTCTCCATACACCCATCCAACCCAGCTCGCACAGGAGCTGGGTTTCGAGCTCTACCGTCCGTCGCTTCGCCGGAGCTCGCCCATCTCGCCCCACCGGTCACCTCCATGACGCCTAACTGGGTCGAGGCATTTTGCCCTCGACCCGTGAAGCTTCTGAGCTACTTTGCAGGACCAGAGGAGGCCATCTGAGGCCTCCCGCCATTCGGGCCAGGAGCTTTCCTCCGCCGACCTTGCCGGAGCCCTCCAGGGCTCGGCTGGGCCATCGGAGACCACCATCAGCTGCGGAGCTTCATCGCGCATCTTCTCCGATCTCCGGAGGCAGCAGATGAGGACCACCGCGTGCTCAGAAGGCCGGCGAAAGTCGCCGGCGACTTGTTCTTCCAGGATCCTCGCCTACCGTCAGATCAACCTCGGCGCGTCAGTTTTCATCGTGACCATCCATCCATGGAGCCGCCGTCACCGTCCGATCATCCAGAGGGTTGATCTTGACCGTCAGAGCAGAGAGAGAGAGAGAGGCACCAGCCACCCGTGGACGTCAGATCTGCCACGTGCCTCTCCCTCAGACGTCGATTCGGCCATCGTTCGAAGGGTTAAAGGCGCCGTCGTCCAGAACCGTCAGATCAGCCACGCGTCAATCATCCGCCCGTCGACGTTAAATAAGGGGTAATTTGTCTTAGGCCCCCTTTCCTTTTATGCATTTAGTGTTAGTCCTGTAAATATTTTGCGTACTTTATTTACGTTGGGTTATTTGCACATCGGACCTCATACTTTAGTTTATTTGCATGTATGCCCCTGTCTGTATGAGCCACGTGCTTCGTCACGTGTGATTTTGGTGTATTTGCAACTTTAGCCCCTGTTGTTCTGGATGTTTATAAATGAATGAAAACTTTGTAGTATTTGCATCTATGCCCCTGCGAATGTTTTAATTGCGCATGTGCGTGTATTTTTGGGTTATTTGCAACACAACCCCCTGGACTTTTGGTACGAGTTACCAATAGGTCCTCGGGACTTGTTTTCTTTACAAAGAGGTCCCTGAGTGCCCCAGGCACACGCCGCGCGCGTGCGTCGCTGGGTATTTTGCACCTGGACCCCCAGAACTTAGGGTATTTGCACTTCAGTCCTTGTGCACAGTGCCCCCTTGTGATTTTTGAATAAAATATCAAATCACCTCCAAATTCGATGAAAATTTGACATATGGCTCCTGCCATGTTGTAGGATTTTTGAGAATTTTTGAGGACATTTTTTATTTTGTTTGTTATTTTTAAAAATTCAAAAACCTTTATTTTAGCTACTGTCTAGAGTTAAAAATCCCAAAAAAATATAAAAACCCCCTCAAAAATTCTTTAAAAATTAGGTACTGTTTATTTTGTGTTCCTTTATTTTCTAGCCAATTTTGGCTATTTTTTCATTGCTTAAAAACCATAAAAACTTAAAAACACCTAAAAACCCATAAAAATTCTACTAAATAATCTAAAAATCCAAAAACAATAATTTTGGTACTCAAATTTTCCTTGTTTTACCTAGTTTACAGGAAAAATACCTCCAGGCCCTTTTGAGGTTCTTAGATATTTTATCTAAGGACTTTAGGCTTGGCTGGGCAGTACCTTGTTTCTTTGCTACTGTTTGATTTTTAGAAAATAAAATATACATCAGAAAATTATCAAAAATTAACCAAAAACACTAAAAAACATAAAAAAAACATAAAAATATTTTTGTTTGAATTTTTGCTTGATTTTTGATGCATTAAATAATTTGCTTAAGTGTGCTTATTTTTGTTTCTTTTATTTTCTTCACCTATTAAAAATCCAAAAAAAAATATAAAAATCATTAAAAATCACTAAAAAAATCTTTTCTTTATTTTATTTCATTTTTACTACTTCGTAGGCCTTTGGCCAACCCGTGCTCCTCGAGTTCGACCCTGGGAGCTATACCAGGTTCAACTCATAGCTAGACCGCTATCTTCGTGCTTGATTGATTTTATTTGTTTCGAGTGGTCTGATATTTTTCTTGATTGACACGTCTGAGCGACCGAGGTCGCAACGACCATTTCAGTTACCTGATTACCTTAGTCGCTCGGGTTTTCGTGCCCATCAGAATGGCGCCGTTGCCGGGGAGCACGACTTAGTAGTTCTTTTTATTTTCATTTTCGTCTTTGTTTTCGCGGCTTTTCGCGGCTCTTCGGAGCTTGCGGCTTTTCGCGGTTTTTGTTTATAGTTTCTTTTTGTTTTCTTCTGTTTTATTTTTATTTTCTTTTGTTTTTGTTTTTGTTTTATTTTGTGTATTTATTTTATTTTCTATTTTTACATATATACCCTCACTTTTAATTGTCATTTCTTTTTCCTTATTATTTGATTATTTTTGCTGGTCTGTCCACTCTTCTCTTTTTCTTGCGAGGGCCCAAGGACCGCGGAGGCGACTTTCGAGGAGACGGTGCAGCCGAGGACTTGGAGGCGGCTTCCTGCTCTACGAAGCTGCAGGAGAGAGCGAGAGGGAGAGAGTTGAGTGGGTGAGGTTAGATTAGGCTGTTCTTTTATTTTTATTATTATTGTAATAATACAGGGACAGGACTTGGACATTTGTGACTTGACCGTAGCGGGTCTGTTTCGCCGAGCACCGGTGTGCTCGGGGGACCCTTTAGGACCTTCGCGGTTTTTTGCGGCTTTTTCGCGGTTTTCTTTTTCTTTTATTTCTGTCTTTTCCGGTTTTTCGCGATTTTTGCTCGAGCCCCTAGACTTAGGATTTTCTGGTGAATGTGCCGTAATTAGTAGGATCCACACACCTAATTGCATATCTGTTCCCATAGATCGATAATTGGACCTACTTAAAATCAATAATAAAAATAACCGATTCACTAGCCTCCGTAGCCTATGTGCCGTAGCCCGTCCTGTAAAGCGCTTACTCCTACCCCCGATTTGTCGGACAGAGGAGGGACGGGCCAAGACCGGACTCTTTGGCTTGGAGGTCGGTGACCGGTTAGACGGTTCTTCGCTAGACTTGCTCGCCTAGGACTCGGCTTTACCGCTGCATCATTTAGGTTAGTTTTATTTCTGTCTTTACTTTTATGCGCGGATCATATTGCATGTAGAGAGCTGGAGACAGGTACGCATTTCTGACTTTGCATGCATCATTGATTTATCGTGCATCGGCTTTTTCGTCTTCTCCCCCCTGTTTTGGACTTAATAATCAGGAGAACCGAAAAATTCGTTAGGCCTTTTGTTTGCTTTGAAAAATATTAAAAAAGTGAAACCATAAAATTGGGACTGCTAAAATTATTGATCTAAAAACCGCTCACCCTAAAAACTTTGTCTTGGGGAGAGCAACCCCCTCATTGTTTGGTTTGGATGCGCGAGAGAGTGACCCGCACCCTAGGTAGAGCCCCCCGTTGCTAGTCCCGACTGATTACCGACTATTCCGTGCGGGCCAGTCGGTTGGGTTAGCATCGGATATCCCAACAGGTCACGTAAGCGCTCTGATATTCCGTCTGTTCACCAAAATAAAATCGACAAGATAATTTGACCGAACTTTCACAGTCTTCAGCTCGCGTTGCGTTGGTGAACCGGGGGTTTGTTTTCTGATCATAATTTTTCCAGATCTCATCCGCCTTACTCGCCAGATCAAGATGATGGGTAGACGGTCTCTTAGGCAGCCTCTGGCTGCACCGCTTTCGGGCGCGTCTACCTCCTCATCTAGGTTGGCTCGCGAGAGCTCAGACCCGCTCTCCGAGCCCGAGTACGACTCCACCCTGTTCCCCCTCGACCCCCTTTCTGATCTTCCTGAGAGACACGAGCCCGAGGAGAGATTGATACATTTGACAGCACCTGAGTTAGGCTCGTTTGATTTTGCAGACGTCGACATGGCCGGAGCCGGCAGTTCAGACAATCACTCCCGTTAGCCAGAGCATATTGTACTAGACCAGGGAGCGATCAACTCCACCCTGATCGCATCACTCGATACAGTCCAGCAGCAGCTCCGCGATCAGGGGGCATTTATGATTGAGATGAGGAGAGAGTTGGAGAGGCTCAGAGCAGAGCGAGACCAGCAGAGCGAGCCCGAGGAGATACCGGATGCAGAGGCACGAGCCGCAGCAGCAGCCGCAGCAGCAGCCGCCGCCGCAGCGGCAGCAGCCGCGGGAGGAGGAGGACCACCTAGACCGATGCGGGAGTTGCACAACCCCGGGTCTACACTGATGCACCATTGGGTTGTGGTACCTGCTATCGTGGGGGACTTCAAGTTCCCCCCGAACACCCTGCAGATGCTTCCTCGTTTTCACGGACTCGCAACTAAGGAGCCCCACCTTCACCTCCAGGAGTTTCTGATGATCTGCAGTACTGTCCACGACCGGCATGTGGACCAGGACACGATCTGGATGATAGCCTTCCCGTTTTCACTGGCAGATAGAGCAGCCACCTGGCTGAAGCACCTTGGGAGGTTTGTTTATACCTGGGAGCAGCTCCGCACCGAGTACTTGAACAAGTACTATCCACTCGGGCGGACGAATGCAGCGAGGGCCCTGATCAGCAACTTCTCCATATTCCCCAACGAGCAGTTTCACGAGGCATAGGAGAGGTTCCGAGAGCTTCTGGACAGATGCCCGCACCACGACATCACGAAGCCGAACCTTGTGCAGAGCTTCTTTAGCGGGTTGACACCAGAGCTACAGGGCCTGGTGAATGCTTCTTGCGGCGGGTCCTACTTTGCCAAGGACCATGACCAGGTCTGGGCCATCTACGAGGAGATGGTTGAGAATTATATGGTGATGTCTCAGACCAGGTTGTACACTCAGAAGACCCAGCCACATCAGCCAGGACCCGTGCAGTACCAGAGGATAGCACAGGTAGATGCAGGTCCATCCAGTTCGTCCGCAGCCGCAGCAGCACAGGCAGAGTCATCAGCTGCGGACATGGGCATTATCAGCGAGAAGCTGGACCGCATGGAGCTGATAGAGAAGAAGAAGTGCCAGAGTATCACGCAGATGGAGCAGATGGCACAAGTTCTGAGCGACATGAAGACACAGCTCATGTGTCTCCAGGAGGCACATACGGCTTCTCAGCCCCGTCTTCAGTCGCGAGGCGACGCCGGCAGCAGCAGCAGCTCGTCCCAGCGCTCCAGCACCCACGTGCAGCCTAGACAGGTTCACCTTGTACAGGCGGAGCCGTACCAGCAGCCGCAGCCCACCTACCAGTCCCCACCATCTCCAGAGATGCAGATGGTGGTCTACCAGCCGGACCAGCCTCTGGCAGTACTCCCGCCATCCCCCTACGATGCCGAGCCGTTGATGGATGTCAACGGGATTTGGTATGACCGCCCCCAGCCTGGGATCCGACGAGACCATCCCGGATTCAGGTGGGGGAGTGGTGGTACCCAGCCCCAGCAGCAGCCGTCAGGACAGGGAGGGCAGTACTCCCAGCAGAGAGATCACCACCAGCCGCAGCAGCAGCCCCCAGCATATCAGCAGCACCAGTCATCCTTCGGTCCGCGTCCCTATCAGCAGCAGGGACAGTCGTGGAGACGTGAGCAGCAGGCTCACCCGGGATACCAGCAGCAGCACCCTCCATCCTACCCCTCTTACCCACCACAGCAGTTCCAGCAGTCTCACCCACAGAGAGGCCACCCGTCGGGCTCCCACGAGAGCCCCGCTTTGGATGACATCGCCCGCCTCCTCACGGACCAGCAGGCCACATTCCGACGGGAGATGGACGAGTTCCGCCAGGAGATGCGGGACCTGGTGAGAGGGAAGGCCGCCATACCAGCCCAGATAGAGCCAAACCCGAACAACCTCAAGAAGAAATCTGAGCAGGTAGTACATACTGAGTTAGCCACTCCTAGTGACCCATTTGATGATACATCTTCGGATCTATTTGATGCTGATTTTGTCACACTTAGGAGCGGTAGGACCCCAGCAGGCGGCGGTGCCTCATCTGAGCTTCACCACGAGGACATCCCAGAGGCGCCACAGGAGGAGGAGAGCGGTACTGAGGCCGCTCCAGACGATGACGGTGGCACTGAGGCCACCAAGGATGCTGATCCCACCGGCGGTACTGAGGCCGCCGCTTCACCAGATCTAGGAGGTGGTACTGATGCCACCCGTTCAGCCGAGCCAGCCCGCGGTACTGATGCCGCACGACGTCTACGAGCAGCAGCAGAGCCAGCCCGTGGTGGTACTGAGGCCACCGGTGTTTGTACAGATAGAGATGATGTTTTTCCTCGTATTCCTGTATCTCAGAACTCTGTTGTGAATAAAGGAAAAGGTTTACTTTCTTCTGGTCCCACTGTGGTGCATGATGTATGTGTGGATCCGGTCCTTGAACCGTTTAGACCTTTTCCTAGTCCTTCATCTGAGAAGGACCCAGTGATCCCCTTCCCTAGAGCCCTTCAGATGGGGAAGGGGAAGAAAAATGATCCAAAAAAGAGAGAGCTTGAGGAGTTCAGCCAGAGTATGATCGATCGATTCCACATCCAGCTGACCCTCCAGGAGGCTTTGCAGCACATCCCCCTTCACCAGCGATCTTTGAGAGAGAGGACTACAGTCAGGAGGAGGAGGAGGAACCACACTTCAGAGATTCATGTGCTGACCAAAGCCACGTGCTTTGCGATCCAGAACCGACTGCCAGCCAAGAGGCCAGATTCAGGGTCCCCGTATGTCAGATGCCAGATTAGTGAGCAGAGGTTCGACCGTACTCTTCTAGATAGCGGATCGTCGATCAACCTTCTTCCGGCAGCCCTTCTCGACCGCTTCGAGTTGGGCACTCTTCGACAGAGCAGGACAGTCCTTCAGTTCGCTGATCGATCTGTCAAGAGGCCGAAGGGGTTATTACGAGACGTTATCGTCACGATTCAGGGCCTGAAATTCCCCGTGGACTTCGTAGTGTTGGACATGGAGATCCCTGAGTCAGTGGCCGATACCCCCATCATCCTTGGTCGTCCGTTCTTGGCCACAGCCAAGGCGGTGACTGATCATGATAGCGGGAAGGTGTACTTTTGCGTCGAGGGCGAGAGTATACAAATAGAGACGGTCGAGGACTACAGAGCTAGATTCAGAGCCCGCTCAGATGCGAGTACAGATTCAGAGCAGCTGACAGACGCAGAGCCAGACATCCACCAGGACTGTGATTTTGTGATCACAGATGATGAGGCAGCTTGGGCAGATCTTGAGACACAGACCACCCTCTCACTTTCAGATACAACTGATGCAGAGACGACAGCAGAGGAGAGTCTGGAGAGCACAGACCTGGTTCAGGATACCATGGAGGCAGCAGAGCCGGTCCTTGATCGCAGCACGATGATTAGTGATGGTGGTGCTGAGGCCACCTTGTTTTCCGGTGGTACTGATGCCACCGCGGTTGATACAGATCCCTCAGATTCAGAGTCTGATTGGGCCGATTGTGATGATCAGATGCCAGACCTGATTCCACCTGAGCCTACAGATGAGGAGGAGGTAGAGGCAGAGCAGACCAGAGACAGTGCAGTTGAGCCGCCTTCCCCCGATCCAATTTGCGAGAGTACGCTTTCACTTTCCCAGGCAGATTTGGCCGACCTTGCAGCTTTCACTCAGTTTCTTTCGCAGCCAGATTTGCCGGCACCCAGCATTCCAGAGCTGAAGCCGCTCCCTACTTCGCTGAAGTATCGATTCCTTGCGGGCAAGCCAGAGATGTACCCAGTCATCATCTCCGCCGAGTTGACTGGAGAACAGGAATCCCGTTTGATGGGGGTTCTTGAAAAGAACCGCAAGGCGATCGGATGGAGCGTAGCAGATCTCCATGGGATTAGTCCATCAGTGTGCTCCCACCATATCTATCTCGAGGATGGGGCAAAGCCGTCGCGTGAGTTCCAGCGGCGTCTTAACCCCAACCTGAGAGAGGTTGTGATGAAGGAAATATCAAAATGGTGGGGTGCAGGTTTTATTTATCCCATTTCCGACTCCAAGTGGGTCAGCCCCTTGCATGTGGTGCCCAAGAAGACGGGCATCACGACTGTGATCAGTAAGTCGGGAGAGGAGATCACTACACGAGTACCCACCTCTTGGAGGGTTTGTGTTGACTACAGGAGACTCAACCAAGCCACCAAGTAGGACCATTTCCCCCTGCCTTTTATTGATCAGATCATTGAGAGACTGGCAGGGAAGAGCCATCATTGCTTCCTGGATGGGTACTCGGGCTACAACCAAGTGGCCATCGCTCCTGAGGATCAGGAGAAGACCACCTTTACCTGTCCCTTCGGCACATATGCTTTTCGACGCATGCCATTTGGGCTATGCAACGCCCCTGCGACTTTTCAGAGGTGCATGCTGTCGATCTTTTCGAACATGGTGGGGGAGTGTTTGGAGGTCTTCATGGATGATTTCTCGATCTACGGCGACGGATTTGATTCTTGTCTTGACTGCCTAGATCGAGTACTCCAGCGATGTATTGAGTATCACTTGGTGCTATCTTGGGAGAAGAGTCACTTCATGGTGACTCAAGGGACGGTGCTTGGCCACATCATCTCCAACAGGGGCATGGAGGTTGATCCGGCCAAGGTTGATGTCATTAGGAAACTCGCACCGCCGTCCAATCTGAGGCAGCTACGGTCATTTCTGGGGCACGTTGGATTTTATAGGAGATTTATTCATGATTTCAGCAGGATTGCCCGGCCGTTGACTGACCTCTTGACGAAAGACACCGAGTTCCTTGTCGATGACAAGTGTCTTTCGTCGTTTGCTACTCTCCAGCAGTGCGTTATTGAGGCTCCTGTCCTCCAGCCGCCTGATTGGTCTCTCCCATTCGAGATCATGACGGACGCCTCCGATTTTGCCGTAGGGGCAGTGCTGGGACAGAGGAGGGATGGAATTCCATTTGCCATACACTATGCTAGCCGCACATTGGATTCCGCCCAGCGGAATTATACAGTCACAAAGAAGGAGATGCTAGCAGTAGTGTTTGCCCTGGATAAGTTCAGATCATATATCATCGGATCAAGAGTGACTTTGTTTACAGATCACACCGCCATCAGGTACCTCATGGCAAAGAAGGATGCCAAGGCCAGACTGACTAGATGGATCCTTCTACTCCAGGAGTTCGACATTGAGATCAAGGATAAGCCTGGAGTCAAAAATGTGGTGGCGGATCATCTCTCCCGACTAGGGCAGCCTGAGGATTCTAAGCAGATTGACCCTATTAGAGATACCTTCCCAGATGAGGCGATCCTTGCTATCGCCTCACTCCCATGGTACACCGATATTGTGAACTTTCTCGTTGTTGGGAAAGTCCCACAAGATTGGCCCAGGCAGAGACTTGAGACCTTCCTAGCGAAGGCCAAGTCCTACCATTGGGAGGATCACATCCTTTACCACGAAGGAGGGGATAGCGTCTAGCGTCGGTGTATTCCTCAGGAGGAACACCATAGCGTCCTCACTTACTGCCACAAGCTTGAGGCAGGAGGACATCATTCTGGGAGGAGAACGGCACAAAAAGTGCTCCAATCCGGCTTGTGGTGGCCTACCCTCTTCAAGGACTCAGATGAGTTCGTGAAGAGGTGTACTGACTGTCAGAGGATGGGCACTTGTGGACAGCGTGATATGATGCCGATGCAGCCCATTCACTTCTGTGAGGTTTTTGACGCATGGGGCATCGATTTCATGGGTCCATTCCCTAAAAGTCAGGGATTTGAGTACATTCTGTTGGTCGTTGATTATGTGAGTCGTTGGGTGGAGGCTATCCCCGCCCGAGCCGCTGATGCGAGGACAGTTTGCATATTCGTGAGGAAGCATATCATCACGCGGTTCGGGGTTCCACGAGTTCTGATTTCTGATGGGGGATCTCACTTCATCAACGACCAGGTGAAGGCACTTGCTAGCGAGTTCGGCATAGACCATCGTGTTGCTACACCTTACCATCCACAGACGAATGGTTTAGCCGAGGTGTCGAATAGGGAGATCAAGACTATTCTGCAGAAAGTCGTCCGCCCTGACCGAAAGGATTGGTCACAGCTTTTGGACTCGGTCTTGTGGGCATATAGGACGTCTTTCAAGACACCTTTGGGCACATCTCCCTTTCGCCTCGTATATGGCAAGCCATGCCATTTACCCGTTGAGATGAGGCACAAGTCACTTTGGGCAGTTACAGACATACTTATGGATCCAGATGGTATGGGAGACCAGAGGAGGGCAGAGCTAGCTGCCCTGGAGGAGCTTAGAGATGCAGCTTTCTCAAGCAGCCTACATTATAAGGAGAAAGTCAAGGAGTGGCATGATTCTCATATCAGCCACAAACATTTTGAGATTGGACAGAGAGTATGGCTGTTTGATGCGAGGCTTAGACTATTTCCAGGGAAGCTACAGAGCAAATGGAAAGGACCTTATCTGGTTTGAAAGGTACACGACAATGGTAGCATCGACATATCTGAGTTGTCTTCCGAGAGTACCTTCCGAGTGAACGACCAGCGGCTCAAGCCATTTCTAGATCATGAGCCGCGGGTCGTTGATCTTGACCCTATTCATTTTGCGTGAGATGTGGTCTTTGACTCACATCCAATGCATCTCATGCCTGATTTTCACTGATCTTCCGCTGTATATAGATCCAGATGTCCATATCACCACATTCCTTAGTCCCACATCCCCTTCCCCATCTTGTGATTATGCTATACTTAGGGTGCACTTTACCCTAAGTATAGGGGGGATGTGAGACCTTTCGGGTATTTCTTTTATTTCTGTCTACCCCTGTTTTTGCTGCCTATACTTAGGGATATTTCACCCTAAGTATAGGGGGGGTAGACCCTGTACATCCTGCACTTAGGTTTTCCCTTAGTATACAGCCTGCTATACTTAGGATTACTTGATCCTAAGTATAGGTGGAAGACCTGAGTCCCTCTTGACTTTTCATTTCCCTTTTGTATAGCCTTTCTTTTCACTTCCCTATACATAGCACGAGTTATGTCTTCTTCATCGCTCTTGACTCTGAGGACATCGTTCGAGCTAAGTATAGGGGGGTGTGTATATATTTCATATATACTTTAGCCATAACTCGTACTTTGTGTGAATGTGTTAATAAATAAAAATGGCTAAAAACCACAAAAATTAAAAATTTTTCATGTACATAACCTTCTTTTATTTGCACATACATAGCTAGTGTACAAATTATTTTTGTAAAAATGATTTCAAAAATCTTTTGTGTAAAGCTTGTGTAAATATTTTTGTATAAAAATTATGTATATAGTACAAAATTTTTCCAAAATGTTTTGAAAATCAAAATTTTGCAAAAATCTTGTGTAAATGTGTGCAAATACCTTTTTGCAAAACTTGCACTTCATGCATCATCCATTCATGATTTCAAAACATTTTTCAAAAATTTTGCATGATTGTAAAATATTGTGTAAATAAGCATCTTTTTGTACATATGTATATAGTTTTTCTGGATGATAGTTGACATTTAAACTAGCCTGGAATCAAATTGAGAAATGGAGCTTGATTAAGATCTTAATCCACTTAAATTCTAAGAGGAACCTTATAGGGCTTAGGTTTAAGGCTTTTCAGGTCCATGGTGACTTAATTCCTTAAGTCCACTAGGCTATGATCACATGTCATCTTAATGAGCCTAAGTAGAGCACTTAACAACAACACATGACTCATATAGATTATGGCTTTACTTGGACACCAGCACTATGCACCGAGCTCTCTACGGATGAGGTGGTGAGGAGGCAGTCTTCCTTGGCTTGGGGTAGCATATGAGGGTAGTACTTCTAGGCGGAACCTCTTTTCTTCTTATAGTGAAGGAAGTGCGTCTCAACTTGGTCTGGTTGCCATGAGGTCTAACGACGGGAGTTGTGGGTTGCAATAAAGCTTCAAAAGAGGGATAGTCTACTGGCTCAAGAGGAAAAACTCCTTGTATATATGCTGCACATGTATATGTTGTATAGATGCACTCGAAAAAAAATGTGCAAAAAGAAAAGAACTCCAAAAAAGTGGTGGGTCTGAGAGAAAATGATAATCCCACCGGAGTATGTATATAAGTGCAATAAGCAAAGCTTGGTTTCATGATCCACCTGTTGTAGCTTGCAGCAGGGAGACTTGGCTACACTGGTCAAGCTCCCAAGGGTACTTGGCTACACTGGCCTTGACCCATTCTCTTCTTCCCCCTCTTCTTGAGCCGGTTGTACTTGAACTTAGAAGGGAATACCCCGCTCCTCGAGGAAAGAGTGGCCAGATTGAGGTCATAGAGTTACCTTGTTGGGGAGGGTTGTCAAGTTGCCATTTCTGAGGTGGAGAGCTTAGACTTCACATTCACAGGACAAGAAAAGATTCATGGTCTTCAGGGTTTGTGATTGATGACTTGTTCTGATCTGGAGCATTGAGGAGTCTTGGTTATAGATTGGTGGAACTTAGAGGCTGTTAGGTTTTAAGCTTAAGTCTAAATAAGGTTCCGACACATTAATAATCCAAAGATCTGATTGAGCTCCATACCTCAATTTAATGAAGGCAAGTTTAATAATCAACCTTGATCCATGTACACCCTCTTTTTCTTTTTCTTTCTTTCTTTTTCACTTCTTTTTCAAATAAGTGTTTGCTAAGGGACTAGCAAAGTATAGTATAGGGGGGTGATGAATACCCATTCATCACTCTTTATTCTTATATTTTAGCTACAAAAACCTATGCAAATGCATGTAGATATGTGTAAATAGGACTAATTAGCAAAAGCATGCATTTTGTAAAAACCTATAATTAGCATGTTTTTGTGCAAAAATAAAAGAATAAAGATTAAAAAGAAAAAGAGGGAAATATTTAAAATAAATATTGAGCAACCTAACCCAAGGGAGGGCTCAGCATGGGCCTGACCGCATAAAAGCCAAAGTAGAGGGAGATAGGGGCTCATGTGTATATATTTTTGTACATAAATACAAATGTTTTCCTCACTCAAAAATATGCTTGTAAATATGTGTATATATTTATAAAAGATAAAAACAAAATAAAAATTTGAAAATCAAAAAGATCAAAATATCCTTTCACCATGTACATAGACCACACTCCTATATTTATTTAACCTTATAAATAAATAAAATTATTTTCAAAACTTTTTATAAATATCCTATATTATATATTGTAAATAAATAAAATAAAAAGAATCAAAACAAAAATCAAATAAAAATTACAACATTAAAAATAACAAAAATATATTGTACATATGCCATGTATATAGTTGTACATAACTATTTATTTCACCTATGTATATAAATAATAAAAACAAAATAAAAATACCCTTTTATTCCTCATTTTATTCTATAAATAAATAAAATATAAAATAGGAATAAAATTGTACAAAAATAATAATTAAAAATCAAAAATAAAAAACCTATATATTGTATTTATACCTATATATAGCTATACAATGTAAATACCTTATTTTTATTTCCAAAAATTAATTAAAAATCACCAAAAAAAATAGAAAAAAATAAAATAAAAATAATTCATGTTTTAAGTTTTTGTAAATTCGGCCTGTTTCTAACTCAAAATAATTAAATAAAATTTCATAGCTTGGCGGCCTCTGATTGGTCCACGGGGGATTGTTGACCCCCGGTCAACTATCCCCCCAGGACCACCAGATCCGG
This sequence comes from Ottelia alismoides, assembly GCA_037367405.1. Classification (NCBI taxonomy): domain Eukaryota; kingdom Viridiplantae; phylum Streptophyta; class Magnoliopsida; order Alismatales; family Hydrocharitaceae; genus Ottelia; species Ottelia alismoides. Next base: position 175,113 of record JAZKJV010005408.1, read on the forward strand.
GTCCTCCTCGCCCGACCCGTTTTCTCCAATTTTTCCACGGATGACCCGATCGCCAATCCACCAAACCCCGGGTCCGGATCACTCCACTCGTGTCCGGCAGCCTCGCCGGAGCCGCTCCCTCGGGATCCGCGCGCTCCTGAGCTGGCCCGGACCTTCTCTTTTCGGACCCCTAGCCACTTAAATATCGAGCTCCGCCACCAAATTTTCCTATCTTTGGCTAATCCGCTCCATCCCCAGTGAGCTCCAGTGCCCAAGCGTGAGTGACAGCTCGCTCCAGGTGCCGTCGCAGCGAGGAGAGGGGACAGATTCCACTGATCCGGCGACTTAGCACCGCCGTGCTCCGCCCAGAGCCGGAGCTCGAGCCTCCGGCCGAGACAACCCTTGAGGCCACGACCAGGAGCTACCCCAGCTCCAGCATAGTCTCCTCGACCACCCAGGTAGTCTTTTAGCTTCGCCCTTTAGTCTAATTTTCATTTTGCCCCAAATCGCACCGCCGCCGTGTTTCGCCGATTCCGACCACCTCGCACCCCCACTCGATCATCGGAATCCACTATCACCTCCGCCTTCCCTCCGCGCACCTTCTCCATACACCCATCCAACCCAACTCGCACAGGAGTTGGGTTTCGAGCTCTACCGTCCGTCGCTTCGCCGGAGCTCGCCCATCTCGCCCCACCGGTCACCTCCACGACGCCTAACCGGGTCGAGGCATTTTGCCCTCGACCCGCGAAGCTTCTGAGCTACTTTGCAGGACCAGAGGAGGCCATCTGAGGCCTCCCGCCATTCGGGCCAGGAGCTTTCCTCCGCCGACCTTGCCGGAGCCCTCCAGGGCTCGGCTGGGCCATCGGAGACCACCATTAGCTGCGGAGCTTCATCGCGCATCTTCTCCGATCTCCGGAGGTAGCAGACGAGGACCACCGCGTGCTCAGAAGGCCGGCGAAAGTCGCCGGCGACTTGTTCTTCCAGGATCCTCGCCTACCGTCAGATCAACCTCGACGCGTCAGTTTTCATCGTGACCATCCATCCATGGAGCCGCCGTCACCGTCCGATCATCCAGAGGGTTGATCTTGACCGTCAGAGCAGAGAGAGAGAGAGAGGCACCAGCCACCCGTGGCCGTCAGATCTGCCACGTGCCTCTCCCTCAGACGTCGATTCGGCCATCGTTCGAAGGGTTAAAGGCGCCGTCGTCCAGAACCGTCAGATCAGCCACGCGTCAATCATCCGCCCGTCGACGTTAAATAAGGGGTAATTTGTCTTAGGCCCCCTTTCCTTTTATGCATTTAGTGTTAGTCCTGTAAATATTTTGCGTACTTTATTTACGTTGGGTTATTTGCACATCGGACCTCATACTTTAGTTTATTTGCATGTATGCCCCTGTCTGTATGAGCCACGTGCTTCGTCACGTGTGATTTTGGTGTATTTGCAACTTTAGCCCCTGTTGTTCTGGATGTTTATAAATGAATGAAAACTTTGTAGTATTTGCATCTATGCCCCTGCGAATGTTTTAATTGCGCATGTGCGTGTATTTTTGGGTTATTTGCAACACAACCCCTGGACTTTTGGTACGAGTTACCAATAGGTCCTCGGGACTTGTTTTCTTTACAAAGAGGTCCCTGAGTGCCCCAGGCACGTGCCGCGCGCGTGCGTCGCTGGGTATTTTGCACCTGGACCCCCAGAACTTAGGGTATTTGCACTTCAGTCCTTGTGCACATTGCCCCTTTGTGATTTTTGAATAAAATATCAAATCACCTCCAAATTCGATGAAAATTTGATACATGGCTCCTGCCATGTTGTAGGATTTTTGAGAATTTTTGAGGATATTTTTGATTTTGTTTGTTATTTTTAAAAATTCAAAAACCTTTATTTCAGCTACTGTCTAGAGTTAAAAATCCCAAAAAAAATATAAAAACCCCCCTAAAAAATTCTATAAAAATTAGGTACTGTTTATTTTGTGTTCCTTTATTTTCTAGCCAATTTTGGCTATTTTTTCATTGCTTAAAAACCATAAAAACTTAAAAAACCTAAAAACCCATAAAAATTCTACTAAATAATCTAAAAATCCAAAAACAATAATTTTGGTACTCAAATTTTCCTTGTTTTACCTAGTTTACAGGAAAAATACCTCCAGGCCCTTTTGAGGTTCTTAGATATTTTATCTAAGGACTTTAGGCTTGGCTGGACAGTACCTTGTTTCTTTGCTACTGTTTGATTTTTAGAAAATAAAATATACATCAGAAAATTATCAAAAATTAACCAAAAACACTAAAAAACATAAAAAACATAAAAATATTTTTGTTTGAATTTTTGCTTGATTTTGATGCATTAAATAATTTGCTTAAGTGTGCTTATTTTTGTTTCTTTTATTTTCTTCACCTATTAAAAATCCAAAAAAATATAAAAATCATTAAAAATCACTAAAAATATATTTTCTTTATTTTATTTCATTTTTACTACTTCGTAGGCCTTTGGCCAACCCGTGCTCCTCGAGTTCGACCCTGGGAGCTATACCAGGTTAAACTCATAGCTAGACCGCTATCTTCGTGCTTGATTGATTTTATTTGTTTCGAGTGGTCTGATATTTTTCTTGATTGACACGTCTGAGCGACCGAGGTCGCAATGACCGTTTCAGTTACTGATTACCTTAGTCGCTCGGGTTTTCGTGCCCATCAGGGGGTCGTATATACCATGTATATACTATAAGCCATAACTCATACTAAAAAATAAAACATCAACTCAATCTAAAAAGCAATAAGTAATTCTATAATAATAAAAGATGATTGTGAGATCCTCAGACTCTTTGTACTTGTACTGATTATTGAGTCAGGAAAAGCATTTTCTGCAAAATGTTTCTTTGAAAAATCTTGTGAAAATTGCTTGAAAAATAGTGTGTACAGGTATTCAACCTTTGAAAAATCAGTTTTGTGTGTAAAATTTATTTTCTTTGAGTGAAATCAAAATGTGTGAAAATCAGTGTGCAAATGATTGAAAATTTTGTTTGTCAAACTGCTTTGAAAAAACTATCTATCTTGCGTGTAAAACCTTTGTAAAATCATTTTCAAATGCGTGAACATGTTTGTCAAATTAGTTTGGACTATAGTTTCCTAAAATCTTTTGAAAATGATTCTTGAATAAGTCTGAGGAGTCTGCACGAAAATCTCTCATACAAAAACAAGCATAATCCCAAATAAAGCTTATAAGAGCCAAAACCATATTGTACAGCAAATACAGTTTTTCTTCTTTTGTATATACTGATTAATAAATCAGGTTAGACACCTATACAGTATGATTTGAAAAATAGTGTGAACTGTTTGAAAAATTTGTTGTGAAATGTTTTCAACCTATGTAAAATTGTTTGGATTGCAAAACTTTTCTTTGTGTAGAATAAAGGATTTGAAAAACCTTTGTGCAAATGTTTTGAAAATTGTTTGTCAAAATTATTGTGGAATATATATATATAGTGTGAAAAATCCTTGCAAAAATAGTTTTCAAATGTGTGTAAATGATTGCAAATATTATCATGTACTATAGTTTGCAAAAAATTACTTTCAAACTATATCTGAGAAACAAAAGCATCATTACAAACACTTGTAAATAAAATACATAAAATTCTTTTTGTACAAGCTAAATAAAGGACGCCATTAAAACCTGTAAAGTCTTTGAAAATCCATACCTTTTGTAAATAAGGCGGTACGCCCGTGTAAATATTTGTGTATACCTTTGTATGTGTCAAGCTTTCTATTTTCAAAAATTCTTTGTGTAAAAAGATTCTTCGATTCTTGTAAAATCTTTGTGAAAAATTGCATCATTCATTGTGCATAGCATAAGCATACCATTCATATTCTTTTTGAGTGAGCTTGATGATTGACTCAGTCCAATAAAGTCTCAAATTGGAGCTTGGTTAGACCTTACCGCACCTAACTGCATTGGAACCTTACGGGAACTAGGTTTAAGGTACTTCAGGTCTATACAGACTTAATTCTTTGAGAAATCAGGGCTGGGTTCAAGTCACCTCAACTGACTCACTAGAACTTTTCGAGACACACGCATGATTCTTGCCGACCGTGACCTAACTTGGACACTTGCACCTTTCACTTGGCTCAACTCAGTTGGAATGGTGAGGGGGTTGGATTTGCCAGTCTGAGACGCACACGGGTGGAAACATTCGTCCTCGTCTAGGGAGGGAAGTGCACCCCAACCTGGTCCAATAGCCATGAGGTCTAAAGATAGGAGATTGTGAGTTGCGATAAAGCTTCAAAAGAGGGATAGTCTACTGGTTCAAGAGGAAAAACTCCTTATGTAAATGCTGCTGTGAATAGTATGTTGAAAAAAAATGGTCAGGCCTGTACAAAAATAAAATGCCTGCAAAGTATGTATATATGTTGTAAAGCCAATAAGCAAGCTTGAGTTCCAAAGTCAAATATGTGAGCCTGCAGCTGGATGACTTGACTACACTGGTCTTGCATTCCAGGATAGGTAGCTACACTGGCTACCGTCCATTCTTCTCTTCACCCCCTCCTCTTGAGCTAGTTGCCACTTGAACTTAGAAGGGAATACCCTGCTCCTCGAGGAAAGAGCTGTTGGATTGGGGAATCATTGGGTTGTCATTCTGGAGAAGTCAGTTCCTTTATCATTTCAGTTGGGGAGAGCCACTATCACTTACACTGTACAAGTCAGCTTCATAGTCCTAAGGGTTTGCGTATGATGTAGACCAGTTCTGACCAGGCTATTGAGGTGGGTTGAACCGAGTTCTGTGACTATCGAAGGCTGTTGTATTTTAGAGCTGGTTCCCGACTAGGCTCCACACACATTTACACCCAAGGTCTGACAGGAGCTCCAAATTCAGATTTTATAAAGACATGCATTGCACTGAAAGCACCCCTATTCACTCTATACTTCTTTAATTCTCCTTTTTCTTTTCTTTATTCTTTTTGTACTTATTGCATAAGTATTTGCTAGGGACTAGCAAAGGCAAGTATAGGGGGGTGATGAATCTCCATTTCATCACCTTTATTCTATCATTTTGGCCTCAAAAAACCCCAGCAAATGCATGTAAAGAGCATCAAATTGTACATAATAACATTCATCATTCATTGTATTAATTATACATTAAAGAAGGTGTTTGATGCCAAAACTATAGAATAAAGAGAAGAAAAGAAAAAGGAATAAAATATTGCAGATATTTTATGACCCTAACCCCGAGACCAAGGCCAGCATGGAATTGGTCGACAAGGAATAAAGTAGGGGGAGACAAGGGCCAGTGTATAATAAATACCTCATTTATTCATGCATTTATTTATGCATTTTTGACACCTATTTTGTACATAATTATTTATTCATCAAATAAAGAAACTTTGTTCATGAAAGTTATAGATAATAATATAAATGAAAATATAAAATTGAATTTGTATAAAAATAATACTCAGTGTACATTTTATACACAAAATAAAAAGCCAAAATCTCAACTTCACAGACCCATATCTTGCAAATAAAAACTCCAAATCACCCAAACTCACCTTTAATTGTATATACCTTTCCAAGAACTATTTAATAAAATTGGTTTCATAATTTTTGGAGTCCATCTGCAAAAGTTAGGTTTTTGGTCCCCATTGTGCAGCCTGCCTAATTAAAATAATCAACTTATTCATTATCCATTATTTTTATCAAATTATATTTTTAGAATTTTGTAAATACTGAGTATAATACATGTACATATTTCTATTAAAAAAAACCAAAAAGAATTTTTAAAATAAAATAAGCTTATGTGATACATAGGCAAAATACCTATGTTAAGTATGCACATAAATAAAAAGGGAAAACATTCTTTAATTATTTTCTTTTCTCATATTTTTATAATGTTGTACATATTATACATAATATATCAAAAACATAAATCTACAATAAAAACCAAGAAAATAAATTAAATAAATAAAGTATATATAATACATAGGTAAAAGACCTACAAGTATACCTACTTATACCTTTCCCTATTTATTTAAAAATGAAAATAAATTCATAAAAATTAAATAAAAATACCCTCACACTCACAAAAATAAATTATAAATTTATAAAATAAAACAATAAAATAATAAAATAAAATAAATTAATTAAAAATAAAATACACAAAATACATGTAAATATATGCATATACACATTATTAAAATAAAACTATAATAAAACACTTCAAAAAATTCAATAAAAATCATAAATAAATACTACATGAAATAATACACATTTTTTATTTTATAAGAAAAAAATAATAAAATCATTTACTAGGTTAAATAAATCAATTTTGAATAAGGGTTCCTATTTTGTCTTCTAGCGACCGATCTGGACCAATGGGGCACTAGCCCTCGTTGACCGCCTGGTCAACTGTCCCATCCGAGCCCTGGTGTCTTTGAACCATCTTTTCCCTGGATTTCATCCCTTTTTTACGGCCATCTCGTCCATCGATTGGGCTCGCTTTCTTCACAAGAAATGATCTCGGATGATCACTGATATTCGCCGAACTCTTAGATCAATTTGATACTCATTGGATTAACCAATAAATGCCGGTCAATAAGGCTTCAGGCCAATGTCTATAAATAAGAAGCTTCGCCCCCTCCTCAAATTTGGCCAAATTACTCCACCCAAAAGCCTTGATTCCGATCCTGGGAGGTTCCTCGTGACAGGGGGAGCGTTCCAACACCTTGAATCGGTCGGAAGAGGGACAATTTTGACGCGGCGGAGCTCCGGCGTCCGTCCTGCTCCCTGGTGGCCCCCAGGTATAAGAACTGCTTCTTTATCGCATTTTAGTTAGGTTTTAATGTTAGCTTTTGATTCCCGTTGTTAGTTTAGTCTTTAGTTAATCATCGTAGCTTAAAATAAAAAATTCGAAGTTCGTCGGAGCTCCGCTCCGGCGACTTCTTCACCGTGATCTTGATTGTGTCCGACCGCCACGTTCACCCCACTTCGTCCCCCATCATGTTCTCCATCGATCTATCGCCTTTTTTTCACCGAGGACCTCTGGTCTTCGCGAATCGGAGCTCCACCTCCGCCTCTCACCGGAGCTCCTCCGCCACACTCCATTTTGCGATATAGCTTCAAAACCCGGGGTCGAGGAGGTAGCCCTCGCTCCCCCGGTTCTTCCTCTGCAGGTCACATGAAGAAAGGAGCCTATCTGGGCTCGATTCCAACCAGGAAGAGGTTCCTGGAGGTCCCGACCTTCATCGACCTCGTCCGAGCGCTTCGGACCTCCCGGAGCCATGGCGAGACCATCAGAAGACGTGGAACATCTCCAGCTACGAGCAGAGCACCTCATATGCAAAGAAGGAGCCCGGAGGAGCCCATGCTCCACGATCGAAGCTCGTCGGGGGCGAGCTTCTTCCCTGTTCCTCCAGACGCCTTCCTCGCCGTCCGATCAAGAGGAGCGTCCCAGATTGCAAGAGAGCCATATGATGCAGCCCTGCAATGACCGTCAGATCCGCGAGCGCATCTAATCTCAACCCTTCATCGACGAACCGGTATCCACCATTAGATGCCCGATGCGTGGCTAAGTGAAGTGATCATCGCCGTCCGCCAACGCCTAAATGAGGGGTAAATTTCTTATTTTACCCCAGTCCTTTTTGTATTTATTGTTTACCCCTGTAAATAAAAGTTAGAGTTTATTTTAGCGTGAAAATTTTGCATGGACCCCCCTGTATTTTCCTGAAATTGCTTTGAGGTCCAGTCCACGTCACCTCACGTGTACCCCCACGTGAGGTGGCGAAATTGCACAAGCACCCTGTATGTTTGTAAATTGGCCTTTAGTCTATAAAATAATATTTCCGTGTAATACTTTTGTGAAAATTTATAAAAAGGACCTTGAGCTTTTGGAAATTACGTTTTGGTCCCTGTGGGTACGGAGCACGTGTAGTCCCACATGCTGGGTATTTTGTGCTAAGGCCCCTGGCGGGTTTTATATTTCATTTTGGCCCTTAAAATTGCAGAGCACGTGTTATAACTTTGGTGTTTTTGCACAGAAGCCCCTGCCTTTATTTTTATTTGCAAAAATTCCCTGCCAGGCCATGTATTTTTGTATGCTTTGTCCATTTATTTCATGCCTCGAATTAACTTGAAAATTTTTGCAGAAATGGATTTAAGCTCCTGTTAGCTTGCTCTTGCACGTCATATTTTTAGTTTTTAATTTTGTTGCATTTTTGCATTTATTAAAAATCAAAAACATGCATTTTATTTACTGTCTAACTTATAAAATACCAAAAAAATATTAAACCACCTCAAAAAATTCCAAAAAAATTACCTATGGTCTATCTTGTCATTTTAGTGTCAGTCCAAAAATCATTAAAAATCTCAAAAGAAAAACCTTAAAAATTCAAAAATACTCAAAAACTTCTAAAAAATATAAAAAACTCTAGAAAACCTAAAAATTGCAAACTCGACTCATGTAGCTTCTATATTTTATCCTCTTTTCTTATTAAAATAGTTGGGAAAAAATTTTGTAGCTATTTTATATTTTTAATTTCCATTTTATTCCCAGCCAGTAGCTTAATCCCTGTTTTCCCTTATTTTGCTATTTAAAAATACCAAAATCTGTTAAAAATGCCCAAAAATCAAAAAACAGTAAAAATTATGAAAATACCAAAAATATTTTATTTCTATATTTTTGAGTGTTTTTATATATTTTTATAAATATTGCAACACTCCTCTCTCCCCTTTATATGTGTATTCCCCTATTGAAAAAAAGAAAAAATGTATATCTATATATATATACATAACTATTAATATATAAAATTCTAAAATTAAAATAAAAAAATTATATATATATATGTCTAATGTATGTATTATATGATATATACTTACCCTCTAGGGATATATATATATATATCTTTATTTATATTCTATATATATTACATATCATATTATTATAAGAAAAAAATAAAATATATAAATAAATAAAAAATAAATATAAACCCACAAAAAAATAGAACTCACACAAGGATGACTCTGTGGTACATGCACATCATAGGCTATTGCATTTTTGTATTGCTCTCTGTGGTTCGACCTCTACATGCTTGTTCACTATACATTTTGTGGTAGAGTAATAAATATTAATTCACATTTCTGGGAATTAATTCATTCATTTGTTGTGGGTTAATTGCTGATTAACATGGTATTCTGCGAGCGGTCGCCTCAACGACATCTTATATATATTTTTCATTGTGACCCTCGCATGAATTTATCGTGTTATCAGCGGGCCCATGAGAACCTGACGGGTGGCCTCTCTGAAATCGAGGCAGCTGCTGCTGAGAGTGAGAGGGATATTGCTGAGAATGATACTGCTGAGGCTGCTGCTGTTGCCTTCAAGATTGTCCCTGCTGATAGGGACGAGGACCATGCTGTTGGTAATGTTGCTGTGGATGTGGCTGCTGCTGCTGTGGGAACTGGGGTTGTTGGTGCTGCTGTCGCTGCTAGCCGTACTGGCCACCCTGAACTGGAGGCTGCTGCTGGGAACTGATACCTCCGATCGACCAACGGAATCTAGGATGGTCTCGTCGGATCCCAGGATGAGGTCGGTCATGCCAAATCCCGTTGACATCCATCAACGGCTCCTGGTCATAGGTGGGGGGGGGGGGGAGAATTGCCAGGGGCTGGTCCGGCTGATACACCACCATCTGGTTGTCATGAGATGGTGGTGGCTGAACATACTGCTGCTGCTATTGCTGGAACGGCTCCGCCTGAATGTGGTGCACCTGTCAGTAGTGGGCAGAGGGATGGGTCGAGTTGTTGCTTCCGGTACCTGCCCGTGACTTAGACGACCCTGAGAAGCCGCCTGTGCCTCCTGGAGACACATGATCTGGGTCTTCAGGTCACTCAGCGGTTGTGCCATCTGAGCAATCTGCGTCATGCCCTGGCACTGCTTCTACTCTATCAACTCGATCCGGTCCAACTTCTTGCTGATAATCCCCATATCAGCGGTCGTCGACTCTGCTTGTGCTACGGCTACTGATGATGTAGATGGACCGACATCGAACCTGTGCTATCCTCTGATAGGACATGGCCTGTAGTGTGGTCTTCCCCTGAGTGTACAATCGGATCTGGGACATCACAATAATACAGTATAGTTCTCGGCCATCTCCTCGTAAATGGACCGGACCTGATCCTATCCTTGGCAAAATATGAACCCCCACAGGATGCATTGACTAGCCCTGCAACTCCAGTGTCAACCTGCAGAAGAAACTCTGGACGAGATTGGGCTTGGATATATCATGATGGAGATATCGGTCTGTGAGCTCCTGAAGTGGTCCCATGCCTCGTGAAATTGCTCATTGGGGAGCATGGAGAAATTATTGATCAGGGTCCTGGCTGCATTCGTCCGGTCGAGTGGATAGTACTTATTCAAGTACTCATTCCGGAGTTGTTCCATGTCATGACAAATCTCCCGAGGTGCTTCAGCCAGTTGGCTGCTCTGTCTACGAGGGAGAAAGGGAAGGTCATCATCCTGATGGTGTCCTCATCCACGAGACGATCATGGACAGTACTGCATATCATCTCAAACTCCTGGAGGTGAAGGTGCGGCTCCTCTATGGCGAGTCCGTGGAAGCGGGGAAGATGCTGAATCGTCTGAGGTGGGAGCTTGAAATCTCCCAAAATGGCTGGCAACACTATCCATCTATGGGTGAGAGTTGCACCAGGGTTGTGCAACTCCCTCACCAGTCGTGCAACTGCTGCTGGTTGTGCAGGATGCTCAGGCTCTCTATCGTCGAGAATATCTCCTCCTCCTCCTCCAGGTATGTGCTTCTCTCGGTCAGCTCGCTCTTCTCCATCTCCCGGCGCATATCCACCATGAAAGCCCCCTGATCCCGGATCTGTCACTGCATGATCTCAAGGGAGGCTAACAGGGTGTTGTTGATGGCACCCTGATCAAGTACATATGTATGGTTCCCGTTGGGTCCATCAGTGCGCTCATCGTTGTTGGCCATGGTCTCTGCAAAAGGCAAAAGACCCAAACTCAGGTGCCAATAAATCAACTGTCTACTGCAGTCTCTTCTTGGGCACCTCAGGACTGTAGAAGGGTGGTCGAGGGGGAACAAGGTGGATTCGAACTTGGGTTCGGAGAGTGGGTCCCGGCTCTTGTAAACCAACCTAGATGAGCGGGTCGGAGTGCTCGAAAGCAGTGCAGCCAGAGGCTGCCTAAGGGACCTCTGACCCATCATCTTGATCTGACGAACGAAGGCGGATGAGATCTGGAAAAGCAAATAAGATCGGGCAAGCAAACCCCAATTTACCTATGCACTCAGAGTTGATGACTGTGAAGGTTCGGTCTTTTATCTTGCCAATTTATTAGGTGATAAAATAGTCTTTCAGAGTGATTAAGCAAGCTGTTGGGAATCCAACACCCCCAGGAGACTGTCCTGATCCAAAGCTAGATCTTTCCCAGCTAGTACAAGTCGCAGACCGTTTATCGGCTACCCGATCGACTCGCTCTGTTATGGATATCACGGCCCACTTTACCGGAGACCAGAGCAATCCTCACTGGAGAACGAATAACTCGAGATCAGTAGTCTGAAGAAGGGTCTGATGTGGCTCTAGCCTAGGGTGCGGGTCACTCTCTCGCTCATCCAAACCATACAAGGAGAATATTACTCTCCCAAGACAGATTTTTATGTGAAGTATATTTTAGGTCAAGTTTTCTTAAATAGTCCCAATTTTATGGTTTTTGTTTTTAGGCATTTTTCAAATAAAACAACACCTAACAAATTTTCGGTTCTCCTGATTATTTTAAGTCCAAAATGGGGAGAAAGCGAAAAAGCCAATGCACGACTAAACACGATGATGCATGCAGAGTAAGAGATGCGTACCTGACTCCATCTCTCTACATGCAGAGTGATCCGCGCATAAATTAAAAGACAGAAATAAACCCATCTAAATGATGCACGAAGAAATCGGCCTTAGACAGAAAATTTCCTACTCGTGAAGAACAATAGCTAACGGTCAACAAGAGGGGTCAGAGTCCGGTTTCTGATGTCGATCGGTGTCCGCCATAACGGATCCTGCCAGTGTTGTATACGGCCTGTAGCGGCACGTGACTCCTCAGGTGACCGAGTTAACTTTTTTATTGGTGAGTTAATTAAAAAGGTCCAATTAATCGATCTATAGGAACATGCAATTAATTAGGTTGGGCCTTAATAATTACGTCACAAGGCAAGCAAAAATCCTAAGTCTAAGGGCTAAAATCTTCGAGAATAAAAATAAAATAAAGGCGATAAAAAACCAAAACCAGCGAAAATCGTGGTGAGGTCCCCCGAGCACACCGGTGCTCGGCGAAACAGACCCGAGATAACCATCAAGTCTGAGTGTCTGTCCTGCATTATTACAATAATAATAGTCAGAAATAAAAAAACTGAGCTAAACCTAAGCTAACAGCTGTCGAACTTCTGCTCCGGCTCTCCTACGCTCTCCCGTGGCTCGATGCAGAAACGAGTTGCCTCCAAGTCCCGCGGTTGCATCGGCTCTCCGAAGAAAGCCACCCTCGATCCTCGAGCCTTCGCAAGAAAAGCCAAGCAAAAGTGGGTAAGTCCACAGTTATTATAATAATGAAAAATAAAATAAAATGAAATGAAAAATAAATGCAAGATAATAAAAAAAATAAAGAAATAAAAACACAAATAAAAGCAAACAAAAACAAATAAAAAGGAAACAAATAAAAGAAAATAAAAAGATGAAAAAGAAAAAGAAAGCCGTGAAAAAGGAAAACTGACTACTAAGCCGTGCTCCCCAGCAACGACGCCATTCTGACGATCGGGCCTCGGTTACTCAGGTTAAGGTGTAAATCAAGGTCGTTGCGACCCGAACCGCGAGGCTAAGTCAATCAAGAAACTCAAGACCACTAAGAGAGAAATAAATCAATCAAGCAAACAAATAGCGATCTCGCTATTTTATTTTACCTAGTATAGCTACCAGGGTCGAACTCAAGAAGCACAAATGCGTGAGCTACGAAGTAGTCGGGATACAAAAAAGGAAATAAAATAATTTGGTGGATTTTATATTTTTCAATTTTTTTGTAATTTTATAAAATTAAGAAAAAGTATAAAAGACTTCAAAAATTCACAAATTAACAATTATTTAACACATAAAAAATATTCAGAAAAATTCAAATAAAAATATTTTTTGGTTCTAGAAATATTCAAATGTTTTTGTTAATTTTCTTGAATTTTTTTATTTTTAATTAATTTTTTAAAATGAAATAAGACCAAAACTACTAAATAGTGTACAGCCTGAACCTAAAGGCAATTTAAAATTATTTAAAATGCTATAAAATTCAAGCGGCAATTTTATGATAAACTAGAAAATAAAAGCTAACTATAGAAATTTAAAATGTATTTTTTTGAATTTTTATGAATTTTTAATATTTTTTCTAAGATTTTTAATGTTTTTTAATTGTATGGTTTTTATAAATGCAAATGCGACAAAAAATGGATAGAAGCAACAACAAATCAAAACAAGCAATTAATAATTTTTTTGAATTTTTAAAGGGTTTTTAATATTTTTAGTGGATTTTCAAAGACAAGTAGTAGAGAGTTTTAGGGTTTTTCTATTTTTAAAAATAATAAATAAAACAAAAAGAACCCAAAAATTCACAAAAACTCCTACACCATGGCAGGAGACATGTATCCAAATCTCATGATTTTGGACCAAATTTGCTATTTAATAAAACAAAAATAAAAGACACAGCACAGAGGGACCAATATGAAATTATTGAAAAGTATCCTGCCAAACAATAACACGTGGAAATAGTCTAGGGCTCAATTTGTAAAACAACCAGATCCGTACGTGGCGGGCACGTGAACCAGGTACTCTGGGGTATAAGTGCAATTCCTATTTATAAACATCCATTCAATAACAACGGTGAAGTCCATGTGAAAATATGTAAATATCCCAAAGTCGTGTGGGGAACCATGTGCTACACAAATGGAAGGACTAAAGTGCAAATACCAAAAGCATAGGGTACTCAGTGTAAAATATCTGAAATGAACACAACGGCTAAAAATATTTACAGGACTAACTAGTAAAGGCAAAATAAGAAGGGCCTAAGTGCAATTTTACCCTTTATTATTGGCCATCCAACGGTCGAGGGCTCTCCACTGATGATTAGACGGCTGAGATCTAGGGGTACCGGTTTGACGATGAACGAATGATAAAGGATCCTCAGATGGATCAGACGATCGAGGCTTCACGGTTGATGAACGGCGACGATTAGAACTGGGAGAGGCCTCGATCAAACGGCAGAGGCGACCTCTGGAAGAGCAGCGAGGAACTCACCGTCGGCGAGCTTAGCTCGATCGATACGAGCTACAAGGACGTCCTTCAGGACTGCTCGGATGGGGGAAATGATGTTGGTGCCTGTCCGTAGTGGTGGTGATGCTTCGATGAGGTCGGGAACGTCTGGAGTGGCCTGACGATGCTGAGGGCCTGGAGCGGCTGTGCTTTGATGTTCGGACCTCCAGATGAGGCCCTTTGGACTCTAGACCTGCACAGAAAGGCTATTGGGTCGAGGGAAAAGTGCCTCGACCCGTTAGTGCGCCCGATGGGTGAAAGATGAGGCGGGGCGTAGCCCTACGGTGAAGCGGCGGCGGAGGAGGGCTTAATTCATGTTCCTGGGCGAATCAGGGTGAACGGAGGGGTGTAGAAGATGGGGAGAGGTCTGATGGAGGTGCTAAGATCGTCGGGATGGCAGATGAGTGCTTCGATCACGGGGAACATAGTGATGAACGTGAGTTGACCGAAATGCGAAAATCTTAAATCAAAGGTGAACAAAGGAGAATCGAAGCTACCAGGTGAATGAGATCATCTGGGCTGAAGGTCGGGGACCTCCGGGGGTCTTCGCCTCAATGTATTGATGTGTCTAGAGGCTAGAGCTCACCTCGCGGCGGAGCACGTCGAGAAGTTCGCGATCTAAATGGCTACAGAGCTCGAATCCTCGCTAAAACACCTGAGGGTCCTATCTGAATCCTAAGCTCCAGGGGATGCTGTCAAAGGGGGTCGTCACCTCGACCTCGCTACGGAAGGAGGGGAGGCTCGTCGCGGCAGAACTCCGGCCATGAAGCTCGAGCGTCGGCTGCAGCGGCCTTCTCCGACCACCAAAGCCCAATCCATTGCTGTCACCAAGGGGAAAGGTTCTAGGGTAGAAGGGAAGTGTGCGATGCGAGCTGCTGCTCTAGGGAATCGAATGAAGAATATATAGGCAATCCCAGTGGCTGGAGAGATCGGGCGTGGGCGTACGAATCGAGAAAGATCTACCCTTCCCTAGGGATCCACGAGGATCTTGGATCCAAGGGGAAGGTGCGGGCGAAGGAATCATGGCAAGAGAAGGCGAGATCCGCTCAAAGAATTCGGAGAAGTCAGCTGCGTGGGACGGATCCACGAAGGAGACGGTCCGGGAGGGTCCTCCTAGACGAATCAGAAATTAGGAAATCAAAAAGATTTGTAAAATAAATTAAAAATAGAAAATGATTTCAAATTAAAAATGTTCAAAATGAAATTTTTTTATTATTTTCTGAAATATTTTTTTGTGATTTTTATTTATTTTATAAAAAATAATTTAACCTATATACAATATATTATATTATATACATGTATAATTTACCTATGTATTTTGTACAATTATTTTTTTCTTATTTTTATATAAATACCCCAATTTTATATTTTATTTATATACAACATAATATTAAGAGTATAAAATAATTTTTATTTTATTTTTATTAGTTATTTTAAAATGCAAAATAAATAGGGACATGATACGTATATACATGTGTTATATACAATGTGATAGAGAGAGAAATTTATTTTTATTTTTCTTTTATTTTTCTAATTTTTGGTTTATTTTTAGAAATATATACAAGGGAAGATAAACACATTTTTATTTTAAAAATAGAATATATACATAAAGAAAGGAATATGTACAAGGTAGAGTGGATCTATCTCTCTCTACTTATTTTATTTGGTGATCAGGTCCAGTTTGGACCCTCTCTTGGGTTCAGGTCACCCAATATTTTTTCTAAATATTTCCTTCTTTTTCTTTTATTCTTTATTCTTTTATTTTTACACAAATACATGCTAATTATTAATTATTAACAAATGCATGCTTATTGATAATTGATTGTATTTATAGCTATATACATGATGTTTTGCCAAGATAATTAGATAAAATAAAAGAATGAAGAGTGATGAATGAGTATTCATCATGCTCTGGTCTCATCAATTGTCTCTATTGGTATACTCTTACTCTCGACGCGAAAGTACACCTTCCCGCTATCATGGTCAGACACCGCCTTGGCGATGGCCAAGAATGGACGTCCTAGAATGATGGGGGTATCGGTTACAGGTTCAGGGATCTCCATGTCCAAGAAAACAAAGTCCACAGAATTTCAGGCCCTGAATTATGATGACCACATCCTTCAACAACCCCTTCAGCCTCTTGACAAATCTATCAGCCAACTGAAGAACTGTCCTACTCTGTCGAAGAGGGCCAAACTCGAATCAGTCGAGTAAGGATGCCGAAAGGAGGTTGATAGAAGATCCGTTGTCTAATAGAGTACGGTCGAATCTCTGCTCATGAATATGGCATCTGATATAGGAAGCTCCTGCATCATGTCCAACAAAACAAAGTCCACGGAGAATTTCAGGCCCTAAATTGTGATGACCATGCCCTTCAACAACCCCTTTGGCTTCTTGACATATCTATCAACAAACTGAAGAACTATCTTGCTCTGTCAAAGAGGGCCAAACTCAAATCAGTCGAGTAAGGATGCCGAAAGGAGGTTGATAGAAGAGCCATTGTCTAATAGAGTACGGTCGAATCTTTGCTCATGAATATGGCATCTGACATAGGGAGCTCCTGCATCTGGCTTCTTGGCTGGCAGACGGTTCTGAACAACGAAGCAAGTGGCACAGGTGAGCACATGGATCTCTGCCTGATGGTTCCTCTTTTTTCTGTGGATAGTGGTCTTCTCTCTCAAGTTCTTCCGAAGAGAGAGGGTGTGCTCAAGTGCCTCCTGTAGAGTCAGTTGGATATGGAACCTATAAATCATCTACTAGCTGAACTCTAGCTGCTGATCTTTTTTTGGGTTTTTTTTATTCCCCTTAGCCAAGCGGAGTGCTTGAGGGAAGGGGATTGCTCGGATCTCCTCAGATAGAGGGCTAGGAAGAGTTTCCTGCTGCTGTGAAGGCATGAAATCCATACATGTATCATCAATCATCACATATGAACTCGAAGATGAAGAAACATTTCCTTTATTAATTTTTTTGGTGTTTTTCATATAGTCCCAGAGTACAGAAACTGGAGAAAACAAACTGAAATAGAAGGGGTGGCCTCAGTACCACCCACGACATCTGGATCAGCTCCCTTGGTGGCATCAACACCGCCGTCATCATTATCATTCTTAGCGGCATCATCACTACTATCCTCCTCGTCTGGCGCTCCAGCAGCCTCGTGGCATCGTCGCTCAGATGAGGCATCGTCGGCTGGCATCATACTGCTCCTATGTGTAACAAAGTCAGCATCAAAGGTATACGATGCAATGTCACCCACTAAATCACCAGGAGTTGTAGTCTCTGTGAACTGTACCTGCTCAGATTTCTTTTTTGATTATTTGGGTTGGGCTCGATCTGAGCTGGTATGGCAACCTTTCCTTTGATAATCTCCCTCATCTCCTAGTAGAACTCGTCCATCTCCCGCCTGAATGTGGCCTGCTGGTCTGAGAGTAGGTGGGCTAGATCATCAAGAGCAGGGTTCTCATAGGCTGGCCCATGAGAACTGAATGGGTTGCCTCGCTAAAAGGGAGGCTGCTGTTGGAACTGATGAGGGGAAGGCTGAGAATACTGTTGAGGCTACTGCTGGTGCAAGCTCCACTATTGTCCCTGCTGGTAGAGACGAGGACTGGGCTAGAAATGTTGCTGTTGTGGCTGGTGAGAGAACTGGGGTTGTTGTTGTGACTGCTGACCGAACTATCCACCCTAAGCTCGAGGTTGCTGCTGGGATGAGGCACCTCCAGACGACCACCTGAATCCGGATGATCTCGGCAGATCCCAGGCTGTTGTCGGTCGTACCAAATCCCTTTGACTTCCATCAACGGCTCCTGATCGAAGGGGGATGGAGGAAGAACTGCCAGTGGCTGATCCTACTGATACACCACCATCTGAGTGTCCTGAGATGGCAGTGGCTGAGGGTACTGGTGCTGCAGCTGCTGGTATGGCTCCGCTTGTATGTGGTGGACCTGTCTGTACTGGACGGATTGTTGGGACAAGCCGCTGCTGCTAGGATCAGCCCGTAACCTGAGACGGGGCTGAGAAGCCCTCTATGCCTCCTGGAGACACATGATCTGGGTCTCCATTTCACTCAAAGTCTGTGCCAGTCGATCGATCTGAGTCATGCCCTGGCACTGCTTCTTCTTGATGATCTCGATGTGATCCAGCTTCTCACTGATGATGCCCATATCAGCGACCGATGACTCTGCATGTGTTGCGGCTGCTGAAGAAGAGGTAGATGGACCCACATCAACCCATGATATCCTGTGATAGGTCATGGCCTGAGATGGAGGCTTCCCCTGTGTGTAGATCCTGGTCTGAGACATCACCATATAGTTCTCAGCCATTTCCTCATAGATGGCCCAGATCTGGTCTTCGACTTTGGCAAAATAGGATCCCCCATAAGAAGCATTCACAAGCCCCTGCAGCTCCGGTGTAAGCCCAGAAAAGAAACTCTGTACTAGGTTGGGCTTGGAGATATCATGGTGTGGACACCGATCAATGAGCTCTCGGAAAGATCCCACACCTCATGGAATTGCTCGTTGGGAATCATGGAGAAGTTGTTGATCAGAGCTCATGTTGCATTTATCCGATCGAGTGGATAGTACTTGTTCAAGTACTCGGTCCGGAGCTGCTCCCACGAAGTGACATATCTCCCTAAATGTTTTAGCCAATAGGTTGCTCTGTCTACTAGGGAGAAAGGGAATGCCATCATCTTGAGGGTGTCCTCGTCCACGAATCTGTCGTGGATAGTGCTGCAGATCATCTCAAATTCTTGCAAGTGAAGATGTGGCTCCTTGGTGGCAAGCCCATGGAATTTGGGCAACATCTGGATAGTATGAGGGGGAGCTTGAAATATCCCAGAATCACCGAAAGCCGAATCCAACGATGTGTAAGAGTTGCACCAGGGTTGTGCAATTCTCTCATCGGCCTGGCTGGTCGGACTGGCTTTTGTGTCTCCTCTGGTTGTCCTCCATCTCCTCCTCCAAACTCTGGTATCTCCCCATCGCCTGCTCTATTCGGCTCTCCTCGATCCGCTCGCATTTGTGTCATCTCTTTGTGCACCTCTGCCATGAAGGCTCCCTGGTCTCTGATATGTCTCTGCATCTTCTCTAGGGAGGCTAGCAGTGTATTTTTGATGCGCCCTGATCTAGAACATATGTGGTACTCGGGGCTGCCCATCGGTGCGCTCCTCGCTGCTGGCCATCTCTTGGGTCTCTGCAACGGCAAAAGACTCGAACTCAGAGCCGTCAAATGAATGAATATCTGTGCTGGTCTCTGCTCAGGCACCTTGGGACTGGAAGAAGGGTGATCGAGGGGGAACAGGGTGGAATTGAACTCGGGTTCGGAGAGCGGGTCTAAGCTCTCTCGAACCTTCCTAAATGAGTGGGCGTAGTGCTCGAAAGCGGTGCAGCCAAAGGCTGCCTAAGGTACCTCCAGCCCATCATCGTGATCTGGAAGAAAAGGCAGATGGGATCTGGAAACAAACAAGATCTACAATCAAACCCCCAATTCACCTACGCAACGCAGAGCTGATGATCACAAAGGTTCCATCGTTTATCTTATCAATTTTATTTAGGTGATAATTCAGTCTAACAGTGCGATTAAGCGAGCTAGTAGGAACCCGATGCTCCTAGGAGAATGACCCAATCCCAAAGCTAGATCTTTCCCAACCAGTACAAGTTGCGGATCATTTATCGGCTACCCAATCAACTCGCTCGTTTAAGGATATCGCGGCCTTCTTTATCGGAGACCGGAACGATCCTCACTGGAGAACGACTAACCCCAAGAACAGTAGTCTAACGAGAGTTTAGGTATGGCTCTAGCCTAGTGTGTGGGTCACTCTCTCGTGCAAGCAAACTAAATAATGAGGGGATGGCTTTCCCAAGACAGATTTTTAGATGAGGTGTGTTTTAGGATCAAGTTTGTTTAGCAGTCCCAATTTTATGGTTATCAATTTTTGTGGTGTTTTTCAATAAGAAAACAAATGCCTAATGAATTTTTTGATCGCCTGATTATTTAAAGTTCGAAAACAAGGGGAGAAGTCAAAAAAGCCGATGCATGATCAAATACGATGATGCATGCAAAGTAAGAGATGCGTACCTGTCGCCAGCACTCTACATGCAGGGTGATCCACGCATAAATTTAAAGATGGAAATAAAACTAACCTAAATGATTTAAGAAGAAAACGACCTTAGATGAGCAATTTCTAATCGCGAAGAACTGTAGTTAACTGGTTAGGGAGAGAGGTCGGGGTCCGGTCTCTGATGCCGATCAGTGTCTGATGAATCATTGTGCATGTGTTTTAGTATGCGTTCGTTGTAGTATGTTTACTTAGCGAATCAGTTATAACCGAGAAAAGAAATCCGTGAAGAGTGTCTCAGCTTTAATTTATATCCTGGGCAAGTCCAGGGTCGAACACAGGGAGGCAAAGGAACAACGTCGGGTTAATTCGAAAATTAAGATCTAAATTTCCCAATGGTATTTTTTTTAAATTTTTTAATGCAAAAACAAATGAAAATGCAAGTGTGGATGAATTAAGACAATAAGAAAACACACTACTAGGCCAAATTAATTCTAATACGAAATTAATCAGATTTAGCCTAACTTATTTTTCCTAGAATCCTAATCTATTGATGAACACAAAACACATTTTTTTGGTATTTTAGGAATTAAAATGCTATAATTAAAAATGCACACTTTTATGGGTTTTTAACAATTTTTCACACAAACAGAATGCAAAAATTATGAAAATTTTACTGGAATTAAAACATAATGCAAGGATGCTACAATATTTTTTGGATTTTTTTGACAAAAATATGATTTTTTATGGATTTTTTTAATGAAAATAGAGTGACATTGACAAATTAATTCCTAATAAATCCACATTAAGGAATTAACTAGAATGTGAATTATCTCAAAAAGGTATTTTTATAAGGAATCCAGGAGATTTTAACTTTCACAAAAAATATGTCTGTAGATTTAACTAAAAATCATTTACCAAAGTTACTCTATAATTTATGCAAGGTACATGTCTACTCCAATTAAGATGAAATTTGGATAGTAATTCAATCACAATTCAAGGAATCATTTGCAATTTTTATGGAATTTTTAGAGCAATCGTGAGTGAGATGTGAATGTAAGACCTCTACTTGGGTAAAATATGAAGAATTTCAGTTAAAAAATTTTAATTAATTACCCAAATATGAGAATAATATAAATAAATATCCAGATGATAGATAATTAGTTGCTCAAGATCAAGACATTTTTCATTAAAAAATGATGAAAAATTGAGGTCCAAATTCATATATAAACACAGGGTTATCCGTGCAAATTTCAGAGAACAAAATACAAGAAAACTAAGTACATGGACCTTTTTGTAATTACAGAAACTTAACATGAAATAAATACAATTTTTACAAAAAATAAAAAATGAAAAGAACCTCTTCTTCGTTGCGCAAATGGGCAGACGGGGGAAGCGAGGACGGCGGCACGGCCGCGCGCGGTCGTGAGGAGGAGGGTTGTCGAAGGTGCGGGGGCGTGGAGGTGGCACCTGGAGGAAGAGCGCCTCTTGGAGCGATGGTGACGACCTGGACAGGGGAGGTCCTGGAGGTGGCACACTGTGCTCGCGCGAGCCACGAGGAGGAGGGCTGCGGGCGGCGTAGGGGCGTGCATGCCGGCGACCTGTAGTCTTGGCCGAAGATGGGCAGCGCCGCCTGCCTGTGGAAGAAGAAGGGCGGCATCGATGCCTTAGCGGAGGAGGAGACGACGGTTGTTGTGCAGGGGGAAGTGGCGGCTGCTGCTTCCATGCACCTTTTTATTTTTTTAATTTTTTTGAAAATGCTTTTGTTGTTATTTTATTTTTTTAAATTTTTTAATTTTTTTAAAATAGGGAATAAATATGAATATATACAAAAGGGGAAAAATGGTAGAGGGGAGTGATGAAGAAGATGAAGATGGTGGTGATGGTGATGGTATAATGATATAGTAGTGTGATATATAAAAAATAAGGGAAAACAAATGTTAGATAAAATAAAATAACAAGAGAAATATGAAGGAATACCTATCTGATGTTCATCAGATTTGCGGAGCAGCTACGCTGGACTCCTGTCATCGCCTCGTTCTGATTGGCGAAATAAAAATCAGAGAAGCTACGCGAGCTCGATGGAAAACTCGTGACGTGGAGCGGAACTCCGCGGATCTCTCCTGAAGGAGGTCGTCGCTTGAGGAAGATGCATCACCGTTGTCAACAACAAAACACTCCAAGCTCTCTCCTTTTTCTTATAGAATGGCAGATGTCAAAAAATGTGGATGAAGGTATGAATATAAAGAAAAGAAAAATGGGAGTTAGAGAAAATGAAGGTGGATGAGATGGAGTGGAATGGAGGTTATTGGAAGATGGTGGGATTAAATGGAAGTTGATGGTAGAAAAGAAAATATGGAGTTGAATGGAAGTTATTGAAGAGAATGAAAAATAAATAAAGGAATATAAAATAAAGTAGGCTGCTTTAAATACAATAAAAATAAAGAGAAGAAAAAGAGTGGAGAATTTACAAAATAAGACAAACAACATGCATATTTTTTTTGCTTTTCTAATTTATATTTTTTATTATCTTTTTAATAAGAGATATTTACAACAAAAAAATACAATAAAATACTAGAATTCAATTACAACACAACCATGATTTTTTTAGATTTTTAGTGATTAAGAAGAGTAAATAAAAAAAATGGGAAAATAAAAAATATGTACAATATATACAATATACACCTAGGTCCCAAAATCCAAATTTTGCAAACGAGCTCTGATTTTAATGAAACCACTTTCATTGGATAGATAATTTTCTAACTTGAACTTTAAAAGTGAGTTTGGTTAATTTGGAGTTCATACGGAGCATGAATTTGGTCGGGAAGTTGGACTTTACGGCTTTTTGTCCTTGGGATCTAGGAGCATTTATTTTAGGTAAAATTTATTTTATATTTTTGTATTTTTATATACATTTTTATAAATAAGTCAGAGAAAGAATTAGCTAAAAAGGATTAGAAATAAAATTATTAAAAATATATGAAGTTTTGGACTATTTACAGATGAAAAACTCCTTTAATTTTGCGGCTTTTTATTGCTAATTTATTTTATACAATCTAATATACAATAATTAGTGTGTTTTATTTACAAGAGTCATTTTGTTAATTTATTGATTTTATGGACATTTATTTGGGATTTTACTCGGGGATTTTACTAAGATCAAGATATTGAGATGATGAATCGCGGATTCATCACCCCCTATACTTAAACTTTGCTAGTCCTCGAGCATATAAAGAATGAATAAGTTGGAATACCCCCTGACTGTGCATGTGAATACAAGACTTGATCCGTTCAAAAACTCTCGGTTTTAGATATCCTAAAATTCTAAGCTGAACCAAGCTCTAGTCAAAAGGTATGCAATTTTCCTAATCATCAGACTCTCTCTGTATACACATATATAGGGATATGACTTTAAGTGTAGACTGCAGTTACAAGAGTAGAGTCGCAACGTCACCCAAGGTTCCAGTCCAAGAGACTCTCCTAAGAACCCAATCCTCAACACTAGGGAATAAACCATTTCTTGCATCCAATCCACCGTCTCTTTAGTTGTCAGTCTTAAAAGTGTAGATGGAAGGCCAGTTGATGGAGGGCATAGGATTGTGTCATTTCTTCTCTCCCTCTCATTGGAATAAGGATTCTCTCAAGTGCCTTATTACTCGACGCATATTTTTTGTGTTGATCACAGCGTCCGTAAAGAGAAGATAGAGTCGTCTGCACTTGTTTTCCTAGGAGTACACCGGGGTGTGCCTTTTTTTAGTACCTATCGTACCTTCTACACCCAAACTTGTAGCATTTACGATGTAGAGCCCTTTTTTGGTGCAGGCCCGACTCATGGTCCTAATAGCGGTGGTCCAAATGGACACTTTGAAATGGTTGGGAGCGCTTACCTTTGGTGGAAGCTCTTTTGATAATTGACTTTGTGGAATAAGAGCTTTTCTTTTAACATTTCATTGCTTTGTAATATTTTTGGCTAGCTCAACTGCTTTTACCAAGAGTTGGCGCACACTGATCAACATTTTTTATTTTATGACACCCTGACACTTAGGTAAATGTCAAGAAATAGTACAAGAACCATGTTCTTATACTGGATAAAGGTGCTGACACTCAGGTTTCATGAAGCCTTCATTGATTTTATCCCATCCTCTAGTATCATTAAATCAAGTCCAAACTCAAATTCCACATCCTAGTTCCTCAAGTGAAATTTCAACTCATCTCATCAAAACTGCAGTCATGTATATGAGGTGCTGATCATATTCTTAAGGTAGAGACTAAGCATGCGATATAGCACACAAATCTTTCAGACTAGGGAAATGTGAATAAGTCTAAGTCCCTAATGACTAAGGCTGGTTAACTCAAAATCTCAAGACCTCATAAACCAAGTGTTCTTGAACATCACTAGTCTTGTGTGAAAGTGTAAGTGTCAAGGACCAAACCAACTTATTAGTTAGTTTTTTCATTTTTTTATTTTTGAAAAAGAAAGAAAAACAATATTTTTTTAAAAAAGAAAATCGCTTTTTTTCTAAGGTTTTTTGAAAAAAATAAATAAGAAAAGACATTTTTTTAAAAAAAGATTTTTTTGAAAAGAAATAAGAAGAACAAAAAGAAAAAAAAATCGGAAAAGTTCTTTTAAAGAGAATTTTTGGAAATATTTTTGATTTTTTTTCAAAAAGTGTATTTTTTTGAAAAAGTTTTTTTAGTTTTTTTTTAAGTTCTGTTTTATGCATTTTTTTATTATACCTCTTATTTACAACATTTTACCCATAACCCCTTATTTTAATTACAAACAAGTCAAAGTACGAGCTATAGGTAAAGTATATATGTAATATATACAAACCCTCCTATACTTAGCATGTGCTATGTCCTCATGGCACTAGGTGACAAAAAGCCATATCTCGTACTAAGTATAAGTGGGTGAAAAGAATAGAAGTGGAAAAGAAAATAAGAGTGTGGATAATACACAACGGGCATCGACCCCCCCTATACTTAGGCTCTGGTCAGCCTAAGTATTAGAAAGAACACAAGAATGGGGGACCGATGAGGATGGGAAAGAATATACAAAAAGAAAATAAAAGAATAGATGGAGCAACTCGGGTCACTCACCCCCCTATACTTAGGATCTAGTCATCCTAAATATAGACACAAAATGAAAATGATACGGAACTGGGGTGAGTGATGTGAATCATGGGAGAGGGAGGGGAATAAAGGAAGGAAAATATGTAAAAGGAGGAGTGAGGATGTACAAGGATTAAGAAGGTTTATGACGGACCTTCTTGCGTGAGCGAGGGGGAAGGTAGTATACATGTGTGTCGCTGTCAGAGTCGTCTGCAGAGGAATAATAGTGTGGTGTGGGGAACGTCTAACGAGGGTCGATACACGGCTGCTTGCTCAAATATGACTTCAGAACAACCGAACTGAGCTCACTCATATAGATCATCTCATCCAGACCTGATGAGGACTCCTCAGAAAGTTCCTTCTCTGGTACGTCGAAGGTAACATTCTTAGCTAGTTTTCTAGAACCTGAAGCATCAAGAGGAAGAGGAGAGTGATACGTCTTTAGGAGTTCAGGGAAGCACCTCAAGGAATCAATACTCTTCTTCTTCTTACCATATGACCAACTAGAGAATGGAGCAACCGATTTATCAAGATGGGTCAAGTTGGTCCCAGGTGACTCTTTTGGTGTAGATCCTGGATGCAGTGAGTGTGAGGTGCTGACCAGAGGTCCATCATCAGATGAGTCACAATATGCATTGTAGTACTCTTGTAGGGTCAGCACACGTCTCTGGTATGGTACAGTATTCTCAGTTGGCTTGGCATTTATCGTCTCATACGTCGGATCATCTAAAAAATCAAGGAAATCAGAAATAATCGTGTCCGACTCAAGGACAACTTCTAGTTGTGAGTCCTCCCTAGAAGTTGTTGCGGTGGTGGTGCAAGCAGTAGGTGGTGTGGAGGTGTAGGGAGTCTCTGAACCAATGGTCGTCTGGACAGTCGGTGTCTCAGGTGTAGTAGAGAGAAGGGACTCAACTGTCTCTCGAAGGTCACGACTGTCTGTGACTGTATGGGTTACCTTGGAATATCGTGTATCCTCAAAATCGGGTGAGGTCGAAGTGCTCCCAATGCAGTGAAATCGATCTCCCGAGTCTCGCAATCTATAGTTGCCTTGGCCAAGGCTAAGACAGCTTCCCAAGAATGATCAGAGACTGGGTGAACCCTTCTCGATGCTCAATATCAATGATTGTGGAGTCTATCTGCAATAGAGCACCTTGGAAAGTAACGATGACAGAAATGGTTCCTCTCGACCGTTTAATGGACCGATCCGCCAACTGAATGATCTCTCTTGACTTCTTGGAAGATCCGAGTCTGAGCTTGGCAAACATGGAGGTCAGAAGGATATTAATCGGTGAGTCATCATCTATTCTTGCATGGGTGAATGTGGTATCTTTGATTTCACAATCAAACCTAGGCGACTGCTTTACTCTGCGGCTCTTGGTTTTTCTCCCTATCATCAAAGATGTGGCCATAGACACTATATGTCTCTCAGTCCTTGTTCTCTTATTGCCGACCTTTTAGGCATCAATTTACTTCTCACAAATCTTTTAAGGTCGGGTAAGTGTTCAATGGCCATTATTAAGGGAAGCTCAAAAATCAACTTTCTATCCAATGCTTCCCTAAGTGCAGGATCCATATTTTGTAGATATTTTCTATTTTCAATTTTTATGTTGTTTTCCGAGTTTCAATTTTTTTTGGTCTTTTTGATAAGTGAAGGAGGACTAGGAGAATGTACAGACTCTGGTTTGGAGGGAAAGTGGTTAGTAGAAGAGGGAGATAGAAGGGACTCCAGTTGTAAATGACATGTGGTCAATCCGGTGTCTTTCAGGTTTTCAAGATTTAATCCGCGAAATCCATAATCCACATTCCTACCTGGACTCTTGATCGGTCTACAAATGTCAACCTCCAATAAGTTCTCATGACACCTCACGAGAGAAGTCTGCGCAATTGGAGGATAGTGTTGAGAACTCGGGCTCTTATACTCAACACACTTTGACTTAGGCGTGTAATACTGGGTTGAGTATGGCTTATCTGTATGGCAGATGTTGTTCGGAGCCTCATCAGGTGGAGTTAGTAGACATGAGGTCTGTGAATCAGTCGCATGAATCCAATCCCATGTTTATGTCGGCTCTCCGAATGGGTGATATGAAGGTTGGTCAATGTGGGCTCTATCACTCAGATCAATCAAATCAGGAAGATCATACGGTGCAGGCCTCTCCATTGAGTTTGTCTGGTCGATCATGTTGTACCCTAATGTGAAGTCGGAATATGTATAGGTCAATTATTGTTCAGTCTCAACTCAAGGTGAGAATGATGTCCGTGGGGGAAACTGATTCTGCCAGTCATTCATCTCAGCAGTCGCTTGCTCTTCGATTTGTTCCTTGATTCCAGCAAGCAGACGAGAATATGGTGAGTTAATCCAGGGTGTATGTGGTCCAGGGGTGTAAGAATGTGGGGTAGGTGATAAGGACGAAGAAGTGGAAAAGTCAGTCGGAGTTCTGACTTCGTTGTCGGGGCATGGGTATGAGGAGGAATAAGAGGGTGGAGATGATTGGAATAAGGTCGAGGAAGAGTGACATAGATATGGTGACCAATATTCTGACATCTTGGAATGGAAATTGGAGAATGAAGCGGATCGAGGAAGAAAGCGTGCAAGTGCATCGAATAACATACAAAACAAACAAACACAAGAGCAAACCCTGAGTTCACCTATTCAACACAGTGATGGTCGCAAAGTCCGACCGTTTATCTTTTCAGTTTTAATTAGGTGATAAATCAAGATATAAGTCCAATTACACAAGGCTTAAAAGTAGGTTTTGGGCATTATCCTAGGGATGCGTCCTCACCTCTCAACAATCACAATAGCCAAGCATACAATGAGGGTTTTGCTCTCCCAAAACAAGTGTTAGTTTTAGTTAGTTTTTTTTGGTCAACTTTGATTAGCAGTCCCGATTTTAAGTTTGGTTATCACTTGATTAGTCCACCAAACAAAGCACGCCTAACGATCAGTCCCGATTTCCTTTTAACCTATGTTTCAAAAACCAAGGGGGAGGGAGTCGAGAAAAATCAATGCAAATAGTGAAATCAATTATGCATGCTCAGTTCAGGAGACCTACAGTGATCCTCACGCTCTACATGTGGGATACAAGGTAGAATTGAAATTTTATGCTATATGAATGCAAACGAGAAAACCGTTCCTAGACAGGCAGTTCTATTAGCGAGTGATGAACAATTTAATTCGAACTAATAGCTCTACGGTATAAGTGCATCTCGTTAAAAGTGATGAGTGGTCCTAAATATTACGAGCACAAGCAATAAAGATATAATCTAGTAAAAATGCCCTAAGAGCCACGAGCGCAAGTCCTATTCTACGTCAATCAACCACATGACCACGAGCGGGTCCAATGTCTAGTCCGGATACAAGCGCGAGCTCTCAAACAAGAGCTGGTGCAAAGAGAGAATTAGCTAAATTATTACAATAATTACAAAAAGATCTCTCAAAATAAACAAGATTTTCTTGCTCTTCAACAGTTGGCGCGTGTCACGTTTATCGACCTCCGATGCACTCCAAGTCCACCGGGCCCTCGTAAGGAAAATAAAATTTATGTTAAAGAGATCAACAATAAAATATATATAAAAATGAGAAGAAAAAATTAAGAGAGAAAAAAATGGATTAATTACAAGATGGCTCGGGAGTCAGACTACCCGAGTGAGAGAAAACCTAAATCAAATTTTCTAAATTAATCCCTAAGCCGTTTGCATCCTGGCAACAATGCCATCTGATGAATCACTATGCATGTGTTTTAATATGCGTTCATTGTAGTATGTGTACTTAGCGAATCAGTCAGAACCGAGAGAAGATCTTCGTGAAGAGTGTCTAGGCTTTAATTTATATCCCAGGCAAGTCCAGGGTCGAACATAGGGAGCAACGTCGAGTTAATTCAAAAATTGAGATCTAGATTTCCAAATGGTATTTTTTGTTTTTTTTAATGTAAAAACAAATGAAAATACAAGTGTGGATGAATTAAGAGAATAAGAAAACACACTACTAGGCCAAATTAATTTTAATACAAAATAAATCAGATTTAGCCTAATTGTATTTTTCCTAGAATCTTAATCTAGTGATAATCACAAAACACATTTTTTTAGAATTTTAGGAATTAAAATGCAATAATTAAACATACACACTTTTTATGGGTTTTTTAGCAATTTTTCATACAAACAGAGTGCAAATATTATGAAAATTTTAATGGAATTAAAACATAATGCAAGGATGCTACAATATTTTTTTTGGAATTTTTTGACAAAAAATATGATTTTTTATGGATTTTTTAATGAAAATAGAGTGACAGTGACTAATTAATTCCTAAGAAATCCACATTAATGAATTAAACAGAATGTGAATTATCTCAAAAAGTTATTTTTATAAGGAATCCAATAGATTTGAAATTTTGCAAAAAAGATGCATGTAGATTTAACTAAAAATCATTTACCAAAGTCACTCTACAATTGATACAAGGCAGACAACTCCAATTAAGATGAAATTTGGACAGTAATTCAATCACAATTCAAGGCATCATTTTTAATTTTTACGGAATTTTTAGAGTAAATGTGAGTGAGATATGAATTTAAGACCTCTAATTGGGTAAAATATGAAGAATTTCAGTTACGCAATTTTAATTAATTACCCAAATATAAGAAAAATATAAATAAATATCCAGATGATAGATAATTAGTTGCTCAACATCAAAACATTTTTCATTAAATAAAATGATGAAAAATTGAGGTCCAAATTTGATATATAAACACAGGATTATCCGTGCAAATTTCAAAGAACAAAATACAAGAAAACTAAGTACATGGACCTTTTTGTAATTATAGAAACTTAACATAAAATAAATACAATTTTTACAAAAAAAATAAAAATGAAAAGAACCTCTTCTTCTTTGTTGCGCAGACGGGGAGAGGGGGAGCGGCGATGACGGCACGGTCGCGCGTGGCCACGAGGAGGAGGGCTGCCGAAGGCACGGGGGTGCGGAGGTGGCGCCTGGAGGAAGAGCGCTTCTTGGAGCGGCGGTGGCGACCTGGGGCAGGGGAGGTCCTGGAGGTGGCATGTTGTGCTTGCGTGGGCCGCGAGGAGGAGGGCTGCGGGGGCGCGGGGGCGCGCAGGCCGGCGACCTGTGGCGTTGGCCGAAGACGGCGGCGTCGTCTGCCCGTGGAAGAAGGGGGGCGGCGACGGTTGTTGTGCAGGGGGAGGCAGCGGTTGCTGCTGCTGCTTCCCTGTACCTTTTTTTTTATTTTTTTGAAAATTCTTTTGTTGTGATTTTATTTTTTATTTTTAATTTTTTTAAAATAGGGAATAAATATGAATATATAAAAAGGGGGAAAAAGGTAGAGGGGAGTGATGAAGAAGATGAAGATGGTGGTGATGGTGATGGTATGATGATATAGTAGTGTGATATATAAAAAAACAAGGGAAAACAAAGGTTAGATAAAATAAAATAACCAGAGAAATATGAAGAAATACTTACCTGATGTTTGCTAGATTTGCGGAGCAGATACGCTGGTCTCCTATCGTCACCTTGATCCGATTGGAGAAATAAAAATCGGAGAAGCTACACGAGCGCGATGAGAAACTCGTGATGCGGAGCGGAACTCCGTGGATCTCGCCTGAAGGAGGTCGTCGCTTGAGGAAGATGCCTTACCGCTGTCACCAACAAAACACTCCAAGATGTCTCCTTTTTCTATTAGAATGGCGGATGGCGAAAAATGTGGATGAAGATATGAATATAAATAAAAGAAGAATGGTAGTTAGAGAAAATGAAGGTGGATGAGATGGAGTGGAATGAAGGCTATTGAAAGATGGCAGGATTGAATGGAAGTTGGTGGTAGAAGAGAAAATATGGAGTTGAATGGAAGTTATTGTAGAGAATGGAAAATAAATAAAAGAAAATAAAATAAAGTAGGCTACTTTAAATAAAATAAAATAAAGAGAAGAAAAAGAGTGGAGAATTTACAAATGAAGACAAACAACATGTACATTTTATTGCTTTTCTAATTTATATTTTTTATTATCTTTTTAATAAGAGATATTTACAATAGAAAAAATACAATAAAATACTAGAATCAAAAAACAAGACAACCATGATTTTTTTATATTTTTAATGATTATGAAGAGTAAATAAAAAATGGGAAAACAAAAATATGTACAATATATACAATGTACACCTAGATCCCAAAACATAAATTTTGCAAATGAGCTTCGATTTTAATGAAACCACTTTCATTGGATAGATAATTTTCTAACTTGAACTTTAAAAGTGAGTTTGGTTAATTTGGAGTTAATACGGAGCGGGAATTTGACCGGGAAGTTGGACTTTACGGCTTTTTGTCTTTCAGATCTAGGAGCATTTATTTTAGGTGAAATTTATTTTATATTTTTTTATTTTTATTTACATTTTTATAAACAAGTCAGAGAAAGAATTAGCCAAAAAGATTGAAATAAAATTATTAAAAATACATGAAGTTTTGGACTGTTTACTGATGAAAGCTCCTTTAATTTTGCGGCTTTTTATTGTTAATTTATTTTATACAATCTAATATACAATAAATAGTGTGTTTTATTTACAAGAGTTATTTTGTTAATTTATTGATTTTATGGATATTTATTTGGGATTTTACTCAGGTATTTTGCTAAGACCAAGATATTGAGATGATGAATCACGGATTCATCAGTGTCCACCACAACGGATCCTGCATGCGTTGTATACGACCTCTAGCGGCACGTGACCTCTCAAGCAACCGAGTTAGCTTTTTATTAGTGATTTATTAAGTAGGTCTAACTATGAACTGTAGGTGCATGCAAATAGTTAGGGATTGGGTCTTAATCAGTTACGTCACAATAATAGAAATTCCTAAATCTGGGGGCCAAATTCATCAAGAATCAAAGAAAGTAAAAAACGAAGGAATTCAAAACCGGCAAAAAATGTGGTGATGTCCCCCAAGCACACCGGTGCTCGGTGAAACAGACCCCGATATAAGCCAAGTCCAGAAAGTTTGAGGTCTTGTATTATTACAATAAGAAATAGTCTGTTGAAAAAAAAGCTACTCTATCCTCTGTAACTAATTTCCTCCTATTCTCCTGCTCCTCCTCAGGTGCGATTACTCCAACCGAAAGCCGGAGAGTCCTTGGGCGGTCCCTCGCACAAAAAGCCAAGCAGAAGAGTGTCAGAAAAACAATTATAACAGATAGAGGTGAAAATAATAAAGTAAGAATAAAAAGAAAACTGAAAAGCGACTACTAAGCCGTGCTCCCCAGTAATGGTGCCATTCTGTTCGGCGGTTGATTTAGCTAGAAATCTGCGGTCTTAAATTCTACACAAAGCGGGAATTCAGTCGAAGTGTCGACCAATCAGAAATCCAGCTAAAATCAACAATTAACCCACGATGATCAAATAAGGAAATGAAGGTGAATGTGGAGTTAAAATTTATTATAACTCTACAACAAGATGTGTATAGTGCAAGTATGTGTAAAGGACGAACACAGGGAGCAGAAAGGATAGATCGGGCAAAGTTGCTCAAAAGTGTGTGAATGTGATCAAATGTCTACTATGCTATTTTTTGTGGGTTTTTAATTTTATATATTTTTCATTTAATTTTTGATTTTATATTTTTGTATTTTGATTTTTAATTTTCTGATTTTATATTTTCTTTTTATATTTTATATTTTTTAATATTTTTTCAATAATAGAATATACACAATCTAAGAAATGAGAGGATAAAGGATTTACACAAATGAGTAAAAATGCTCAAAAATCAAAAAATAAATTGTTTTTGGTCTTTTTATATTTTTCTACTATTTTTGTGATTTTTGGGGATTTTTCAGAATATTTTTGGTATTTTTAAACATGGAAATACAAGAAAACAGTGAATTAGCTACTGGCTGAAACTAAAATGAGGATGAAAAATATCAAATGGTGTCCAAAATTACTCAAATTAATTTTAATTGAAAAGTAATGAATCAAAGAAGATACAGAAACTGAAACTGCATTTTTAGGATTTTTGTAGAATTTTTAAGATTTTTATGAAAGTTTTAAGAGTTTTATAATATTTATGAGTTTTCTTTTGTATTTTTTAATGATTTTTGTACTGAAATAAAACACGCTAAAATATGCAAAATACATTTTTTGGGGAATTTTCTTAGACATTTTTATAATTTTTATGTATTTTATAATGCAAACAGTGTTGAAAATGTGTGTTTTTGATTTTTAATAAATATTAAAATGCAATAAATATGAAAAATAAAAAATATGCCGTGGAAGCACAAGTCAGCAGGAACTTAAGTCTATTTTTTGAGAATTTTTGGGGTTTTATAGATGCATGAAATAAATAGAGATCACAGCAAGAAAGTACACACAAGCCAGGGGCATAATTGTGAATAGCAAAAAGTACGGGCTAAATTGCAAATTATACAGAACAAAATATACTTCAGATGAATACTTTGAGTCCTAAATAAACATTACACAAAATGGCGGGGGAAATGGCACAAAATACCCTCGCCCGGGGCGATCGAACGGCTGCGGAGGAATGTGGATGAACTCGTGAAGAACAGCCTCTTGGCGAGTTTTGGATCGACGACGTGATCTCCTCCTACAACTTGGAAAGTCCCAAGTTGGCCGAGAAGCTCCTGCGAGGCTCCCCTATCGATTGGCAGCCTCAAAATGACGGTTTCTCTACCGGGGCGTCACCACGGCGATGAAGAACGGGAGGAAACTCCAGGAGGTTTGGCCTGCATCAAAAACGACCCCCTGATGGAGTCCTTCGGCCTTTGGACCTGAAAATGAAGAACAAGTATCACAGTAGAGGGTCCCAAGGGCCAGCGTGTGGAGTGGAGAAGGTGGCGGAATGGCAAAAATGGCCGGAGCTCGTGGAGCTCCGGCGAGGTGTTTGATTGCGAGATCGGGGTGTTTTAATCGATAGAGTGACCAACTAAATGCTTCAATCAAAGCCTAAAACTAACAGCAAACTAAACAACAAGAAAAAGGACAGAAAACGACCTCAAGAGGTGATGTACTGCGAGATAGGACCTCACAGCCAAGGGTCGGAGATGGGGGTGGATACGCCTCCGCACCGCTCCTCCTCTCCTCCTAACGGTGAGGTGAGGTTGTTGTCACCTCCCTCTAACCTCAGCACATGAAAGAAGGGAGGAAGAAGGGGGAAAAGGAGTTCAAAATTGAAATGGAGGAGAAGGGTTGTTTTTGAAGATGTGGCTCTGGAGGCGTGAAGATCAAAGATTATGGGGTGAATCGCGGGTCCAACGGCCGAAATAAACCCTGGGCGTGTATCCTTGATAGTAGGTCTACAAAAGTCGTGAAGGTTGCAATGCCAAATGGTGCAAGACGCACTCTCCAATATTCAGAGAAAACGCCAAAAAACACAGTCTGACAACTTTCAGAACGTTGGGCAGAGAGATGATCAACCTGGCCCAAAGGACAGAAAACGACCTCAAGCGGTGATGTACCGCGAGATAGGACCTCACGGCCAAGGGCCGGAGATGGGGGTGGATACGCCTCCACACCGCTCCTCCTCTCCTCCTAACGGCGAGGTGAGGTTGTTGTCACCTCCCTCTAACCTCAGCACATGAAAGAAGGGAGGAAGAAGGGGGAAAAGGAGTTCAAAATTGAAATGGAGGAGAAGGGTTGTTTTTGAAGATGTGGCTCTGGAGGCGTGAATATCGAAGATTATGGGGTGAATCGCGGGTCCAACGGCCGAAATAAACCTTGGGCGTGTATCCTTGATAGTAGGTCTACAAAAGTCGTGAAGGTTGCAATGCCAAATGGTGCAAGACGCACTCTCCAATATTCAGAGAAAACGCCAAAAAAACGCAGTTTGACAACTTTCAGAACGTTGGGCAGAGAGATGATCAACCTGGCCCAAAGGACGAAGAAAATAAGGCACACACTTAATCCAATGCTCAATATTATGCATGGGCGTGTATAAGGGATATATGGGGATAAAAAGTCGTGAAGGACACAAGGCCAAATAATGAAAGATGCGGCCTTGAAAAATGGGAGAAAATGGCTAAACAAACGCAGCTGACAGGCTGCAGGTGCAGACCAGGGAGTTGACCAGCGGGTCAACTTCCACCTGGTTGGTCCACGTGGACCAACCAGGAAAATCCCTGGGAAAAACATTGCTAAAATCAATTAAAAATAGCAAATCAATTTATTATTTTTTGGTTATTGAATAAAAAATGTTTATTATTTTATAAATTTTTTATAGTGATTTTTATTTATTTTTATGGGTTGATAATTACAAGTTACCATTTATACCCCTTATAGGTATCTATATCTATATATTTAAGTATTTTATTTTTATTTTATGTACTTAATTTATTTATTTTTGTTTATTATTTTATAAATTTATAGAATATTTTTATATATTTAAATATATTTTTATTTTATTTTTCTGAAGAGTTTTATACACTTAATAAAATAAAAGTGTGAATTATGCAGGTATGTATACAAGTATTATACCTATGTATAATATATACAAGTATTTTATTTTATGTTTTCTTTGAGTTTTTATTCTGATTTTAATGCACAAATATATTATAAGTAATATTTACAAAATTATAAAAATATAAAATTATAAAAATAATGAATAAATAATAAAACGAATATTTTAATCTGTACAAGTATACAATATGGGTCCAAAACTCAACTTTCAAACCGTAGCTCCGCCAAATGCGAAACCACCACCATTAAATAGATCATTTGATTTTATATACAATTAAAGGTGAGTTTGATGCATTTGGAGTTTTCAGTCGTGAGATACGGGTCTGGGAAGTTGGGATTCTGGATTTTTATTCAGACCATAACTTTTTATCTATAAATTATTTTTTCAGTGAAATAAATTTTGTATTTTTCTTTATTAAATTATTTACAAATTTCATGTACAAAGTTTCTTGATTTGATGTATAAAAAGTGGAACCAAAAATAGGTCCTAAAATGAATAAAGAATGAATTAAATACATTGTATTTGGCCCTTATCTCCCTCTACTTTATTCCTTGTCGACCTATTCATCAAGATGCCTAGGTCTCGGGGTTTTGGGTCATAAAATATTTACAATATTTTATTCTTTTTCTTTTCTTTTATTTATTCTATGATTTTGACTTTAATTATAGTATTTTATACACTATTTACAGATACATGCATGAATGCTAATATGCTCTAATTAATGCTATTTACAGGCATTTGCTAGGGTTTTTGATGCCAAAATGATAGAATAAAGATGATGAAATGTGAATTCATCATCCCCCTATACTTTACATTTGCTAGTCCCTAGCAAACACTTATGCAATAAGTGCAAAAGAAAAAGAAAGAAAAGAAAAAGAAGAAATTTGGATTTTATTTGATCATCAAACTTGTCTTCACAAAATCAAAGTTTGGAGCTTAAGTCGGACCTTTGGAGTTTTAGTGCGGGAGGAACCTTAATGAGAACCGAATTTGAAATCCAACAGTCCCTGAGAATCCCAAAACTCTGTCCATGTCTCCTCAAAAGCCAGGTCAGAAATACTTCAACTCATACGCAAACTCTTACGACTATGAATCTGACTCGTACTGTGTAAGTGATGGTGGCTCTCCCCAACTAAAATGACAAAGAGACTGACTTCTCCAGTA
Organism: Ottelia alismoides; assembly: GCA_037367405.1. Taxonomy (NCBI): domain Eukaryota; kingdom Viridiplantae; phylum Streptophyta; class Magnoliopsida; order Alismatales; family Hydrocharitaceae; genus Ottelia; species Ottelia alismoides. Next base: position 212,203 of record JAZKJV010005408.1, read on the forward strand.
CGATGACCCAATGATTCCCCAATCTAATAACTCCATCCTCGAGGAGCGGGGTATTCCCTTCTAAGTTCAAGTGGCAACCAGCTCAAGAGGAGGGGGTGAAGAGAAGAATGGACGGTAGCCAGTGTAGCTACCTATCCTGGGATGCAAGACCAGTGTAGTCAAGTCATCCTGCTGCCAGCTCATATATTTGACTTTGGAACTCAAGCTTGCTTATTGGCTTTACACCATTTGTACATATTTTGTAGGCTTTTTATTTTTGTACATGCCTGAACACACTCTCTTTTTTTTAAATACTATTCACAACAGCATTTACATAAGGAGTTTTTCCTCTTGAGCCAGTAGATTATCCCTCTTTTGAAGCTTTATCGCAACCCACAGCCTCCTGTCTTTAGACTTCCTAATCACTGGATGGGTTGGGGTGCACTTCCCTCCCTAGAGGACAAATGTTTCCACTTGTGTGCGTCTCATACCGGCAAATCCAATCCCCTCACCACTCCAACTGAGTTGAGCCATGTGAAAGGTGCAGGTGTCCAAGTTAGGTCATTATCAACAAGAGTCGTGCGTGTGCTCCGAAATACTCTACTTAGGCAGTCAAGAATCCATTGAACCAAGTCTCGTGATCCTCAAAGAATTAAGTCAACTAGACCTGAAGTACCTCAAACCCAGTTCCTATAAGGTCCCTGTTATTAGGTAGATTTTAAGGTCCAATCAAGCTCCAATCTTCGGATTTTAGTTAGACTTGTTCAACTATCAAACTCAATCCGAAAAATGCGAATGCTATGCAAATGTGATGCAGAAAATATTTTTGTGATGCAATTTTCAAAGATTTTGAACTTTTTATTGATTTTTTTGAAAACATGATGATGATGCATATGCATTTTTTTGTATTTTTCAAAAGATTTTTCAAATGTTTTTGGATTTTAGTTTTGCAAATGTTTTTGGGATTTTTTAAAACAAAAAGTTTTTGGCTAAAAGTTAGGTGAAAACTATGTACACGGGAGTGCTTCTTATATCTACAAGAAGTGGATTTTAAGAATTTACAGGGTAAGTGCTCAATTTTATATATAGATATATAGTGGATTTTTGGTGTGATGTATGTATTCCTCAAACTTTTTTGACACATGTTTTTCAAAGAATTATTGAAAACTATAGTCCAAAATAATTTTTACAAACATTTTTGCAAACATGTATACACATTTGAAAATCATTTTGCAAAGGTTTTCTAAACAGTATAGATAGATTTTTCAAAATATTTTTGCAACCATTTTTCAAACCATTTGCAAATCATTTTTCAAACATTTAATTTCACACAAAGAAAATAAATTTTACAAACCAGACATTTTTACACAGGTTGAAAACATGTAACAAAATATTTTCAAAATAGTTTTTCAATAAATGTTCACAAAGATTTTCAAACTATTTTTCAAACATTTTGCAAAAAACATTTTCACCTGATTTATTAATCAGTATCTACAGAAAGAATTTGAGGAACAAAACACCTTTGTATTAAGGTTTTTAATGAATTTTAAAGAATTATTAGCCATATTATTAGAAAAATACGAAAGTACGAGTTATGGCTAAAGTATATACGTAGTATATACGATCCCCCCATACTTTGCTTGAGATATGTCCTCATAGATCGGAGAGAAAAGAGAAGACATAACTCGTACTAAGTATAGACAAGCCTAAGAATAAATGAATGAACCAATAAGAAGTTGACTATCCCCCCTATACTTAGGATCAAATAATCCTAAGTATAGCAGACTATACACAACGCAGGGAGGGTCAAGGGTGGGAATGAACAGATCGTACTCAGATTGTCTCCCCCTATACTTAGGGTAAAATATCCCTAAGTATAGACAAGAAGAGGAGACAATGGAGAGGATCGAAAAGAATAGAAGAAACTCGGGGTGCACACCCCCCTATACTTAGGACAAAGTACGTCCTAAGTATGGAAAACTGACTACAAGGGCGGCACCTTTTTTATAGATAAAGAAAATAGAAGAGGAAAAGAAGAAAAGAAGAAAGGAGAGCAGAAGATGAGAGAAGAGATCGGAGGATGTACACATCACTCCCCCTATACTTTGGGTAAAAGAAGCCCTAAGTATAGGAAACAACAGGAGTGATGACACAGAACGATCAGAGAACACTCGGCTCGTCCACCCCCCTATACTTAGGACAAAGTACGTCCTAAGCAAGGCAGACATGAGAATGGGTGGATGAGCAATACGGAAGATAGAACAGAGAGTCACGGGTGAGAATCTACAACATAAATGTATGATCATAAGAAGGTGGAAAGCAAACCTTCTTGCGGGACCGCTGATGGATAGATCTGATATGGTGTATGTCGACATCGGGGTCCATAGTGAACGGACGCCGATCAGGGTCGACACGGTGAAGGCCCTCAGTGGAATCAAAACGGAAAGGGATGAACTGATCAATGGAAGCAGTATGGCTAGGTTCTCCCTTGGTGGTCCTATGGTGTGAAGGCGCAGATGTGTGAGTGGAAGAAGTATGGTCAGGTCTGGCCTTGGAAGTCTCACAGATATCGAAGTGGAATGGGACAAACTCATCATCCTCGGAAGAAGTGTAATCGGAGTCGTCCTGCGAGGTCTCGTCCAGGTCAAAATCAAAAGGAACGAAGTCATCAGTGGAAGTATACGAACTCTGTTCTTCCTCAAGACTCTCACCTGAATCCTTGTCTTCAACAAGAGGCCAAAAATTGTGAAGGTTTGCATCATAACCGACCTCAATCATCTTTACTTGTGAGTGGCCAGGAACGGACTTATCAGCGGAAGTAGTCAAATCAGGTCCGTCCTATCTAGTCTTGGTATCTGCCCTCCGCTCAAATGGTTCAATCACGTAAATACTCTGGATTTCATCAACACATCGCCACACACCAGGAGGAGGAACTGCGAGATCTATGCTTTCTGATTTCCTCCCCTTTCGGGGGAGTCGTCGGGTCTCATCAGATTTCGCTAAGCAAACATCTCTAATATCATCAGATCGGTCACATGCCTTGGAATCAGCTATAATCGGTGAGGGTGCATCGGGTGCAGGTCTCTGGACAACTATGGGTGCGGTGATCGACACTTCGCTCTCGTCAACATGACGGAAGCGAATCTCTCCTGATCCATAATCAATAATGACCCTCGCAGAGGCGAGGAATGGTCGTCCCAGGATGATTGGAGACGGCTCCCCTGTGGAGCTCTCCATGGGCAACACGACAAAATCAACATGGTGGCTTGTGCCCTGAATAGAAATGACGGTGTTTTCAAGGATACCCTTTGGCCTCTTAATAGATCCATCAGCAAACTGAACGATCATCCTGGTTTTCTTGAGAGGCCCTAAGTGAAGAGACTGTACCAGCGAGAAGGGTAGTATGCTAATCGAAGCACCGCCGTCTAGGAGAGTGTGATCACATGTATAGTCAGAGATGGTGCAAGTGATGAATGGTGTAGATGTGTTCTTCCTTTTGGGAATGGGACGGTGTGTGATGGCGTGGGCAGTGGCCATGGTCAGAATGTGACGCGCAGATCTGCTCCTCCACTTTCTCTTCTTGGGAAGAGGAGCAGATAATTGGGTCATGGCCTGCTGAAGTGGGGCACGGATAATATCATGAATAGTGGCCACCACTTCAGGTTCAGATAACATTTTTTTGAATTTTTGGACCTCCTCCATACAAGGGAGGAAGTCGGAATCATCATATACACGAGGCATGCCAAGAGCAGTCTGTACGGCGGCATCCTCAGGGTCAAAGGTGGGACTAAGCATGAATGGATGTGTGGTCAAGGGCTCTGGCAAATGGACTCTCTCATCACAATATGAATCAACCAAGTGTCTCCCAAACTCTTTTTGTATTTTTAATTTTTTCTCATTTTTTGTATTTTGGGCGATTGCAAGATCCCCTGATTACCCATAAGTGAAGCCGTATCCCCGACGAAAGGAGCATTAATCTGATTCTTCCTCAAGAAAGCAATATCATCATTCATCAAATCAATGCGCTTTGTCATCCGATTCAAGATATCACTCATAGAGATCGAGGGAGGTGACTCCATCAGGTCAGACTCGGGTGGATGTGAAGGTGGAGGTGGATAATATACAGGTGGGGTGGAGGTGGGTAGAAGTCCGAGTCGTGATACTGTGGTTGAGGCGGGTATGTACAAAAATCAGAAAAAATAGGAGGAGGATCCTCCTGATAAAAAGGAGGTGGACAGGCTGGAGCGAGTGAGGGATCCACAAAGTCCAGATAGAATGCACTCCAGGGGTCCATCTCGAAAACAAAAGGAAATGTATCGGGGGAGCACGTCGGTCAAGTCAAGAGAGTGAAGAAGAAGGCGCAAGTGCGCAGAGATGATCTAGGACACATACAACAATCACAGATAAAAATGAAAATAAGACAAACCCTCAATTCACCTACTCAACTCGGTAGAGACCGCAAAGAGCGGTCTTTTTATCTTATCTGTTTTAGAGTTAGGTGAGAAGTCCAAAATTGCACAAACACTTAGGGGGCTGAATATAGGATTTGGGCACTAACCTTAGTGTGTGCGTGAGCAATGTAAAATGAAGACAATGAGGGGATTACTCGCCCCAATACAAGATTTTTCTTTTTGGTCGATTTTAGGGTCAAGTAATATTAGCAGTCCCAATTTTATTGATTATCACTTTTTTGGATTTTTAATGAAAAATGCACACGTCTAACGAGGATTCAATTTTACTTAGCACCTAGGTTGGCAAAATCAGAGGGAGAGTCGGAAAAGCAATGCAAGCAGCAATCGATGATGAATGCTAAAGAGAAATGCTCACCTTGCCCCCAGCACTCTACATGCAAAGATGTTCAGCAGAATTGAAACCTATCTATATGCAAATGCAAAGCCGATGAAATCGCCCTAAGTTTCAAAAATTGCTATTATCGTGAAGAACCACAAGTTGACCACAAATCCTCAATCCTAGAGTCTGGTCTAGGCTCACCCCTCCTCCTCTCGACAAATCGAGTTCAGGAGAAGCACTTGGCGGGATGAGCTCGCGGCGCAGCAGATCAAAGACAATGAATCAACTGTTTAGATTTGACTAAGCCCAAACGATACTATAGGCACATGCAAAGGTATTAGGTGTTTGGCCTTAATCTATCGCAAGCAATTCCTAAAGCTAGGGGCTCAATCACACAAAATAAATAAAATCAAAAAACAAAACAAAATAAAAAGAATGCGAAGAAAGCCGACAAAAACCGTGGTGAGCCCCCAGGTGTACAAACACCTGGAAGTTAGGCTCGAGAGTCCAAATGTCTGGGGGTACCTGTATTATTACAATAATATGTCTCTCTCACACAAATTACAAAATAAATACAAGAAAATAAATGAAATAGAACTGCCTTCAAAATCCTCTCCTAGCTTGCCTTCGTGCTAAGTCAAGTCGCCTGACGTGGGTGCGCAGGTGCTCTTGGAAGAGAGCTCCTCCCTCGATCCGCGTTCCTCGCAAGAAGTCAAACAAGAGAGTGGTTAGACAATTCAAACAAGATATATCAAAAATAAAGAAACTACAACAAGCAGAAATAAAAGCTGCAAAAGTAGACCAATAATCACAAACACAAGGCAAAAATGATCTACGCGCTGTTGCTCCCCGGCAACGGCGCCATTTGATTTAACTAGAAATCTACAGTCTTAAGTTCCACACAAAGCGGGAACTCAGTCGAAGTGTCGACCAATCAGAAATCCAGCTAAAATCAACAATTAACCCACGATGATCAAATAAGGAAATGAAGGTGAATGTGGAGTTAAAATTTATTATAACTCTACAACAAGATGTGTATAGTGCAAGTATGTGTAGAGGTCGAACACAGGGAGCAGAAAGGATAGATCGGGGCAAAATTGCTCAAAAGTGTGTGAATGTGATCAAATGTCTACTATGCTATTTTTTGTGGATTTTTAATTTTATATATTTTTTTATTTAATTTTTGATTTTATATTTTTGTATTTTGATTTTTAATTTTTTGATTTTATATTTTCCTAGTAGTAAGCAATCCGCCAAAAGCAACCAAAAGATTCCTTGGTAAATCGGGCGAAAATTGGAACTTCCTGCTGAATGGCCATCCTATTTTTGAGTTGGCTACACTGTCGAGAATATACATATATATATAATGCATTCTTCTGTATTAGCAGTAAATATCTTCTTGCACCATGGTTTTATATTATATATTTTTTTAATATTTTTTTCAATAATAGAATATACACAATCTAAGAAATGAGAGGATAAAGGATTTATAAAAATGAGTAAAAATGCTCAAAAATCAGAAAATAAATTGTTTTTGGTCTTTTTATATTTTTCTACTATTTTTGTGATTTTTGGGGATTTTTCAGAATATTTTTGGTATTTTTAAAAGTGGAAATACAAGAAAACCGTGAATTAGCTACTAGCTGAAACTAAATTGAGGATGAAAAATATCAAATGGTGTCTAAAATTACTCAAATTAATTTTAATTGAAAGGTAATGAATAATTAAGATATAGAAACTGAAATTGCATTTTTAGAATTTTTGTAGAATTTTTAAGATTTTTATGAAAGTTTTTAGAGTTTTATAATTTTTATAAGTTTTCTTTTGTATTTTTTAATGATTTGTGTATTGAAGTTAAAACACACTAAAATATGCAAAATATATTTTTTTGGGAGTTGTTTGAGACGTTTTTATAATTTTTATGTATTTTATAATGCAAACAGTGCATAAAATGTGTGTTTTTAATTTTAATAAATATAAAAAGCAATAAATATGAAAAATAAAAAATATGTCGTGGAAGCACAAGTCAGCAGGAACTTAAGTCTATTTTTTGAGAATTTTTGGGGTTTTATAGATGCATCAAATAAATAGAGATCACAACAAGAAAGTACACACAAGCTAGGGGCATAATTGTGAATAGCAAAAAGTACGGGCTAAATTGCAAATTATATAGAACAAAATAGACTTCAGATGAATACTTTGAGTCCTAAATAAACGTTACACAAAATGGCGGTGGAAATGGCGCAAAATACCCTCGCCCGGGGCGATCGAACGGCTGCGGAGGAATGTGGATGAACTCGCAAAGAACAGCCTCTCGGCGAGTTTTGGCTCGACGATGTGATCTCCTCCTACAACCTGGAAAGTCCCAAGTTGGCCGAGAAGCTCCTGCGAGGCTCCCCTATCGACTGGCGGCCTCAAAATGACGGTTGCTCCGCCGAGGCATCACCACGGCGATGAAGAACGGGGGGAAACTCCAGGAGGTTTGGCCTGCGTCAAAAACGACCCCCCCTGATGGAGTCCTTCGGCCTTCGGACCTGAAAATGAAGAACGAGAATCACAGTAGAGGGTCCCATGGGCCAGCGTGTGGAGTGGAGAAGGTGGCGGAATGGCAAAAATGGCCGGAGCTCGTGCAGCTCCGGCGAGGTGTTTGATTGCGAGATCGGGGTGTTTTAGTCGATAGAGTGACCAACTAAATGCATAAATCAAAGCCTAAAACTAATAGCAAACTAAACAGCGAGAAAAAGGACAGAAAACGACCTCAAGCGGTGATGTACCGCGAGATAGGACCTCACGGCCAAGGGCCGGAGATGGGGGTGGATACGCCTCCACACCGCTCCTCCTCTCCTCCTAACGGCGAGGTGAGGTTGTTGTCACCTCCCTCTAACCTCAGCACATGAAAGAAGGGAGGAAGAAGGGGGAAAAGGAGTTCAAAATTGAAATGGAGGAGAAGGGTCATTTTTGAAGATGTGGCTCTGGAGGCGTGAAGATCGAAGATTATGGGGTGAATCGCGGGTCCAACGGCCGAAATAAACCCTGGGCGTGTATCCTTGATAGTAGGTCTACAAAAGTCGTGAAGGTTGCAATGCCAAATGGTGAAAGACGCACTCTCCATAATTCGGAGAAAATGCCAAAAAAACGCAGTCTGTAACTTTCAGAACGTTGGGCAGAGAGATGGTCAACCCGACCCAAAGGACGAAGAAAATAAGGCACACACTTAATCCAATGCTCAATATTATGCCTGGGCGTGTATAAGGGATATATGTGGATAAAAAGTCATGAAGGACACAAGGCCAAATAATGAAAGATGCAGCCTTGAAAAATGGGAGAAAATGGCTAAAAACGCAGCTGACAGGCTGCAGGCGCAGATCAGGGAGTTGACCAGCGGGTCAACTTCCATGTGGTTGGTCCATGTGGACCAACCAGGAAAATCCCTGGGAAAAACTTTGCTAAAATCAATTAAAAATAGCAAATCAATTTATTATTTTTTGGTTATTGAATAAAAAATGTTTATTATTTTATGAATTATTTTATAGTGATTTTTATTTATTTTTATGGGGTGTGTAATTACAAGTTACCATTTATACCCCTTATAGGTATCTATATCTATATATCTAAGTATTTTATTTTTATTTTATGTACTTAATTTATTTATTTTTGTTTATTATTTTATAAATTTATAGAATATTTTTATATATTTAAATATATTTTTATTTTATTTTTCTGAAGAGTTTCATACACTTAATAAAATAAAAGTGTGAATTATGTAGGTTTGTATACAGGTATTATACCTATGTATAATATATACAAGTATTTTATTTTATGTTTTCTTTGAGTTTTTATTCTGATTTTAATGCACAAATATATTATAAGTAATATTTATAAAATTATAAAAATATAAAAATTATTAAATTAATGAATAAATAATAAAACGAATATTTTAATCTTTACAAGTATACAATGTGGGTCCAAAACTCAACTTTCAAACCGTAGCTTTGCCAAATGCGAAACCACCACCATTAAATAGATCATTTGATTCTATATACAATTAAAGGTGAGTTTGATGCATTTGGAGTTTTCAGTTGTGAGATACGGGTCTGGGAAGTTGGGATTCTGGATTTTTATTCAGACCATAACTTTTTATCTGTAAATTATTTTTCAGTGAAATAAATTTTGTATTTTTCTTTATTAAATTATCTACAGCTTTCATGTACAAAGTTTCTTTATTTGATGTATAAAAAGTGGAACCAAAAATAGGTCCCAAAATGAATAAAGAATGAATTAAATACATTGTATTTGGCCCTTATCTCCCCCTACTTTATTCCTTGTTGACCTATTCATCAAGATGCCTAGGTCTCGGAGGTTTGGGTCATAAAATATTTACAATATTTTATTCTTTTTCTTTTCTTTTATTTATTCTATGATTTTGGCTTTAATTACAGTATTTTATACACTATTTACAGATACATGCATGAATGCTAATATGCTCTAATTAATGCTATTTACAGGCATTTGCTAGGGTTTTTGATGCCAAAATGATAGAATAAAGATAATGAAATGTGGATTCATCAGCGGTCGAGCGATTAAGGTTAAGTGATATCAAGGGTCGTTGCGACCTCAGTCACCAGAATGGACTCAACAAGAAAATCAAGACCACAATTAGGACAATCAAGCACACAAATGTAGTGGTCTCTGCTATTTATTTAACCTGGTATAGCGACCATGGTCGAACAAAAGGAGCACAGAAATGTATGAAGTAGTCGACAATAAGATCAAATCAAAATATATTTTTGTGGTTTTTTATTTGCAAATTTTTTTATTATATTTTCTAATAAGAAAACAAAAGGCTAAAGACAAGAACAAACTTTAACAATTTTTATTAGGACTAAAAAATCCTTAAAAAATGGAAATAAAAATATTTTTATATTTTTCAAATATGCAGATGTTTTGGTGATTTTATGGTATTTTTCTGAATTTTATATGATTTTATAAAAATGAAAATACAAAAAAATAGGAAAACAATGTATGACTTGGACCAAAGGGCAGATTTAAAATATTAAAAATACCCAAATGTCATGGTTATGATTTTTATGATAAAGTGAAAAAGGCCTAACTACAGAAACTAAAATCCTATTTTTTTAATTTTTGCATTTTATATGATTTTTATTAGATTTTTAGTCTTTTGTGATTTCTAGGGTTTTTATAAAAGATATTGCAATAAAAATGGTACTAAAGTAAAAATACATAGATAAACATACACAAATTTTTATAGAATTTTTTAGACTATTTAGTACTTTTTTGGTATTTTTAAAATAGATAGACACATTTTTAAGGGTTTTTTATTTTTAGAAAATATAAAATAAAATTAAATCGAGTCACAAAAATTACCAAAAATACTACACATTAGCAAGAGCTAATGTAATTTTTGTGGAATTTTGGAGTAGATTTAATAATTATTTGATTTAAAACAAAACACGTAGTAGATAGGGACCTAGATGCAATTATCCTAAGTTCCCAGGGTAAATAATAATTCATACAAAAAGTTCAGGGCCACTATTGCAAAAAGTCCAAGAAATAAGCGCACATGCTCATTAAATCACACACAGGGGCATTTTCACAAAGATCATAAATCTTCCATTCAAAATATAACGTTCAGAAAATATAAGACAAAGTGTGCAAATAACCCATAAAAGCACGTGAGCGTGTACATGTATTCAGACTCGGAGGACTAAAGTACAAATACTGGAAACATGAGGGACTGATAAGCAAAAAGTTTGAACTACAACTTTATTTAATAAACTAGAAAGTAAAGCATAAAAACTGCAGGGAAGATAGTGCAATATACCCTCGCAGGGCATGTGCGGAGCGCATGGGGGACGCGTGGCATGCTCTGTCTATGGTGGGTGCTGACGGCTCTGATCTGCTCAGCTGACGATCTGACGGTGCAGGGCACGCGGATCGGATGTACAGGTGGGATGGCATCGGCGGAAATCAGACGGTGCAGGGAATGTCAGCCTGGATGGCCGTTAATCGTGCATCTGACACGTCTGACAAAAAGGGGGTGACGAACGGTTGTAATGAGACCTGGAGAGGCAACGTCTGATCAACAGTGGCTAAAGGTCCCAGAAGAACTCATCGAGGGTGACCTTCAACCGAGCGGGGATGAAGATCCTTCGCTCAGATGGAGATGTTGAGGAGCTCAACACGGTCTTGGAGGTACTCCGCATCGAATGGGTAGGTTCGTTGGAGCAGTTATCGGATGTATGTGTGTGGCGGTGATGAGGGACCTAGAGCAGCTTCGACGGATCCTCTGGAGGCATGAACTGGGCTCCCCGTGTGCGTTAGCATCTGCAAAGGCAAGCTGGACTCGGGACGAAGCTCCGCTCGCGTTATTGAAGCACGAAAGGAAAGAAGCGATGGGGGGATGGAAGTTCGATATCCGACAAAGGTAGATTAGATCCGGGCCTCAATCTCGACCTGGTGGTCGATTCTAAGGATGATCAGACTGCAGGGGGGAATGGAGGGCGATGCGGTGCATCGATCTGAATGGATAGGTTTGGATATCGGGGCTCCGACCCACTGGGTAGAGTAGGTGGATGGGTGGCGACGCTAGATGGAATGAATGGATCGAACAGGGAAAGAAACGGGAAATGAGGGGTACATGGATATGAGAGCGTGTTCCTGAGCTCCATGCGGAGGGAGTCGATGAGATGATGGCCTCGACCATACTGCGGAAGACAGGGAGGCTGAATACGGTGGCGCTCACTGTCCACGTAGCTGAGCTACATCTCCTGACCATCAAACTCCCATCCAAGAGGTGCCTCTGGTAGCTGTCACTCCACCGGAGGCTTCTAAGGCTGGAAGAAGAGGTGAGGAACGAGCTGGGGCTTTGTGGAGGGGATGAGATGCTTTATAGGCGTCTCGAAGGTCTAGAAGGATCGGTGAATAGCGTGGGACTCGAGAGCGATTCAGATCATCCAAGGAATCTGTGTGGATCACGGAAGTCCGAGCAATCACGGGTTCAAGAATCGAGGCCAAAGGAGCACGGAGTTGGGCTGGAAAATTTCGAGAAGGAGCCCCAGCGGACAGTATCCGGGTCAGACCCGGGAAGGAGGTATCGTTGACTGAAGGTCAACCATCCCAACCGGCCAATCAGAAAATTAGGATTTACAAAATATTTACAAAATCAATAAAAAATAGTAAATGGCTCTAAAATAAAAAGTGTATACAATAAAAAATGTTTATTATTTTTTAAACTATATTTTTGTGATTTTTATTTATTTTTATGAAAAATAAATTAAACTTTATACATTATTATGTATTATATACAGGTAAAATATACCTATGTATTTTGTACAATCTTTTTATTTTGTTATTTTACATAAAAACCACAATTTTGCATTTTATTTATTTACAACATCATTTTTGGAGTATAAAATAATTTTATTTTATTTTTATTATTGATTTATAGGTGTCTAATAAATAGAGAGTAAGACACATATACATGTATTTTGTACAAGTGAGAGAGGATTTTATTTTATTTTTATTTTATTTTATTGATTTTTGTTTTATTTTTAGGACTATATATAAGGAGGTAAAAAGAACATTTTATTTTTATTTTGTCAAAAATAATTATTTATTTACACAGGTAATATGTACAATATAAAGTAGGTCCTATCTCTCTCTACTTATTTTATTTGGCGATCAGGTCAATGCTTGACCTTCTCTTGGGGTTCGGATCACTCCGTATTTATTCTAAATACCTCCTTCCTTTTTCTTTTCCTTTATTCTTTTATTTTGTCACAAATACATGCTAAATATACAAAGTTAACATATGCATGCTGAATGCTAACTTATTGTATTTACACCTATTTACATGGTGCTTTGCCAAGATAAATAGCTAAAATAAAAGAATAAATAGTGAAAATCATGGATATAGATGAATATACATGGTGATATTTTTCAAAAAAAATAACGAAAATAGGGCGGGGGCATCCCCATTGAACCCCTCCCCCACCCACACATGTATGTACGTACGTATGTATGTATGTGTATGTATGTATATATAGGGTGCCCTTCCAAGAGGACATGGTCCTTTCATGTGGAAGGAAGGCTAAAGATCGTAGCCATTAGATTCAAATCTAACGGCACCATAAATTTCGTTGCCCAAAAGGGTATTTTAGTCATCATCTTTTGCATTAATTATGTATATCATTTAATATTTCAAAATATTAAATTTAGTCGGATCTAATTTTTATATTTTTCTAATACCTTATTTAAATAATATCAAATTTTACGACATTACGTGAGAAAGATATTTGTATCCTCAAGTCATTTTTTGTGGAATCCATAGTTCCTTTTGTAACGATTGTATGTTTTTTTGTAGAATCCATGGTTGCTTCAAAATTCATAAGTCATTTGTAGATTTTATACAGTTCTTTGTAGAATACAATTTGTAGTAGCAATTAATGCATAGTTCTTTGTAATGATTGTTTGGTTCTATGTAGAATATTTGTATGATTTTTTGTAAAAATGTAGTAGACATTCAACCTAAATTAATAAGTAAAATACAAACCAAATATGTATACTACACATCCAAAATGTATAATGCACATCCAAAATGTGTAATACACATTAAATATACAAGATATATAAAAGAATTACATTTGTCATTCTCACCAAATTGTTACGTAGAAATATATATCAAATATGTATAATACATATCAAAATTATATAATACACATCAATATTGTATAATGCAAATGAAATATGTAAGATAAATGGTAGCATGGCATCCTCGCACTGCCATCACTATGTCGCACGCGTCGTGATCTGATATACGCGTTGTTGTCTTCTTCTATGTGAAGAACTTCCTGGAGAGTCGCGGTGTCATCCTATGGCAACTACGCATGCCACCCATTTCCGCCTTGACGATGAGGTCATGCATGATGTCGTGAACCATCCCATGTCGATGGTGAAGACGGAGACGAAGGTGGAGAAGAGGACGACGAGGCTCCATGTCAAGGATGACAGAGACGAGCGACGACAGAGATGGAGACGAGAGACACCTGGCGTAGGCAGAGGCATAGATGGAGACGAGCAACGATTGAGACAATGAAGGTGAAAAACGCGACACCCGGCCTGCTTCTTCTGAACCTGTAAAAGAATCAGAAAGAAAGATTTTGCGATCGTTATATCGACCGGGTGGGTTTTATCAAAAATAATTAAAATGAGTAATCTTCTTTATTTATTTATACTCCTAAACTTAAGAGTATAGCGGTTAAGCACGAGAGACTCAGGGATGCAAATTGTTGGAAACTAGGATTAAACTATAGACAAACCAAGGTTAAACGATTTCTAATTTTCATTTTATTTTTTAAGAAAATTTTCTGAATTTTTATTTGAATTTTAATTAATTTTAAATTTTTAAGTATTTTATATTTTTTATTATTAGAAAATATTTTTAATTTTTTATTTGATTTTATTTTATTATTTTTATGTACTATTTTTTTCTATTTTTATTGATTTTTAAAAGATTTTTAATATTTTTATGAAGTTTGATTTACTTTTGAGGCGAAAACCCTTTTTTATTTAAAAACTGTGACATTTTTTATTTTTAAGATTGAAGATAATACGAAAATATTTTGATTATATTTTTAATAGAAAGTATATGAAATTATCTTTAAAATGATAAGTTGTGCATTTTAGGTGATTTTTAGTCATTTAGTTATGATTTTTGAAAGTTTCAATGAATTTTATATTTTTTTTATTGATTTTAATATTTGATTTTTATTTTATTTTTAGTTTATTATGTAAAATATAGCAAAATATGCTAAATGTGATTTTTATAGAATTTTTACAAGCGTTTTTATATTTTTATGAATTTATGTGTTTGTTATATTTTTGTATTTTCAAAATATTTATTTGAAATAGAAAATATTCTTAATTTTCAAAATTGATTTAATATGATATATGGTGTAAATACGGGACTAATAAGTATATTTATTTGATTTTTATATTTTGTATTTTATTTATTATGAATTTATTATGTATAGTATAGTATACTGTTATACGGGTAGTATTGTAATATATTGGAAATTATGAAGCATGCGAATAATATGTAGATCTTGGAGGGGCTTCCACGCAAAAATGTGCAGGTTGTCACGCACTGACTCATGTGACCGTAGCTGGAATTGGGCCTGCTCAAAATTCAGATGAAGAGCGGGGGTAAGTTTGTAAATTTCATAGAGATCATGTGATCTTCATGTGATCGCCACTGGAAGGGACCTACTTGGAATATCAAGTAATTAGGGGGCTTAATCGCAAATGTCCAAAATAAAACACGAAAACCACTTGTGTCGCACGTGAGTCTTAAGCGGCGAGGTAACAACTCGTTAGATGCGTTGGATGTGAATCCAACTGCTGTCACGAGTTGAAATCTCGATCGTCTGATCAACTCTGATCAAACGACCACGGTGCCTCTAGTTTTTCCCCCTTTTAAAGTCCTTAGCAAGGTTCCAGGTGTCGGTGACATTCTTGGAGTGCT
Organism: Ottelia alismoides; assembly: GCA_037367405.1. Classification (NCBI taxonomy): domain Eukaryota; kingdom Viridiplantae; phylum Streptophyta; class Magnoliopsida; order Alismatales; family Hydrocharitaceae; genus Ottelia; species Ottelia alismoides. The sequence continues at coordinate 227,516 of JAZKJV010005408.1, forward strand.
ATTCGATGAAGATCCAGGCGGTGGCACGTGAATTAGGTCGATGCACGGATCGGAAATCGATTGCTGATGCTGCGGATGGGTAGTCTTAGCTTTGATTCATCATGTCTGGCATTTGGGCTTCTAGACTCGAAGATGACAGTGGTGTTGTCTTCTGATGTAATTGTGCAGGTAGTCCTATAGCTGTCCAAGCAAATTGAAGGATGATTCTCCTCGAAGCTGAAATACCGCTTCAAGTGGCGGCGATCCAAGTCTAGAGTGGATGCTCCAAGGTGTCGGCGGCGTTTGATCAACGAAAGACAGAACATGCAAGGATGAGATTACTCGAGGAGGAACCTCGATCGAATGGTGAATGGGTGGAGATCCTCTGATCGAAGTGGAGGATGAGGATCAAAGCTCAGATCGAGATGGATCTAAGTTGGTCAATAGTGAATGAAGATGAAGAAACAGAGATTCGAAATGAATGATCGGAGGCGAAGCTGATTGTGGTTTTGAAATTAATGAAATCAGAACCAGAGGATGAGGAGAAAGAGAAATCGCATGGATCAGATGAAGGAAGAGGAGAATCATATCTATGATAACCTAGGATGCGAGTGTATGCAATCGCCTGTTGATGAGCAAATGTCACCGATGGTTTGGAGCTTAGGCGGAGCTCCTGGTTGTCATTGCCTCGATGCGTGGTGCACCGCAGAGGCTGGGCATAGCGGAGGAGTTCCTCAACGCCGGAGTCGATCTCACCGACCTGATCTCCCGTACTTGCTCAACTGTGGAGGATTGTCACTCCTCTCCAAGCTCAACTATGGGGAAGAAGGTGGATATGGCGGATGGCTATCGGCTATGGAGGTGGTTCCTATTTATAGGAGGAGATGCGTCCCATCACCAACGGTAGTGAGGGTACCGCGGTCGGTTGGAGAATGGCCAGCCGTTATGTTGGCGGCGGTTGACGGAAGGCAATGGAAGAGGAAGGAGGGAGGACGAGAGAGGAAGGAGGAAGACGAAGGGAGAAGAAGAAAAGAGTAAAGTAGGAGAGAGAAAAAGAAGAGGGAGGAGAGAGAGTAAAGGAAACAAATTAAATTAAATTAATTATTTAAAGTATATAATTAATAATAATTGTAATTAGGTAATTAAATAATTATTAATTAAGTATTAATTTTGTAATTAAATAAATAATTAATAATTAAATATGGTTAATAAGGTAATTAAGTATTGATTAAATAATTATGTATGTACTTAAGTAATTAAATAAATTAAAAAAATTAATTAAATAAATAATTTAAATAAATAAAAAATAAAGTATTATTTATTTATAGATAAAAATAAAGGATTAATGTATTAAATAATAATATAAGCTACGGTTTATTGTATATACCAATACGGACCAGAAAATCACGTTTCACTTAACTCCAATTTTAGCGAAACTAGTTTCATTTTATAGATAATTGAAAAAATATAATTTTTGAGATCGGGTTTGCTTAATTCGGAGTTCATACGGCCGAGTTATGAGGTCCAGAAGAAAAAAATAGTGGCTACGAAGCTTCAGGTTTTATTGGTATTTTGGCTTAATAATGTTTTTATATTTTTATATACCATTTTAGATGATTTTAGAAAAAAAGAATTAAGTTAATCTGGTTTATGGTTATTTAATGAAAAATCAGGAAGTTTCTACATATAGTACATATATACAACGGGTCCAAAAAGCCGAAACTCACCGGTTTTATCTGAATATTTTTCTGATATTTTTAATAAATAGTAGCATGTACAAAATAAATTTTAAAAGTGAGTTTGGTCAATTTAGAGTTTTCTATAAATAGATATGAACCTAGAAAGTCGGCTTTTGCGGCTTTTAGGTTCATTGCAGTTAATTATTTTTTTCAAAATATTTTTCTAATATTTTTATAAAATAATATATATTTTTATGAACAATATATAAAATGATAATTAATTGAAATTAGTGGATATTTACATGTATTTTACCAAGGATTTTAGTCAAAATGAAAGATAAAGGCGATGAATGATGGATTCATCATTCCGTAATACTTTACCTTTGCTAGTCCCTTAGCAAACACTTATTCTATAGATAAGTGCAAGCAAAAAGAAAGAGAAAAAGGAAAATAAAAGAACTTAGAACATGATTGTTTTTTTAAACTAAACTTCACTTCACCCAAAATTTGGAGCTTGGATTCAGACCTTTGGATTAATAGTATGTCAGGACTCTATTAGAATTAGGGGTTAAGCCTCGACATCCCTCAAGTTCCATAAATCCTTATCCAGATCAACCTTAACAACCATATCAAATACACCTATTCATCACGCAAACTTCTCATATTTGAAAGCATTTTGACTGTGTGTGAAAGGTGTTAGCTCTTCCCGCTCTAGAGAAGCGAAGAAACCGTCCATCCAGCTATACACTCCCATTGGGCCCTTGTCCAGCAACTTAGTCCTCGAGGAGGGAGGTATTTCCTTCTGAGGTCAGGTCGTGTTGTATCCACAATCGAGTATAGAAAGAAGTCAGAAGAATTGGAAGAGAACTGGAGTGTGGCCGATGTAATCACATCTCCTGTGAAGCCTGACCAGTTTAGGCAAGTCTCCACGAAGACATGCAGGCTTTTCTGAAGCTCGGACCATTGCGGTCATTTTGAAATTTGGTGTATTCGGCTTCTTTTGGTAGAAATAATTGTTGCACTGCATCGGTCTTTTATGCCCCAACGGATATAGAATCTTTTTATCCCGTCCATTTTTTGGGGTCTTGGAAAAAATTATGCCAGCAGATCCTTCCCTCATCCGAAGCTTTGTTTAAACCCCAATCTCTCCTGTCTTTAGACATCATCACCGCCAGACAAGGATGAAAAAGCACTACCGAAATGGAGTGCCCTTCGCAGCCCCATGCAAGTCGAGCTAAGTGTAGATTGCATGAGTTCAAAATTGGTTCAAATGAAGAAGAGTTAAATGGATGACACCAGGTGTCCTACTTAGGCACTTTCAAGTTGAATTCCGAACATGGTCTCATGGAACCCAAAGAATTAAGTCTACAAGACCTGAAGAGTCTCAATTCTAGTTCATAATTAAGTTTCCTTTAGAATTAAGTGGATTAAAGCCTAAACCAAGCTTCACCTTTCGGACTTAGATCCATTCGGTTCAAGAATCAAACTTGTTCCGCAAAATGCGAATGAATGCAATAATTTTTTTATGAGGTATATTTTTCAGCTTAAATACTTTAAGTGGATTTTTAAAGAATTTTGCAATTTTTTATTGAATTTTAAAGTTTTCAGTTTTTAGGGTCTTTTTGAAAAAGTTAGTGGATTAATTCATTTAATATGAATTTTAAATGGATTTTTGTATTTTTTACAAAGGATTTTATACAAGTTTTATATACAAAATTATATGGCTTTTATACAAGATTTTTCAAAGATTTTATTTTTCAAATTTTTAAAGATTTTATCAAAGAATTTTACAACATTTTTTTATTATTAATTTTTTTAAATTTTTTTATTTTTATAAGATATTTTTACGATTTTCTTGCGGCTTTAAAAACCCCAAAATATACACCCATACTTTTAGGAAGCCTTATTATTTAAAAAAATACGATAAAGTATGAGTTATGGCTTCTAAAGTATATATAACATATATACGACACCCCCCTATACTTAGCGTGAACTATGTCCTCATAGTGACTAAAGAAGCGGCAAAGGAAGATATAACTCAGGCTAAGTATAGATCGATGAAAAGAACCTATACAACAATGACTAAAACAAACGAATGAATGAATAGAAATCGATCATCTCCTCTATACTTAGGATCAAGTGATCCTAAGAATAACAGACTCGAAATCGAAGATGAGCGAGGTCAAGAGAATGTACACACTCAACGGCTCGACTTGTCCCCACTATACTTAGGGTAAAATATCCCTAAGTACAGAGACGGTAATAAAAAGGTGAGGGGCAAGCGAGGGAAAAAATGATACACAAACGAAGACAATCAAAAGAGGAAATGAACGAGATCACCCCCCTATACTTAGGGTAAAACACACCCTAAGTATAAGCAATGACAGGAGTGATCTAACAGAACGAATGAACAACACGGTGTCTACACCCCCTATACTTAGGATAAAGCACGCCCTAAGTATAGCAAAAATCTAGATCAACCTAAGGGTGTAAGACAAACGGAAGGAAGAAGGATGAAATCGAAAATATATATAAGAGATCTTTGGAAATCAGGTATGATATGCATAATGTAAGAATGAAGAGCACATCTCATACAAAATGTATCGGGTCAACTTCAATGGTCGACGGATCATGATCAAAAAAGGATTTCAATCGCTGACAATTGACTCGAAAGGTGGACTTAGAAGACAACTCAGATATGTCAATGCTACCATTGCCGTACACCTTTCTGACAATATACATGCCCTTCCATTTACTTTGAAGTTTTCCTGAAAATAATTTTAGTCTTGCGTCGAATAGCCATACTTTCTGATCAGGCTCAAACTGCTTGTGACTGATGTGAGAATCATGCCACTCTTTCATCCGTTCCTTATACTGCAGGCTACTCATGAAGGCTTCGTCTCTCAGTTCTTCCAGGGCTGCCAATTCAATCTGCCTTTGATCTCCCGCATCATTTAACCCAAATATCACTTCTTTCACTGCTTATAAAGATCGATGCTTGATTTCCACAGGTAAGTGGCATGGCTTGCCATAAACGAGTCGAAAGGGATATATACCCAATGGAGTTTTGAAGGATGTCCTATATGCCCAAAGAACCGAGTCCAAAAGTTGTGACCAATCCTTTCGGTCTGGGCGAACAACCTTCTGCAAGATTGTCTTAACCTCCCTATTTGAAACTTTGGCTAGACCATTCGTCTGAGGATGATACGGAGTAGCAACCCGATGATCTATGTTGAACTCGTTAGCAAGAGCCCTTACCTTGTCGTTGATGAAATGGCTACCCCTGTCTGCGATCAGAATTCGAGGAACCCTGAATCGCGTAATGATGTGCTTCCTTAAAAACTTGCAAACCGTGTTTGCACCCGCGTTTCGGGCAGGAATAGCATCTACCCAACGACTCACGTAATCTATAGCCAGAAGAATATACTCGAATCTCTGACTCTTAGGAAATGAGCTCATAAAGTTGATGCCCCATGCATCGAAAACCTCACAGAAGTGAATCGGCTGCATCGACATCATATCTCTATGTCCGCAAGTGCCCATTTTCTAACAGTCAGTACATCTCCTTACGAATGCGTGGGTATCTGCAACAAGAGTAGGCCACCAAAAATCAGACTGAAGCACCTTCTGTGCTGTCCTCTTCCCTGAATGGTGTCCTCCAACTTCAAATTTATGGCAATAAGTGAGGACACTCTGGTATTCCTCCTGAGGAATACATCGACGCCAGACGGAATCCACTCCTTCATGATAAAGAATCAGATCCTCTCAATGGTAAGACTTGGCTTTCGCGAGGAAAGTCTCATGCCTCTGTCTGGACCAACCTTGTGGAACTTCCTTAGCAACAAGAAAGTTCACAATGTCGGCATACCATGGCAACGAGGCAACAACAAGAATCGTCTCGTCAGGGAAGGTCTCTTTGATAGGTACATCAAACTCAAAAGTCTCGGGGAGTTCTAATCAAGAGAGGTGATCCGCCACCACATTCTTGACTCCAGGCTTATACTTGATTTCGATATCAAACTCCTGGAGTAGAAGGATCCATCTGGTCAGATGTGGCTTTGAATCCTTCTTGTTCATTAAATACCGGATGGTGGTATGATCAGTGAAATAGTGACTTTAGATCCTAAGATGTGGGACATAAATTTGTCCAAGGCAAATACTACATGTAGCATTTCTTTCTCTATAACAGTGTAATTCCACTACACAGAATCCAAAGTCTTACTAGCCTAGTGTATGGCATAAGGCAATCCATCCCTCCTCTGTCCCAACACAGCCCCAACGGTAAAATCGGAGGCGTCCGTCATGATCTCGAATGGGAGAGACCAATCGGGTGGCTGAAGGACAGGAGCCTCTACAACCATATTCTTGAGAGTGTTGAGTGCTGAAAGACACTTATCATCGACAATAAACTCAGTATCTTCACGAGAAGATCAGATAACGGCCATGCAAATTTGCTGAAGTCCTGAACGAACTGTCGGTAGAAATCGACATGCCCCAGAAAAGACCGTAACTGCTTCAAGTTGGATGGTGGATTGAGCTTCTTGATGATATCCACCTTTGCCGGATTGACCTCCATGCCCCTGCTGGAGATGATGTGACCAAGGACCATCCCCTGAGTCATCATGAAATGACTCTTCTCCCAAGAAAGAACGAGGTTTACATTAGTGCACCTCTGAAGCACTCGGTCTAGGCTAGAAAAATAGGAGTTGAAATCGTCGTTGTAGACTAGAAAATCGTTCATGAAGACCTCTAAAAAGTCGCCTACCATGTCCACGAAGATCGAGAGCATACACCTCTGAAATATAGCCAGAGCATTACATAATCCAAATGGCATACATCGGAAGGCATAAATTCCGAATGGACAGGTAAACATCGTCTTTTCCTGATCTTCAGGCACGATTGCCACATGGTTATATCTCGAGTACCCATCAAGAAAGCAATAATGGCTTTTCCCGGCTAATCTCTCGATAATCTGATCGATAAACGGTAGCGAAAAGTGATCCTTCTTGGTGGCCTGATTCAAACATCTGTAGTCCACACAGATGCGCCAAGAAGTCCGTACTCGGGTAGCGATCTCCTCTCCATCCTCATTGATCACTGTAGTGATACTCGTCTTCTTGGGTACCACATGTAAATGACTAACCCATTTCGAGTCGGAGATGGGATAGATAAAATCGGTGCTCCACCACTTGGATATTTCCTTCATAACCACCTCTCGGAGATTCGGGTTCAGCCTGCGCTGAAACTTACGATATTTGACAGCATCCTTGAGAAATATGTGGTGGGAGAACAGAGCCGGACTAATCCCATGGAGATCTGCTACGGTCCACCCGATTGCCTTGCGACTCTTATGAAGAATCTCCATTAAACGGGATTCCTGATCTTCGGTCAGATTGGAAGAGATGATGACCAGAAACATTTTAGATTCGCCATCAAGGAATTGATATTTCATTGAATGAGGTAACGGTTTAAGCTCAGGGGGAGAAGGAACAGGAAGAGCGGGTTTGACTAGGGCCCGGGTATAGGCTACTAGATCAAGATGCGAGAGCTCAGCCTGTTCTGACTTAGAAAGATCTGGAGACTGCTTTTCTGATTGCTGACTTTGTTGTACAGGCTCGGTCTCCAGGATGGTTGTAGGTTCATTTGAAATTAGATGCGGAACATACTCATCAAAACTCTGCTAATCAAAATCCATGTCTATATCGAAGGGATCAAAATTGGAACAACAAGATCGAAACTCTGAATGATCATCATCAGAATCGTCGGCCTCAGTCTGTGATTGTATCTGCTCCAAAACTGTGCCATCAAATTTGTCTTCATCTATTATTTGTAACTCAGACTCTCTTGAAGGCGTAATGAAAGAATGTATGCTCAGTTCGGCCCAAACGGCTTCATCGTCTATTTGCACGAAATCACAGTCCTGATGACTATAGGATTCATCATCAGATGCTCTCTCTGATTCTTCAGATTTGGCCTTGAGATCTTGGATCGTCTCTCTATGTATACTCTCACCTTGGAGGTGAAAGTACACCTTCCCTGTACCATAATAAAAAATGGCCTTCGCTGTGGGCCACGAAAGGTCGTCCTAATATGATCGGGGTATCGGTCACACATTCAGGGACCATCATGTCCAAAACGATGAAGTCCATAGAGAATTTCAAACCCTGAATGGTGACGATAATGTCTTCGACTAATCCCTTCGGTCTCTTGACCGATCTATCAGCAAACTGCAAGACCGTTCTGCTTGGTCTAAGAGGTCTGAACTCAAACTTGTTGAGTAAGGAAGAAGGAAGAAGATTAATCGATGATCCGCTATCTAAGAGAGTACGATCGAAAGTCTGATCGAGGATTTTGCATCTGACATACGGTGCTCCCGAGTCTGATCTTTTGGCTGGGAGACAATTCTGGATGGCGTAACAAGTTTACTTGGTCAACACATGGATTTCAGAACAATGATTTCGCGGCCTCTTCTTTCTATGAACGGTGGTTCACTCTTTGAGACCTTTCTGCAGAATAGGGATGTGTGCCAAGGCTTCCGAAAGAGTCAACTAGATGGTGAATTTATCAAGCATCTCTTTTGTTAGATCAAGCATTTGATTCTTTTTGGTGTTTTATTTTTTATCACCTTTTCCTAAGCAGAGTGCTTTGGGAAAAGGAATCTGTACATCCTCCTGCTTAGTCTGTACAATCAGAGGATTAGAATAAGTAGAAGGAAATGTTTTTGCAAAACAAGGACTTCCTTTTTGTGAATCATCATCAGAAGAAGAAGATCCACGATCTTGACATTGATCAATCTGTCTTATTTTTATTTCTCTTCCGATTTCTTCTCTTTTGTACATTTTTATAAGCTTTCCTATCAGCATCACTATTTACAAAGAAAGGTAAAGCAGCTGATTCAGCATTCGGCTCTGGCTGCATCTCTTCAAATTTGGTGGCTTCAGCACCACCATTCATACCGTCAAAGGGTGTGGCTTCAGTACCGCCATCGATGTCTTCTATTGGCTCGCTTGTATTGTCCAGAATGTCATATTCGGGTCTAATAGAGTCTCCGCCTACTTGTATCCTACCGCTCCCAAGAGAGATAAAATCAGTGTTATCACGATAAAGAGAGTCATCTGAAAATACTTGTGACTGGAGGGTGGATGTTATTAAATCTACCTTCTCTAACTTCCTCTTTAGATTATTCAGATTCGGCTCTATCTGAGCAGGTATGGCGGACTTCCCTTTGACTAAGTCAGTAACATGAGTCTTTAAGTCATCCATTTCTCGCCTAAATGCGGTCTATTGGTCAGTAAGTAGGTTGGCGAGATACTCTAGAGCTGGGTTATCATGGAATGGACTATAAGACCCGGATGAGTTGCCTCGATGATACTGCGGCTTTTGCGGAGCTGATTGTTGAGGAGGCTGCTGATACTGAGACGGATAAGAGTTCTGCCTCCACTAAGGTTGTTAGTACAGACAAGGACCTGCATGCTGATGAAACTCTATGATCTGCCCCATTGGTGCATGCGGTAGCTGCTGGGAAGAGGCACCTCCTTTCAACCAACAAAATCCAGGGTGATCACGACGAATCCCTGGTTGTTGCGGTAGATCATATACCAAATCCTATTGACTTCAGTCAATAGCTCATGCATCTCAGAATATGTTGGGGGCATAGATGCCAATGGTTGATCATTTTGGTACACCACCATCTGGGTATCGGATGATGGTGTCTGCGAGCTCTGATGATAAGCTGGAGAGTGGTAAGTCAGCTCAGAATGCACATAGTATATATGTTGAACTGGTAGCCGCGGAAGTATGTCTCGATCTCAGTTGTTTGAGTCAGCTTGTGATCTCGAAGACTTCGCAGATTCAGTCTAAATCTCTTGAAGGCACATGATTTGCATCTTCAGATCACTCAGAAATCTCTCAAGCTCGTCAAGCTTGTCCAGATTCTGGCACCTTTTCTTAATAATCTCCATTCTATCCAACTTCTGGCAAATAATCCCCATATTAGCTGATGATGAATAAGTAGGTGTTGAAACAGCGGGAGTTGGATTCCCTTCAATGTGTGCCACTCAAGAGAGCTGGTGATATGTAGGTGGCTTCATCTGGTTGAAGAGCTGAGTTTGAGACATTGTTGTGTAATTCTCTGCGATTTTCTCGTAAATGGCCTAGACTCGATCCTCGTGCATTGAAAAATATGATCCACCACAGGAAACATTCACTAGTCCCTATAGCTCCGATGTCATCCCGCTAAAGAAACTCTGTACAAGAGTGGGCTTAGAAAGTTCATGATGGGGACATCGGTCAATGAGCTCTCTAAAACGATCCCATGCCTTGTGGAACTGCTTGTTCTCGATCATGGTGAAATTACTGATCATAGCTCTAGCAGCATTCGTTCGACCGAGAGGGTAATACTTGTTCAGATATGATGTGTGTAGCTCCTCCCATGTCGAAACGTATCTCCCTAAATGTTTCCACCAGTAGGTTGCTCGATAAAATAGGGAGGAAGGAAAAGCGATCAACTTGATCATATCCTCGTTTACGTGCGCATCGTGCACTGTGCTATAGATTAACTCGAATTTTTGAAGGTGCAGATGCGACTCCTCAGTAGAAAGCCCATGAAACTTGGCCAACAACTGAATTGTATGAGGACGGAACTCGAAGTTCCCATGAATTACTGGGAGACGGATCAATCGGTGAGTCTTAGTAGCCCTAGGGTTGGATCTGCTCCATCTGGTTGGTCCTGGACCTCAGGTCTTGGATGATCTACTCTAGGATTTTCAGCATCAAGATTGTTATGTTGTGCTCGCAACTTGGTCAGCTCAGCTCTGACATCGTTCATGAGTCTCCCTTTCTCCCTAATATGTTTTTGCATGGTCTCAAGGTAAGCAAGTAGACTGCTATTGATTGCAGCCTGATCAATCACAACTGAAGTGGACTGCGATCCTTTTCCAGCCATAGTCTCTAAAAATGAAAAATAATTTAGGTCAGGAAAGTTCAGATCAATGTTCAACTATTGAAAGAACTCAGGGTTACGATCAGAGTTCTCGCGAACCACATGTGATGATGGCGATGAATGATTAAGAGAAGAAATCTGAAAAGAATGTCCAGGGTCAGAGTTATGCCTGGAAGAAGAATGTTGTCTTGATTCTGGCTCAAACAGGAGGTTCTCGCGAACCGAGCCAGGAGACGAGATTACAGAGGGAGATTGATAGATCTCATGATCGAAGAGAGGGTTCTCTTGAACCAATCTAGATAGATGGGTACGAGTACATGCAAACGGTGCCGTAAGAGTCGGCCGAAGTAATCCTCTACCCATCGTCTTGAGAGTAAGATGACAGCTGATTGATGAGATTAAGATCTGGAAGATAAAGAACTCACACCACAAATCAAATACAAAGCAAACCCTGATTGCACCAACTCAACCCTGGTGATGACTGTAAGAGTTCGGTCGTTTATCTTTTCAGTTTTAGGGTTATTTGGCAAGCAGGTTTTCACATATTAGCATGGACTTAATAGGTGCCTAAGCTTTTCCTTAAGACTGTCCCGAGTCTTGATAGAAAATCGCCTCCTCCCATCCAGTATGGAAGTAAGTATGGACCGTTGCCGGCTACCCGTGTTACTTAAGGACAGAGCCTTACGTAGTGTCCTCTAAACCTTCCACTCTGCTAATGAAACCTGGACCATTGTCGGCTACCCGAGAGTCCTCACTAAAGAGTATAGTGATTAACTATATGGCCGCAATAGTCACTTGAAAAAGCTCGAGCTCTGTCTCTACCTTATGTGTCGTCCCTTGCTCACTGATCTAGAGAGTGTACCTGTGATGCAATTGCAGGGGTTGCTCTCCCAAAAATAAGTGGAGTCCTTACGTTTTGTTTTTACGATCGAGTAAAAATTAGCAGTCCCTGTTTTAGTTTCGGTTATCATTTTTTTTTGGATATTTTCAAAGAACATCGTCTAACGTGTTATTATCTTTTTGGGTTGTCCCTAGATACAAGCACCTAGGTGTTGTATCCCAAGCAAACATATAATCTACGGCGCGTAGAAAAGGGGAGAAAACCGCAAAAATCTTAACAAGCACCTAACTCGAAAAACCACGGAAAATCGTCGAGATAAATGCGAGCAAAAAAGCTGCGGTGGGTGTCCTGCTCCCTCGGGAGTATACCCCTAGTGAAATAGACCCCGAGAAAGAGGTACAAGTCGGGATGCCTTTACGATGCCACTTTCTACGAAAACAAAGAAACGGACAAGTGCCCTTGATTTTTATATTTTTACAGGATTTTACAAATGAAGAAAAAAATTGTGGCTTTTGCGGTTCTCAGGTATGCGGCTCAACCTGTGCTGCACAACTTAGAAACAAAAAGCCGTGGGGTTAGAGGAAAAAAGAAAAAAAATAAACGGCGAAAAGAGAAAACCCTAAACCTAAGTTCTACGGCTCCCCTAGCGTTGCCTCCCTGGCAATGGCCGCCATCTGGAACATACGACACCCGACCTGCTTCTTTTGAACCTGCAAAAGAATTAGAAAGAAATATTTCGTGGTCGTTGTATCGATAGAGTGGGTTTTGTCAAAAAAGATTAAAATGATTAATCTTCTTTATTTATTTATACTCCTAAACTTAAGTGTATAGCTGTTAAGTACGGGAGTGTCGAACTCAGGGAGGCAAACTGTTGGAAACTAGAGTTAAATTATAGATAAACTAAGGTTAAACGATTCCTTATTTTTATTTTATTTTTTAAGAAAATTTTCTGAATTTTTATTTGAATTTCAATGAATTTTATATTGTTTTGTAATAATTAAGTATTTTATAATTTTTAAATTATTAGAAAATATTTTTTAATTTTTTATTTGATTTTATTTTATTATTTTTATGTATTATTAGTTTTTTCTATTTCTATGGATTTTTAAAAGATTTTTAATATTTTTATGAAGTTTGATTAATTTTTGAGGTGAAAACTTTTTTTATTTAGAAACTGTGACGTTTTTCTTATTTTTAAGATTGAAAATAATACGAAAATATTTTGATTGTATTTTTAATGGAAAGTATATGAAATTATCTTTAAAATGATATGTTGTGCGTTTTTAGATGATTTTTAATTATTTAGTTATGATTTTTGCAATTTTCAATGAATTTTGTATTTTGTATTGATTTTAATATTTGATTTTTATTTTGTTTTTAGTTTATTATGTAAAATATAGCAAAATATTCTAAATATGATTTTTGTATAATTTTTAGAGGTATTATTATATTTTTATGAATTTTATATGTTTGTTATATTTTTGAATTTTCTAAACATTTATTAGAAATAGAAAATATTCTTAATTTTCAAAATTGATTTAGTATGATATATGGTGTAAAATATTGACTAATACGTATTTTTATTTGATTTTTATATTTTGTCTCTTATTTATTATGAATTTATTATGTATAGTATAGTATATTGTATATACGTGCAGTATTGTAATATATTGGAAATTATGGAGCACATGAATAATATGCTGAGCATGGAGGGGCTTCCACGTAAAAATGCGCAGGCTGTCACGTGCTGACTCATGTGACCACAACTGGAATTGGGCCTACTCAAAATTCAGATGAAGAGCGGGGGTAAGTTCGTAAAATTCATAGAGATTATGTGACCTTCACGTGATCACCACCTGGAAGGGACCTATTTGGAATATCAAGCAGTTCGGAGGCTTAATCGCAAATGCCCAAAACAATACACGAAAACCGCGTGCGTCGCACGTGATTCTTAAGCAGCGAGGTAACGACTCGTTAGATGCATTGGATGCGAATCCAACCGCTGTCATGAGTTGAAATCTCGACTGTCTGATCAACTCTGATCAAACGGCAACGGTGCCTCTAGTTTTTCCCCCTTTTGAAGTCCTTAGCGATGTTCCAGGTGTCGGCGACATTCTTCGAGTGCTATTAGATGACGATCCAGGCGGTGGCACTCGAATTAGGTCGATGCACGGATCAGAAATCGATTGCTGATGTTGCGGATGGGTGGTCTTAGCTTTGATTCACCCTGTCTGGCGTTTGGGCTTCTAGACTCGAAGATGACAGTGGTTTTGTCTTCTGATGTAATTGTGCAGGTATTCCTATAGCTGTCCAAGAGAATTGAAGGATGATTCTCCTCGAAGCTGAAATAACGCTTCAAGCGGCGGTGATCCAAGTCTAGAGCGGATGCTCCGAGGCGTCGTTGACGTTTGATCAACGAAGGACAGAACCTGCAAGGAGTAGATGACTCGAGGAGGAACCTTGGTCGAATGGTGAATGGGTGGAGATCCTCTGATCGAAGTGGAGGATGAGGATCAAAGCTCAGATCGAGATGGATCTGAGTTGGTCAATAGTGAATGAAGATGAAGAAACGGAGATTCGAGATGAATGGTCGGAGGCGTAGCTGATTGTTGTTTTGAAATTATTGAAATCGGAACCGGAGAACGAGGAGAAAGAGAAATCGCATGGAGTGGATGAAGGAAGAGGAGAATCATATCTATGCTAACATGGGATGCGAGTGTATGCAATCGCATGTTGATGAGCGAATGTCGCCGATGGTTTGGAGCTCGGGCGGAGCTCCTGGTTGTCGTTGCCTCGATGTGTGGCGCACCGCAGAGGCTGGGCACAGCGGAGGAGTTCCTCAATGTCGGTGTCGATCTCGCCGACCTGATCTCCCGCACTTGCTCGACTGTGGAGGACCGTCACTCCTCTCCAAGCTCAACTATGGGGAAGAAGGTGGATATGGCGGATGGTTATCGGCTATGGAGGTGGTTCCTATTTATAGGAGGAGATGCGTCCCTTCACCGGCGGTGGTGAGGGTACCGCGGTCGGTTGGAAAACGGCCGATCGTTAGGACGGTTGGCGGCGGTTGACGGAAGGCAATGGAAGAGGAAGGAGGGAGGACGGGAGAGGAAGGAGGAAGAGGAAGGGAGAAGAAGAAAAGAGTAGAGTAGGAGAGAGAAAAAGAAGAGGGAGGAGAGAGAGTAAAGCAAATAAATTAAATTAATTATTTAAAGTATATAATTACTAATAATTATAATTAGGTAATTAAATAAGTATTAATTAAGTATTAATTTCATCATTAAATAAGTAATTAATAATTAAATATGATTAATAAGGTAATTAAGTATTAATTAAATAATTAAGTATGTAATTAAATTAATAAAATAATCAAATAAATAATTTAAATAAATAAATAAATGAAGTATTATTTATTTTTAAATAAAAAATAAAGGATTAATGTATTAAATAATAATATAAGTTACGGTTTATTGTACAAAATATCAATACGGACTCGAAAACTGCATTTTTTTCGCATTAACTCCGATTTTAGCAAAAACTAGTGTCATTTTGTAGATAATTGAAAAATATAATTTTTGGGAGCGAGTTTGCTTAATTCGGAGTTCATACAACCGAGTTATGAGGTCCAAAAGAAAAAAATAGCGGCTTTGAGGCTTCGGGTTTTATTGGTATTTTTGGCTTAATTATATTTTTATATTTTTAAATACCATTTTAGATGATTTTAGGAAAAAGAATTAAGTTAATCCGGTCTAGTGTTATTTAATGAAAAATCGGAGAAGTTTCTACATATAGTACATATATACAACGGGTCCAAAAAGCTGAAACTCACCGGTTTAATCTGAATATTTTTCTGATATTTTTAATAAATGGTAGTATGTACAAAATAGAGTTTAAAAGTGGGTTTGGTCAATTTGGATTTTTCTATAAATAGATATGGACCTAGAAAGTCGGCTTTTGCGGCTTTTATGGTTCATTGCGGTAAATTAGATTTTTTTCGAATTATTTTTCTAATATTTTTAAAAAATAATATATATTTTTATGAACAATTTTTATAACATGAATATTTTGATTCAAAATGGTTTTGATGATAAATAAAATAGGAAAAATATTTACATTGTGCAAAATGGGCAATTTATATTTTTGGTCTTTGTTTTCTTGGTATTTTAATAGGTTATGATCCTTATCTCCCCTACTTATTTCTTTTGTCGACCTGGTCAATATTGACCCAGTATCGAGATTAAGATCAATCTATATATCTTCTATATACATCCTTCTTTTCTTTTATTTTTCTTTTTATTTTTATTCTTTTATTTTGGGTAAAATAAGTGTTAATTATATAATATTAATATTTGTGGTTAAAACGATAAATAATTGGAATTAGTGGATATTTACATGTATTTTACCAAGGATTTTAGCCAAAACGAAAGAATAAAGGTGATGAATCATGGAATCATCAGAAGGCAGGAGATATTTTAGGTGTGCGTGTGAGATTTTAAAATGAATGAAAAGGTTAGGAGAGGGATTAATGAGGAGATAAATTAGGTTGTTACATACTATATTTAGATAATGTATAATGACTAAAATAAGTTTTTGATTGGGACTTTTTCGGAGATTGGGTGCAGTTACTAATTCATGATCTGGCATGTACAGAATGAAAACTTCATTCTCGATTCTACGAGAATTTTTATATTATTTATGGAATTCGAACCTAAACTCGATTTATGATTCATTCATTATTTCGATCTCATCGGCCGTTGGTATTTTTTTTTGTATATGGATTTTAGTCCATTCTTGTTATATAAATAGTAATTATATAATAATAATCAACGGATTAATTATGATGAATGGGATCATTGGTCTTCGTTAGGGATGGAAGGACGAAGTCCTATTGGAAGGATATCATATATGGGGAAATTGGGATTGCACATGATTGCCCACACCGCTATTTTTCCGTATTTTTTATTTTTTTAAATATAACTATGTATATTCATCTATATATCCCTCCGATATGTCATTCGAATTTCGTCAGAAACAGAGACTCCTATGCCCTCCATCTAGAACATGTAATTTTAACGGTCTAAACATTACTGTAATCGACCTATTCTAGATGGAGGGCATAGGAGTCTCTATTTCTAACGAAATTCGAATGACATATAGGAGGAATATATAGATGAATATACATGGTGATATTTTTGAAAATAATAATAATAAGACGAAAATGGGATGGGAGCAGCCATTGGAGCAGCCCATTGAACCCCCATATATATGTATATGGTTGATCCTCTGAGAGCAAAAAACCGTGAAAGCATGAAAGCAGTGATTCTAGACCACTAGATTATGTCATCTCTCTCCTGATTGATTGGAGGAGGAGAGAAAAGAGCATAATCTAGTGGTCTAGATTCACTGCTCTCATGCTTTCACAGTTTTTTGCTATCACAGGATCAACCTCCTCTCTCTCTCTATATATATATATATGAGTAAAGGGAAGTTTTGTGTAACAGCCAAGTAGGCTGTTACACGGAATAATTTCCCCTATCTCTTTTATTTTATTTCAAAAATTCAACATGTATATTCATCTATATATCCCTCCTACAAGTCATTCGAATTTCATGAGAAACAGAGACTCATATGCCCTTCATCTGGAACAGGTAATTTTAACGGTCTGAAATTTGTTGTAATCGACATGTTCTAGATGGAGGGCATATAAGTCATCGTTTCCGATGAAATTTGAATGGCATATAGGAGGGATATATATATATATGAATATATATATATATATATGAATATATATATATATATATATATGAATATACATGATTTTATTTTCGAAAAAAATAGGGGAGGGGGCTGCCTTGTGTAATGGCCAACTTGGTTGTTACTCAAAACAGCCTCCCTGCCCCCCCTATCTCTCTCTCTCTCTCTCTCTCTCTCTCTATATATATATATATATATATATATATATGAGTGAATCTTGTGAGAGCAAAAAAATTGTCAGAGCATGAGAGGAGTGATTCTGAACCACTAGATTCAACCAGAAGAGAGAAGATAGAATCTAGTGGTCAAGAATCACTCCTCTCATTCTCTCATAACTTTTTGCTCTCATAGGATCACTCATCTCTCTCTCTCTCTCTACATATATATGGGTTAAATGGGGTTGCCCCCTAGGGGGAGCTAACTTAGCTTCTCCCATCTCATTTTCTCAATTTTTATTTTTATTTTAAAAAATGATCCCATGAAAATTCATCATTATATCTTTGTATTATGTCATTCAAGTTTCGTGCGAAAAAGAGACTCCTACGGCCTCCGTTCAAACAATCATTTTTTAACAATCGCAGAATAGTTGAAATCGCCCATGTCTGGATGGAGGCCATAGGAGTCTCTATCGCATGAAAATTGAATGACATAATTTTATGAAAATCAACGGAAGTATTTTTAAAAAAATAATAAAATGGGACGGATGAGCTAAGTTAGCTCCCCTAGAGGGCAGCCACATTTTTCCCTACACACGCACGCGCGCGCGCACACACACACACACACATATATACACACTAATATATGTATGCATGTATGTATGCCGACGAGCATCACTGACGAGCTTTTCTCTAGAGAGAACGGGAGTTTAAGGTATGGATTAGGAGGCTCCCGTAGAGCGAGGTTCCTTCGTTTGATCGACACATTCCTCTCCTAGAGGGATATTTTTATAGGACGTGCGCAACGTCAGCCTCTTCCTTCGCGCCATTATAGTTAGTCTCCATGAGACCCATCCTCGTCGCAACCGTCAGTGACGGTTGCTTGACCACACGGTCACGAAGGTCGTTCTGCAATGTTCTTCTCATAAAAAAATGTAATTGTAAAGGACTCTAAAAATGACATCGCTTAATTTGATGGTGAGGATGGATAAGTTTTATCATATAATCAAGGAATGACGTATATTGCCTATTGGATTTGGGAAGCTCTCGGTGCCGATTATGTATGCATATCAATTGTGAGATAACTTTAGTAAGGGAACAGATCCGCTGTTGTAATGCAGGGTATCTGTTGGATGAAGATCGGACGACCCTCGTAAGGGATTGGAGATGGTCGGCACACATCTCGAAGCTATCCGATCCCCATTCAACGGATCCCCGAGTTACAGCAGCATGTGCGGCAGAGGATCTCTCTGCTTTAGTAATTGTTCACGATATAAGTTTTATACTTGAGTAATATATTTTAATTCTCAAACGATCTACCTTTAAGACAACGGACGTGTTTAAAATGTGGATAAATTGAAAGAGTGAAAATAAGTGATTCATTCAATTATATTTGCTCTTGTATCAGACATCCCCTTGTGACATTCCATCGTTAAATAGATATATAAGTAGCTTTTTTGTTTATTAGTCGTACGATAAGCATGGCAAATCTACAATGCACTATAGACAGGTATTTCCCCGTGCCATCAAAATTCCATTCATTCTTTACACACACATATATACACACACACATATGAGAAAAGGGAGTATGCACCGGCGGGTGCAGCCAACTGGCTCCACCCGGCCATTTTTCATTGGTTTTTTATTTTTTTTGAAAAAAACTTATGGGGATTTACTTAGTTTATTGTGTGGAATATGTGTTTCAAATTTCATGCAAAACAAACACTCCTAACATGTCCATCTAGATATGATCAATTTCAATAATTCTGAAATCGTTAAAATGTCATAGCCTTGATGGAGATGATAGAAATGTCGAATTTAGTTGAAATTGGTATGATATCATGGTGATATATAGTGATTTAAATCCCCCTAGGTTTCATTTCAAAAACACAAAAAATCAAAGAAAAAAATGGTCGGGTGCAGCTAGTTAGCTCCACCCGCCGGTGCAGCCTCCCAGCCCTCCATATATATATATATATATACATATATATATACACACACACATACATACATACATACATACATACATACATACATACATACATATATATATCAGAAAAAGGAGGCTGATGTGGCTGCTACATGTGGCAGTTTCTCCAATTTTTTATTTTTTTTCAAAATTAAACCATGCATATTCATCTATATATCCTTCCCTCATTCTATTAAAATTTCGTAAGAAACGGAGACTCATATGCCCTCCATCTAGAACATGTAATTTTAATGGTCTGAAATTTGTTGTAATCGACCTGTTCTAGATGGAGGGCATAGGAGTATCCGTTTCTTACGAAATTTTAATAGAATGTAGGAGGGATATATAGATGAATATACATGGTTTAATTTTGAAAAAAAATAAAAAATTTGGGGAAACTGCCACGTGGAGCAGCCACGTTGGCTGCTGCATATAGCAGCCTCCCCGGCCTCTCTCTCTCTCTCTCTATATATATATATGGGTTAAATGGGATTGCCCCTAGGGAGAGCTAACTTAGCTCTCACGTGCCATTTCGCCTGTTTTTTTTATTTTTTTTGAAAATTTTTTTCGTGGATTTTCATCAATATATACGTATATTATGTCATTCAAATTTCGCGTGAGACAGAGATTTAGGGCTGCTAATTGAATTGAATCATTCGAATTCAACTAGGATTTGTTCGATAAAAATTCGAAAAAAAATCGATTCGAAATCAAATGAATTGAACTTGAATTTAACTTTTGGATTCAATTCCCAAATGAATCGAATCTGAATTCACTTGGATTCGTTCGATAACAATTCGATTCGATTCGATACACACACATATATGATATGGTATGAAGCATTATATATATATATATATATATGTAAATAATCGCCACACATGATACATAACTTAATATAATAAATAAATTATTCATCATCTTATTCTAAACATCCCAATTTTGGGAGCCCATTGCATACACCATACCCCCTCTTTACTCTCCCAAATTCTCTCTCTCCCCTCGTCACTCATGAGAAAAAACCCTAACATTTGTTTCTGCTCTCCAATACTGCCAGCTCCAACCTCTTGCTCCTGCTCACTCTCTCCAATGTTGCTGGCTCCAACCTCCCTCTCATGCTCACTCTCTCCAACGCCGCAAGCTCCAGCCTCCCGCTCATGCACGCTCTCTCCAACGTCGTCGGCTCCAGTCTCCCACTCCTGCTCGCTCCCACCACTGACAACACCACCCTCCCAGTAGTCAACCCTGCCACCAGCTCCCACTCTCCCCCGTCGTCGACAACGACACCGGTTCTAAACTCACCACGTCGCCAGCATCTCTCCATCATCCCCGCGGCTACTGGTATTACCACACAACCCCCTTTTTACCCTAAAGTCTTAAGATTTAGTTTCTATCCAAATAATTTATGTGATTCTAAAATACATCTTTTGCAAACAAACACATAGCAAATTTTTAAAAACCATCCTGAGGTCATAGATTACAAATTTCTAACAATCTTTTCCTTAATCACACTCTTAATCCTCCCATCCATCATAATATCCAGATCTTATGATAAGGACAACCAAGCATTTGAATACAAATAATATCTTAGAGACAATTATGGTATGAATAGATTTCATGGATTTCAAGCTTTGCTAAATGGCTAAATGTGCAAAGATCATAGCTGTAACTAAATTCCATTTCTCATCAAGATTACAAGGGGACTAGGTTATGAAGAAGGAAATATCATCATAATCTTTAATAAGCCCAACTATGCCCCCATAAGAGTGCATTGAAATGAGGTAAGCATGAACTTTTCATACTTGATGTAGAAAAAATGTTACATATTAGAAAATTGAATATCACTGCCATACCAACTGAGTTCTCAACCCGGTCAGCCCGTTTTTATATACCTCAGATGTTGGATTCAGCTCCATAAGTCAGTTCACATCATCCTTTTATGCTTCTGATGGAATTTAGTGTTTTTTTCTCAGATATCATGGAGATAGGTCACAATGGGAGGGAAGATATGGAGGATTCTTCAGAGAAATATGGAACACAATCTTTGTTTATTATTTTGAACATGTATATCTATTAATCTATATCTTGTAATTCTATTGGTATGGAATTTAAAATATAGTCTTGAATATGTGTTTCCATTTTATTTTTAGAAGTCTAATTCAAACATACCATATTCTCAAGATAGTGTCCATGAGAGGGTCATTGGGCATGATGATGATATTAATGAAAAAGTGGAAGAAGAGGGTGAAGAAATCGAAAAAAATGATTCCTGAAATAATTAATAAGATTGATAGAAAGAAATGATTTATGAATCATTTACTAAAAAGAATGAGAAAGTTGGTGGAGTGCCAGTTGAAAGGTGGAGATGCATTGATGAATTTTCATCACAAGTATAATAAGAAAAAGATCGGTTTATCAAGATGACAATAATTATTTTTTCTTTATATATTCAATTCACCATATGTACAAAAGAGCAAATGAGGATTGCAAGAGACATACACGAACAACAAACGTTAGGTACTTTAATACAATTTATATTATCTATTGAATTTTACCATTTATGTTAAAAGTTTTTTTATTTATCTCAATTATTTTTTCACAAATTAGCATCACAAAGTCTATTCAATTCTTTGAAACTTAAAATAATATTGATATAAAATTTTATTATTAGTTACATTATTAAATAAAATTCTAATTCGATATAAAATGAATCGAATTTGAATATTCGAAACTCCAAACGAATTGAATTTGAATTTAGATTAGAAATTCATTTAATATTCGATTCGAATTCGGATTCGAAAATTTTATAATGAATTGAATATGAATCTAAGTGGATTCGAATGTATTCGATTCGATTAGCACCTCTACAGAGATTCCTACGACCTCCATCCAGAAGGGTCATTTTTAGCAATTCTGTTACCCTTAAAAAATGACTGTCAGGATGGAGACCGTAGGAGTCTCTGTTTCGCATGAAATTTGAATAACATAATATAGGAATATAGTGATCAATATTCACAGAAGATATTTAAAAAAAATAAAAAAACGGACGAAATGACGTGCGAGGAGCCAAGTTAGCTCCCCCAGGGGGAAACCCCATTTATCCCTATATATATGAGTTAAATGGGGCTGCACCTGCCTTATTTCTGGGTTTTTTCCTATTTTTTAAAAATATCATCATGTATATTCATCTATATATCCCTCTTATATGTCATTCGAATTTCGTCAGAAAAGAACATGGACGGATCTAGAGGGGGGCACGGAGGGGCACATGCCCCCTAGATTTTAGGTAATTTTCCATGTATTATCGCTATATATGTTAAATATATAGTACTAATTTGATTTTTATATACTAATCTAATTTATAAATTGAAAAAAGTTAAAAATGACAACACTATAATCTATTTCTACATTTTTCTCATTTTCGCTCTTTCATCTGCGAAAATATTTTCCCACATATTCTCTTTACACGGCTCTCTTTCTACCTTTCTCCTTCGTCTATCTCGTTCCCTCACTAGATCAAAAAAGAAGAGTATCTTACTTTATTTTATGATTCTATTTATGTATAAGTTTTCTATTTTCAGTAATGTCATCTAAATATGTTTGAGTTTGTATTGATTGTATACTACTATTCTAATAACACATTAACTTTTTGAAGTTTATGTATCGAAACAAGTTTCAAAATTTTACTACAATATATAATTATCTAAAATTTTATCACTACAATAAATTACAATTGAAGTAATAAATATTGTGATCGAAAACAGTTAGCTATCGATTATTTCTATTGTCACAAACTTTTTGTTGTCATAAAGTATGGGATATTTTATCTATAAATTCGTCTAACATTATGTACAATATATTATCTATGATTAGAGTAGTAGTGACAACCATATCATTGCCATAAATATTTATTTAGCCCATAGTAACGATAATCTATAGTCGAAAAAATTGTTTATATAGTTATAAATCAGATGTCTTAGATCATTGTTGCAATGGTTTTTTATAATGATATATTAATAAAAAGTAGTTCTACAATATTTATTAAGCTAATCCAATCTATATTCAACTTAATTTAAAAAGGAAAATGTTACTTTACCACAACATATATCTGACTTGTGGCAATGAAAATGTACCACAACATTGACCAAAAAAATTATCTGACTTCTGGTAATGTAAGTTTTGTTGTTGCAAGCTAAAAAATCCATCGTCGCACTTGATTTATTTTGTGTCTATGAATTTTGATTTATATGATGTCCATAATTATATATATATATATATATATATATATATGTAGTTAGAATGAAGCGGTTTTCCAAAAAAAAAGAAACCCAAATTTCTTACATATGTCTCATTCGCATAAAGCTAAAAAATAAGGAAGTTCAATCAAATTATGTCATTTTTTACAGCATCATAATTACTCTACTTGTCAGTTGGTAATAGAATAATCAACATATAAATGCTTCTTTTAGTTTGTGCCCCCTCTATAAAAAGTTCCTGACTTCGTCCCTGGAAACAGAAACTCCTATGCCCTCCATCTAGAACAGGTTGATTACAATAATGTTAGACCGTTAAAATTACACGTTCTAGATGGAGGACATAGGAGTCTCTGTTTCCGACGAAATTCGAATGACATATAGGAGGGAAATATAGATTAATATACATGGTGATATTTTCAAAAAAATGGAAAATGGGGTTGGGCAATCCCAGTTTTTCCATACACACACACATGGGGGGGGAATGGGGCTGCCCCATAGGGGGAGCTAACTTAGCTCCCCCTCCCCATTTTTCCTATTTTTAATTTTTTTGAAAATTTCTTCTGTTAATATTTATCATTATATCCCTATTTATGTCATTCAAATTTCGTAGTAGACAGAGACTTCTACGACCTCCATCTAGGCAATCAATGTTCATGTCTGGATGGAGGAAGTCTCT
Organism: Ottelia alismoides; assembly: GCA_037367405.1. NCBI lineage: Eukaryota > Viridiplantae > Streptophyta > Magnoliopsida > Alismatales > Hydrocharitaceae > Ottelia > Ottelia alismoides. The sequence continues at coordinate 251,766 of JAZKJV010005408.1, forward strand.
GTTTCCCATGAAATTCGAATGACATAATATAAAGATATAATGGTGAATATTCACGGAGGAAATTTTTTTAAAAAATGGGAAAATAGGGCGGAGGGAGCTAAGTTAGCTCCTCCTAAGGGGCAACCCCATTTAACCCTATATATACAGTTAAATGGGGTGCGTTCTGGGTGAGACAACAGGCTGCACCCACCTCCATTTTTTCCTATTTTTATATTTTTAGAAAATAAAAATATGTATATTCATCACTATATCCCCCCTAACATGATGGTCTAATTTCGTCAGAAACAGAGACCTCTGAAGGGGTCAATTTCAGCAATTCTGAGACCGTTAAAATTTGATAGTCTTGATGGAGGGGATAGAAGTCTCGTCAGAAATAGAGACTCATATGCCCTTCATCTGTAGGGGGGGCATGTAAGTTAGCTATATCTAGGAGCATACTCCTTTTTCCCACATATATATATATAGAGGGAAAAAGGAGTATGCTTCCCTGGAGAGTAGCCAACGGGGATGCTCCCACCCCTATTTTTTTTCCCCATTTTTTTATTTTTTTTGGAAAATAAAATTTTGTATACTAACATTCTCTTTAAAATTTCATCAGAAACAGAGACTTCTAAGTCATCCATCCAGACATCATTTTTTAACGATCGCAGGATTTTTTAAATCAACCATGTTTGGATGGAGGCGATAGGAGTCTCTATTTCCGATGAAATTTTAATAGAATGTTAGAGGGATATAGAGATGAATATACAAATTTTTATTTTACAAAAAAATAAAAAAAATTTGGGGGAAAATGGGGGTGGGAGCAGCCCGTTGGCTACTCCCAGGGAGCAGCCCATTTACCTCATATATATATATATATATATATATATATATATATATATGGGATTGGGGAGCCTACACCCATGTGTAGGTAACTTACCTACACCCACCTCTTGTTTCTTAATTTTTTTGATTTTTTTTGAAATGGATCTTTAGGGGATTTACTTAGAATATTAAATGGAATATGTGTTTCAAATTTCATGTAAAACAGACATTCCTAACAGCTCCATCGGAAGGGGCCGATTTCAGCAAATCTCATACCGTTAAAAATTTGACTGTCATGATGGATAAGTTAGAAGTCTCAAAATAAGTTGAAATTTGAATGACGATATGGTGATATATTGTGATCTAAATTCCCCAAGGAATTAATTCAAAAAATAAAAAAATTTGAGGGAAAAAGAGTTGGGTGTAGGTAAGTGACCTACACATGGGTGTTAGGCTCCCTTTTCCCTATATATATATATATATATGGGGAAAATGGGGCTGCCCCAACATGGCTTCCCCCACCCCATTTTCGCAATTATTTTTTATTTTTTTGGAAAAATATCACCATGTATATTCATCACTACATCCCTCCTATATGTCATTCGAATTTCGTCAGAAACAGAGACTCCTACGGCCTCCATCCAGACACAATTTTTTTAAACGGTCGTAGATTTTTTAAATCAACCATGTCTGTATGGAGGCCGTAGGAGTCTCTATTTTCTAACAAAATTCGGATGGTATATATGAGAAATATAGGGATGAATATACATGGCGATATTTTTCAAAAAAAATAAAAAAAATTTGCCAAAAAATGAGGTTCAGGGGGAAGCCCCATCAACCCCTATATATATATATGGACCCTTTCAAATGAGGTGGGGTCTGACCAATCTTGTGGTGAGCCATCGATGTGATCCATTTGATCTCAATCCAACGGTATCTTATCCAAAAGGGTATTTTAGTCATTCTGTTTCTCATTTAATTTGAATTTCATTATATCCTTTTAGTTTATTATTTTAGGCTCGCATAGATTTGATATTTTCGTCCATTCTTTATTTATCAGTATCCATATTTGTATTCAAAACGACATTAATTGCGGAATGAAAACACTCGTTGTAAAATAATCATTTTATTTGTAAATTTTATATGGAGTTTTATAATCATGCATAACTACTTTTTAATATTCAAAGTTGGAGTCATAATCAATGGAAGTAAATATAATTAGTTTTTTGTAAATTTTGTTGTTATTTTGTAATTATGGTATTGCGGTCCATTAGTGTCTTTTCAATGTACGTAGTTTTCACGGTCCCTTTGTGAAACTTTGTATCTAGCATGTCATGATTGTAATATTTGCGAATTCTTTTGTAAAAAAGAGTGTTTCGCTTGTAGTTTTTGTATAGTATTCTGCAAGAAAAAATACACTGTTAGTAACGATAAAAGAAATGATACCATGTAAAAAAAACAATCTAGCATTTGTAAAAAATATACTGACATTTGTAGAAAAACAATACGCGATTTGTAAACACAAAACTGGTATTTGTAAAAACAAGTTTAACGTTAAACTAATAGTAAGATATGATCGGACGATTGGCCTCGAGATCACCGAAACAAATGCGGGAGATTTGTAGCCGTTGATCGTCATCGTGCTCCTTCATTGTCGAGGTCGTGTGCAGCCAAAAGACCTCCCTCCCAGATCGTCGTAACACACTGTGGGCCATCAAACAAACTGAAGTCGCCTTCTTCGACGTGTACCTTCTTGTCTCCACCATGACGCACCACCACAACGACCTGCTTGTGTGCCTTTCCATCGCCGCCGCCGCTCTCCTGCATGTAGGTCGTCGCCGCCTTGCACAGCCACAACCTCCCACGACGTCGCCCTTCCATTGCTTGCACGAATGGGAATTACGAATTAGTTCTTCAATTGTGGAATGAAATTGATGGTTGTAACATTCTATTTTCAGAATGTACAAAATGACCAAAACAGGTTTTGAGCATTAAAATAATTAAATTAAAAAGACATTAATTGCAACCGCGTGATTCAAGATAAACGGATGAGAGGGAGGGCTCACCTTAATATTGGTGAGACCCTACCTCATTTGAAGTTTCTCTCTCTCTCTCTCTGAGAGAGAGAGAGGGAGGGAGGGAGAGTATTCCGATAGAAGCCAATTGCTATGTATTCCCATAGAATTCTTTATATTGGGGGTCTTCAAATAAGGTGGGTCTTTCTTGAGTTTTAAAAAATCACTGTCAATTTAGTAGATTGTGTAATAATTTTGTAAAATATAAACTGCATGTTGTAAAAAATGATGTTCATGTTGTTTTGTAAAATATAGCATCCATATGTAACTAACATTTTTGTCCAATATAATAGTATTTTCATAATTCTATTTTGATATACATATTATGTTAATATTTATTATTAAATCGATGACATACGAATGTGTAAGATAAATAGGTAAATCGATGTGACTTTCCTAAACTCAGGAAAGACCGACCTTATTTTCACACACACACATACACACATGAAAACTTGGAATTAGGTGGCACATCTCTTATAGTATCGTGTGAGGCCTCTTAGAAACCTTTCGATTAGGATCAATCACAGTCAATAAAATCACCTTTTTGATCGAAAACCACCTACGAAACAATCATCTATTTTCTTTTTTAAGAATGCTCTCATTTAATAAAAACTTATTATCCTTTAAATCACATTATTTGTTGTTCCTTACATATTTTTCCAATTAAGATTGCATCAATAACATAACTTCCAATATTACATAGCATTCTTCCATGCCCATGTACTTCCAAGGTTCTTCATCGTTAGATATATCTACTCCATACCCAATCACTTCCGAGATTCTTGATATTATTCAAGAATTTATGTTTTTAAAGTTATAGTCTTTGTACCATTTTTGTACCATCCATTCTGTATATATATATTTCTGATGCGAATCAATATTTACCTCATAAGAACACATATACAAAATGACGATGATTACTGTTCAAATTCACACCATGTCGATGCAATGATTTCATATCTATATATCTATATACTGTCACAATATATATATATATATATATATATATATATATATATTACATTCTTGCATATATCAAATGATGAGGATTACGGATTTTGTAATGATTCAGGTATATATGTATATGCATGTTATCTTTTTCTGAAAAATAAATGATAAATTACTAGTTGACTTTTTATTTTACATATCAACACATAAATTTTATAAAAAGAGCGGGACTTTACCAAAAATTACACAAACTTTACAATGAATTACGAATTTTGATGGACACATGATATTGGAAAGGGAAAATGGGGTTGCCCCCTCCCCATTTTCTCCATATTTTTTTTATTTTTTTAAATTTCTTCCATGAATATTCATCACTATATCCCTATATTATACCATTCAAATTTCATGCGAAATAGAGACTCCTACGACCTCCATCCAGACAGTCATTTTTAACGGTCTCAGAATTGCTAAAAAATGACTGTCTGGGAGTCTCTATTTCGCATGATTTGAATGACATAATATAGGGATATATTTAAGAAAATCCACAGAAGCATTTTCAAAAAAAAATGAGAAAATAATGGGGGGAGGGAGCTAGGGATATATTTAGGAAAACCCACGGAAGCATTTTAAAAAACAAAATTTGGGAAAAATAATGCAGAGGGAGCTAAGTTAGCTCCCCCTAGGGGGCATACACATTTTACCCTATTGAAAAATACATTGACTGGACACAAAACAATTTACTTTACTAGCAAGCACTCGATTTTACAAAAATCACATGCAGTTTACAAAAGAGACGATGAAATTTACAAAATAAGTCACAGTTTACAAATATTGCTCACACAGAATGTTTGGCTGAACAAAATCAGATACTAGCATTTCATTTTACAAAAATCATATGCAATTTAAAAATGAGACCATGAAGTTTACAAAAAATGTCATAGTTTACAACATTGCCTCTACAGAATGTTGGATGAAACTGAGATTTAGCATGTATTGTGACGTGTATTTTTCTAGTTTAAGAATTAAATAAATACATCCCATATTAATACCCCTTAAAAATAATATGTATGTGATGTGTAGCATATTTAATGTGTCTGCAATTTACACCATGCAATATACTAGGAAATATAGTTGTAACGAAAATCGCATCATTCTAGGATTGTTTTCCACATGTACATCAATTAGTTAGCCCATAATCAAAGAAACCTATATTTTAGAAAACACAGCTATTCAGAATGTATAATTTTTCACCAAATTTAGGCTTTTTTGAACATCAATGGTTATAATTTTGTAATTTACAACACAGAATTGTAAAATATCTTAATCTTTTCTAAATTAATAACATGTATTCCAAAATATGAGCTTTTATTCCATCATATTATTTAGAGAATACAAATCGCACTCATCGACGTCTGTTAAAATATAAAGTGTTCAACGATGAGGATTTCACTATTAAGCATCATTTAATCCGTCCCCCATATTAGGAAGCTTTGTTACACGGAAACAATCATCTATATCATGGTGGTATTAATTTCAAACGTGCATTTCCCTTCCAATGGTTTAAAATGTCTCCTTTCCAAAATCAAGGAAAAGTGCCACCTATTTCCAGGTGCTGTCAAAATTTGATTCATTTTTTGTATAAAGCACAATTCGATAGAAGCCAATTGGTATGTAATCTCATATCATTCTTTTTATGTATGTATGTATGTATGTATGTATGTATGTATGTAGGGAGGCTTTCTAATAAGGTGGGTCTTCTTGAGCTTTACAAAGTCATCATCAATTTGTGATTTGTGTACTAATTTTGTAAATTCTAAACTACATATTGTAAAAAAGGACAATTAGACTATTTTGTAAAATATAGCATCCATATGTAACTAACATTTTCATCCAATATAAATATATTTTCATTATTCTATATTGATATAAATGTTATGTTAATATTTATTATAAAATCTATGACATAAGGAATTGTAAAATAAATAAGGAAAATATATAAATTGATGTGTTTTTCCTAAACTCTTGAAAGACCCACCTTATCTGAAGTTTTTCTTATATATACATATATATAGGAATAACTTGAAATGAGGTGACATCTCTCATATAATATGGTGCGACACATCTTAGGGGCTTCTCGATTAGGATTAATAGTAGTTAACAAAACCACCTTTTTGATCCAAAACCACGTATAAAACAACCATTCATTTCCTTTTTTAGAATGCTCTCATTTAATAAAAAAGTTATTATCCCTTAAATCACACGATTTGTTGTTCCTTACAATTTTGACAACATAATTTTCTAATCAAGGTTACGGTAAGAACATAACTTCCAATATTGCATAGCATTCTTCCATGCCCACGCATGTGGTGCCTCGGGATCTGCATTATCCATTTACACATTATTCGCATTATTCAATTCACATTGATCACATTAAATTATAAAAAGAAGGGAAAATTTTTCACAAGTTTGAATTGCATTCACAATGACATAATAAGCCACATCAAGATATGTGTCACCAAAGTAATATTGCATTAACTCCATATAGTATGACATATGTCAAAAGAAAATTTATCATTTTATACTTGTATCCCAAAATACAACAGAAGAGAAAGTAAGCAAAAAAGTAAGAAAAAAATACAATTATCTGTACAAAGCTATCTTGGGTACCGTCAAAAGACAATCATCGTCTGAAAACCCAGCTAAGAGACCTGCTAATCAACTACTGCATCGCAACTCCTTTCCTGCCATCCATGTTAGGAACAAAGAGATGTCAACAAATGTTAAGTATAAATATTAAGTTTATAATTTAAACAGGCATTTAGGTGGTTACAAAAGGAAGCATAAAGACAGGTAATGATAACATAAGATAATTCAACTACTTGCATGGAAAGAAGGTTATCAAACTACTCATTATACTAAACCCTTTCTCATTCACCACACTCCAATATAAATGCTTAGCAATTCATTTATTAATAATAAGATCATGTCAGAGTTCGTGATCTTGATCTAGGTTGTGTCATTTTCATTAGGGGTGCACATGGATCGGATAAAATCTGTAATCCGATCCAATCCGATGTTATGTGATTAGATTGGTTTGGTTTTGTCATTCTAGTGGATTGGATCGGATTGAGATTTTGAAAATCCGTTAAATTATGGATCGGATCGGATCGTTACCCAAATCCGATCCGATCCAATCCGTTAATCCGTTAACAAATAAACAAATAATATTAATAATAGTTACTTTCTTATCATTAGTGCAGATTATATAGTTAAATATATTTGAAATCCTGTTTTTATTTCTAAATATTCAAGACCCTCTCTTTTTAATTCCCCAAATTACCTCTTACATTTCAACATACCCGCCTAAGATTAGCCCCTACACACTTTCCAAAAACCAAATCCCTCATAATTTCCCAATTCCCACCCGCGAGTCCCTCCTAAATTCCCAATCCCTCCCCCCGTCGTGACCTAACCCCCCCCTCCCGCAGCAACCCCAGCAGGAAGTCCCCCACCCTCCCATCCGTGACCTAAAGCTCTCCCCTAGCAGCAGCCCGCAGTCGCAAGGTACGAATCCATTCTCGATTGGACGCTGTTTCACCATCTCCCTTACGTGCGCGTGCGACAAAGCACCATCTCCCTCGGGCGTGCGACGAAGCACCATCTCCCTTGCATGTGCGACACTCCCACGATGCAACACAACCTCGACACCTCCCTCCTCGTGTGTCACCGTAGTGCCGCCTCCCTCGCGCATTGCTGTGGAGCTATTGTACGTTCTCCCTCCCACGAGTTATCTCTCTACTTTTTAGTCTTGCAACTAATTTTTGACCTTATTGCATATCCATTCTTTCCCAGACTAGATGGTTACAAGTGAACCATCTAACTTGAGGATTGCTAATTTGTTATTATCACAAAGAACGTCTGAAAATTCTGACTGTTTTAACCACCTTGCATTAACTCTTTGAGAGATATTTTTATTGTTCCTCTACACATTAATAGGAAAGCAATATCTAAAAGTGCCCATCAGTATATAGGATATCCAAGCTTTATCCTGTCACATCTTCGTCTTGTCGTAGAAATTAATTCCATATACTTTATCTTGATGTGTGTGTAATTAGTATCGCAATTAATTTGATGTGTTCTTAATTAGTATCTCGATTAACTGAGATGGTTCACTTGTCTACATGAGTTAAACACATGAAAGGCATCTATTTTCTTTATTTTGTTTGATCTTATTAGTATCTCAATTTAAAATTATATAGTGAGATATATTCTAAACTTTTTGCCTTTAAATATTTATATCATTTTTACCTATTTGATTTCACTAGCATCTAATTTATTATATTGCATAGGAACTATGTCAGCCATTGATGATATTATTGATCCCAGTTTATGTGGTGACAATATGTAAGTATTAAAAATCCGATCCAATCTGATCCAATCCGTAATCTGATGGATTGGATTGGATTGGATTTATGTTTTCAATGGATTGGATTGGAAAAATCTAAAATTCGTTAAGAACAGATTGGACATGGATTAAGCTAAAATCCGATCCAATCCGAACCATGTGCACCCCTAATTTTCATTATTATTAATTGTAAGATGTGGTGATAAATCTTATTAAAACATAGAAGATAATTGATGATTTTCAAGTCACGTTCTTTTTTCTCATCAAAACCTACTGGCGGAACAGTAACCAAACTCAAGTGGTGAAGAAACCCCTTAAGGGACTCATCCGTCTCGCTTCCCCAGTGGAAGAGCAGTCTAGGGGGGAGCTTGGAAAACTTAAACTATGCCCCTGAGACGAGTAGGAGAGACTCTGGTATGAGTCGCTCCACTCTTGCCTGAACTTGTGTAGGAACGAGACAAAAAAGCATGCAGAAAAACCAAGGGTCCTCCAGCCTAGGAAACCTAATATAACTCTAGGTCAACGGAACCAGTCAAATGGAAACACGTAGATCCCAAAAAAGCAGAAAACTGCAAGCTCGCGATAAAATCGGGGAAGGGACTGGGATCCTAGACCCGCACACTAGGCATTCGCTTCCCAATCTGGACGTCCTAACTCCAGCCCAGTTGAGGGTCACCATGCCCTCTCATAGTTAGTTGTAAGAGGCATCTCAACCGCTACCACTATCTATCATTATTGATTCTTAAAACAATTATCCGAGGCAACAATCATCTGCTGCACCAGAATAAAGATGTATGTAAAATATTATATTGTTTGTCCATTAGCATTCAAAGAAAACATCCTACGGTTCACCTTTTTCTACCCCGATCTAGATATTGTATTATGCAACTCCCCATGCCATAATATGTAGGCATGCAAACTTCTTTCTCATCATGCATTACAACTAATTGAATCCGCATAGTAAATCATTCATTCTATATTCCTTTAGACAATTACACTACTTTATCATTCTCAAAATTATTTAATCTTACGTATGTATTGCCCCTAAATCAACCATTTTATTTAGTATCTAATCAACAACATAAACATGAATAAAATCCCCAAATTGCCAAACATTTTACTAAGGAAATCAAAAGTAGGAACATGCAATAAAATCCCCAATTTCTCAACCATTTTACTAAGCTAATCTGCAGTAGTAACATGCAATAAAATCTTCAATAATTTTCTCAACCTTCAATATTAGTTCAGCAGCAAAAATTCATAAAACCCCATAAAATTTCTCAAAGTGTTAATCAGTATCAGAATTTGGCATTTAAACCCCAAAATTTCTCAACTAATCAACAACAACTGAGCAGCACAAAAATGCTTGAAAAATACCCCAACGTTTCTTAGTTATTCTATGAAAATCAGTAGCAGAATTTGACATTAAAACCACCAATTTACTCCACTAATCAACAGTAATTGAGTTGCATATGCATGCAAATTTACCCCAAATTCTCAAGTTATCAGTGGAAGCTCAGCAGCATATACATGCAAATTAATACCATCAAATTCTCAATTTATTAGTGAAAATTCAGTAGCATATACATGCAAATTAATACCCCCAAATTCTCAATTTATCAGTGGAAATTCTACTTGATTTGCCCATTTCGATTCACTCTTGGGAGTGGTAATAAGATAGGTTATTATGGTCATATTGAATTAGTATAGCATGCACACAACAAAAAATAACTCTTGTTGTGTATATATTGTGCATAGCAAATGTTTCATTAATAAAAATTTGGATTAAAAACTCAAATAGCACAAACTCATATAGCAGATACACACACTCAAATAGCAAAAACTCGTATGCATTTATTAAAACACATGTAGCACAGACATAAATAGCAAAAATTCATATAAAAAAACTCATATCACATAATCTCACATAGCAAAAGATCCTATAACAGAGAGCATCCAGCATCCCCTTACATAGCATCATCTCATTCATATAGCATAAATGCATTTAGAAGCAATGCTTGTGTACAATCAAATGAAAAATCGAATTTATTCAAACTTTTGTTTCGTGAATAACTCCATCTCGAAGTTCGAACAGTTTCTAATTTTTTTTTCTGAAATAGCATTGGAGTTTGATTAAAAGCACACAAATAGACAATGCTTCAGGAAAAGAAGCCCAAGAAGCAAATAAAACACTCTCTCTTGGAGGTCAATAAATATATACGACCAGATATGGCTAAACAAAACAAGAGTGCTTTCTTGTTTTCCAGGAAAAATACCGAGATCAGATGTTCATGCTTACATTTCAATTTACGTAAATGATCCTCAATGAAAGTTTAAAATTATGAAACCTATAATGATATGCTGAAACAAATATATAATTAACATAGGAGTTGAAGACACATACATGTTCAAGGAAAAGAAACCAAGAAGCAGAATTGTGAGAGACACATAGATGAGTGTTTCAAGATGTATATAAAAACTGTAGAACACCAATATTTACATGAATGTCAGCAAAAGAAAAAGTTGGCAATGTACCTTGAATCCTTTGGATTGGAAGAAAATGGTCAATTTCACAGCTATAGAAGCAAGGAGTAGAAGAAGAAGATGGAGATGGGTTCTTTGTTGGGGAGAAAGAGAGGAGAAGAAGAAGAGAAGATGGGGTAAAGAAGGGGAAAATGGGTGATATAAATAAGGAAGAGGGGGCATGGGGCATTGATTAAGCCAAAATTCACGGGGTCTAAATTAGTGTCTCATAAAGGCGGAGACAACCGTCGCTGTGGCAACCCTCGAATGAATCCTGGACTAAAATCAACAATTAACCCACACACAAAGAATCAAGCAATGATAAGCAGATGTGAAGTTAAAATTTATTTTTAACTCTAAATAAATGGTGTATAGAAAGCAAGTACGTAGAGAGTTCGAACACAGGGAACAAGGCAGGGTAGATTTACAAATGTGTATGTGAGTGAATGTGAATGTGAATGTGTTGTCTACACTATGCAATGCAAATATTTTTGTGGGTTTTTAATTTTTAAATTTTTTTATTTAATTTTTTTAAATTTTGTATTTTAATTTTTAATTTTCTAATTTTATATTTTCTTTTTATATTTTATATTTTTTTCTTTTTCAATATAGGAATATATAAACTAAGTAAGAAAAGAGAGGATAGAATATTTATAAAAATATGAAAAAATGCTCAAAAATTAGCAAATAAAATATTTTTGGTCTTCTTATGATTTTTTACTGTTTTTGTGATTTTTGGGTATTTTTCAGAATGCTTTTGAAATTTTTAAAAGGTAAAATGAAGGAAAACAATGATTTAACTCCTGGCTGTGAGTAAAACAGGAATGAAAAATATCAAACAGCCACCAAAATTTTCCAAACTAATTTTAAAATAAAGATAAAAAAATAAGGAATCTACAGAACCTTAGTTTGCAATTTTTGGATTTTCTAGAATTTTTTATATTTTTTTGAAGTTTTTACATGTTTTCTAATTTTTAAGGTTTTTCTTTTGAAATTTTTAATGATTTTTGGACTTACACTAAAGTAGGATAAAATACACACTAGGTAATTTTTTTTGGAATTTTTCGAGGTGTTTTAATATTTTTTTGGTATTTTCTAAGCTAGACAGTATCTAAAATGCATGTTTTTGATTTTTAATAAATATGGAAATGCAACAAAAATAAAATAAAAAATATAGCGTGCAAGTGCAAGTTAACAGGAGCTTAATGTGATTTTTGTAGAATTTTTGGGATTAAAATGAAGCTCCAAATAAATAAGACAAGCACACAAAAATTCACAGCCTGACACGGGTATATATGCAAATATCAAAACATCCAGAGGTTAACATGCAATTTTCCGCAAAATATAACACTTAATATTTAATTTAAAGGACCAACTCCAAATTCCCAAACCCGGGAGGGCACATGCGCAAAATGTCCACCAGGGCGCGTGACTTGCACGCGCTTGGGAAGGACTTAACTACAATTTAAAAAACCCGGGGGTTCACATGCAAATATTCCAAAAGTTTTATACTTAAATTAAAAATTAGAGTACTAAAATGAAATCCACAAAAGGCTGGGGGCCTCTCTGCAAAAAGCCCACACCTCACGTGAACAGGTCGCGCGAGGTGACGTGGTAGAGGACCTACGTGCAAATATAACAAGTTCGAGGGCCTACTTGTAAATTTTACAAAAGTTTTAAACTACTCATTAAAGTTTATGGACTAAAATAAAATTACAAAAAGGCAGGGGATATACTTGCAAAATTTCCACGCAAAGGAGATCTGACGGCGGGGGCTCTTCACTTAGACACGTGACGTGATCTCCTCGCACGATACTGGTTCGGTATGGACGCCTGAAATTAAATGATCTTCTCGCGATGGATGGTCCTAGGCATCCCAGATCTAACGGCGGCTGTAGCGTCTGGGACTCCTCCTCGATCCGACGGCTGCGAAGGCTGGAGCAAGAACCGCAGAGGAACGCCGACGAGGCGAGGTTCCCCGAGGTCCTGCTCCTGCTCCGGTGGACCTCCGAACTTCAAAATGGGGCTGGAGCCTCCTGACGGCCAGGGCTAACTCCTGGGGACTTCAAAATGCCTCGGCGAAGGCCGAAGCTCGCTGTGGAGAGCGGCGGAGCTATGGAGCTCAACTGGGCTCCGGAGAGGCTCAAAATCGCCCCCAGGCTCGAGTCAAAGGGCGTGGACCTGCAAAACAAAGTGAGAGGGTCCAGGGCAAATTGCCTGGACCCCGTGGTGGCGAAAAGTTGGCGTGACGCGGTGGTTGGAAGTACGGTCGGAGGTGCGCTCCGGCGAGGGGGTCGGATGTGATGATTTGATCGATTGGAGTGCAAATTGATTGAGGCAAAATGATCCTAGAACTAAGGCGAAACTAATGCAAGGGAAATAATGGAGATAAAACAGCCTCGATGGCCGGAGCCAGAGGGAATGGGGGTACCTCGACGGGGGGTCACCGGAGGTGGGTTGGAACGCCCCTGATGCACCTACGACTCTCCTGACGAGCGCGAGCTGGAGCTGTCACCTCCGACTCACTCTGGAGCACGAAAGAGAGGAGGGAAATCAGTTGAATGGGGTTCGAATTTTGAATTGAAGTCAGAGGTTCCATTTTATTGGGTTGACGGATGAGGGGGAAAACCGAGGCGTAGTGGTTGAATCAACGCACGACAGCCCAGGTAAACATCTGGGCGAGTATGAGGGATGAACGAGGATCAATGTTGCAGAAGGATGCAACACCAGAAGATGAAAGACTTGGCCTCGAGAAATCCACAAAGGTGGGTCAAAAACGAGGCTGGAAGAGTTGGCAGGGGGCTAGGACACCTAGTTGACCGGCATCAACTAGGGTTTCCACCTGGTTGGTCCACGTGGACCAACCTGGAAAAAGCATGGGAAATAGTTTTATTAATTCGATAAAAAATAGAAAAAAGGTCGAATTAAATTTAGGTTATTAAATAAAAAATATTTATTATTTTATGTAGTATTTTATTCTGATTTTTATTTATTTTTATGAGGTGTATTTTTACAAGTTGTCTTTTTAGCCCTATATAGGTACATACACCTATGTAATTTATTACTTTATTTTTATTTTGTGCTTTTAATTTATTTATTTTTATTTATTATTTTATAAAAGCATATAATACTTTTATATACTTAAGTATATTTTTATTTTATTTTTCTAATGTGTTTTGTATATTAAATAAAATAAAAGTGGATATTATACAGGTATAAGTATAGGTATTTTACCTATGTATGATATATACATATATTTTATTTTATGTTTTAGTTAGGTTTTTAGTCTGATTTTAATGTACATAATTATTATAAGTAATATTTACAAAATTATAAAAATATAAAAATATAAAAATAATGAGTAAATAATAAATTGAATATTTTAATCAGTACAATTGTACAATGTGGGTCCAAAACTCAACTTTCAAACCGTAGCTCTGCCAAATGCGAAACCACCACCATTAAATAGACTATTTTATTCTATATACAATTAAAGTGAGTTTGCTGCATTTGGAGTTTTCATTTGTGAGATACGGGTCTGGGAAGTTGGGATTCTGGATTTTTATTCAGACCATAACTTTTTATTTGTACATTATTTTTGAATGAAATCAATTTTGTATTTTTCTTTATTTAATTATATACAACTTTCATATACAAAGTTTCTTTATTTGATGTATAAAAAGTGGAACCACAAATAGGTCCCAAAATGAATAAAGAATGAATTAAAAAGTATAGGTATTTGACCCTTATCTCCCCCTACTTTATTCCTTGTCGACCTATTCATCAAGATGCCTAGGTCTCGGGGTTTTGGGTCATAAAATATTTACAATATTTTATTCTTTTTCTTTTCTTTTATTTATTCTATAATTTTGGCTTTAATTATAGTGTTTTATACACTAATTACATGCACATGCATGGATGCTAATATGCTCTAATTAAGGGTATTTACAGGCATTTGCTGGGGTTTTTGAGGCCAAAATGATAAAATAAAGATGATGAAATGTGGATTCATCATCCCCCTATACTTTACCTTTGCTAGTCCCTAGCAAACACTTATGCAATAAGTGCAAAAAGAAAAAGAAGAACTTGGATTTAGTTTAATTATCAAACTTGTCTTCACAAAATCAAAGTTTGGAGCTTAAGTCGGACCTTCGGAATTTTAGTGCGTGCGGAACCTTAATGAGAATCGAATTTTAAAATCCAACAGTCCTTGAGAATCCCAAAACTCTGCTCAAGTCTCCTCAATAGCCAGGTCAGAAATATCTCAATTCATACGCAAACTCTTACGACTATGAGTCTGACTCGTACAGTGTAAGTGATGGTGGCTCTCCCCAACTAGAATGACAAAGAAACTGGCTTCTCCAGTATGA
This sequence comes from Ottelia alismoides, assembly GCA_037367405.1. Lineage (NCBI taxonomy): Eukaryota > Viridiplantae > Streptophyta > Magnoliopsida > Alismatales > Hydrocharitaceae > Ottelia > Ottelia alismoides. Next base: position 266,891 of record JAZKJV010005408.1, read on the forward strand.
CAACCCAATGATTCCCCAATCCAATAACTCCATCCTCGAGGAGCGGGGTATTCCCTTCTAAGTTCAAGTGGCGGCCAGCTCAAGAGGAGGGGGTGAAGAGAAGAATGGACGGTAGCCAGTATAGCTACCTATCCTGGGATGTAAGACCAGTGTAGTCAAGTCATCCTACTGCAGGCTCACATATTTGACTTTGGAACTCAAGATTGCTTATTGACTTTGCAACATTTGTACATACTTTGCAGGCTTTTAATTTTTGTACATGCCTAAACTTTTTTTTCTGAATACTATATACAGCAGCATTTACATAAGGAGTTTTTCCTCTTGAGCCAGTAGACTATCCCTCTTTTGAAGCTTTATTGCAACCCACAACCTCCTGTCTTTAGACTTCCTAATCACTGGACGGGTTGGGGTGCACTTCCCTCCCTAGAGGAGGACAAATGTTTCCACTTGTGTATGTCTCATACCGGCAAATCCAATCCCCTCACCACTCCAACTGAGTTGAGCCATGTGAAAGGTGCAAGTGTCCAAGTTAGGTCATTATCAACAAGAGTCGTGCGTGTGCTCCGAAATACTCTACTTAGGCAGTCAATAATCCATTGAACCAAGTCTCGTGATCCTCAAAGAATTAAGTCAACTAAACCTGAAGTACCTCAAATCCAGTTCCTATAAGGTTCCTGTTATTAGGTAGATTTTAAGGTCCAATCAAGCTCCAATCTCCGGATTTTATTTAGACTTGTTCAACCATTAAACTCAATCCAAAAAATGCTAATGCTATGCAATGCAGAAAATCTTTTTGTGATGCAATTTTCACATATTTTGAACTTTTTATGGATTTTTGAAAAGATGATGATGATGCATATGCAGATGCATTTTTTGTCTTTTTCAAAAAGATTTTTCAAATGTTTTTGGATTTTAGTTTTGTAAATGTTTTTGGGATTTTTGAAAACAAAAGTTTTTGGCTGAACACTAGGTTAAAATATTTACACGGGAGTGCTTCTTATATATACAAGAAGTGGATTTTAAGAATTCACAAGGGTAAGTGATCAATTTTATAAATGTATATATAATGGATTTTGGTGTGATGTAAATATTCCTCAAATTTACTTGACACAAGTTTTTCAAACAATTTTTGAAAACTATAGTCCAAAATAATTTTTACAAACATTTTTGCAAACATGTACATACATTTGAAAATCATTTTGCAAAGGTGTTCCAAACAGTATATATAGATTTTTCAAATATTTTTTGCAACCATTTTTCAAACCATTTGCAAATCATTTTTCAACCATTTTATTTCACACAAAGAAAACAAATTTTACAAACCACACATTTTACACAGGTTGAAAACATGTAACAAAATATTTTCAAAATAGTTTTCAATATATGTTCACAAAGATTTTCAAACTATTTTTCAAATATTTTGCAAAAAATATTTTCACATGATTTATTAATCAGTAAATATAAAAAGAATTTGAGGAACAAAACACCTTTTTTTAAGGATTTTTAATGAATTTTAAAGAATTATTAGACATGTTATTAAGAAAATACGAAAGTACGAGTTATGGCTAAAGTATATACATAGTATATACGACCCCCCTATACTTAGCTTGAGCTATGTCCTCATAGATCGGAGAGAAAAGAGAAGACATAACTCGTACTAAGTATAGGCAAGTCTAAAGAATAAATAAACCAATGAATGAACCAATGAGAAGTTGACCGTCCCCCCTATACTTAGGATCAAATAATCCTAAGTATAGCAGAGTGTACACAACGCAGGGAGGGTCAAGGGTGGGAATGAACAGATCGTACTCAGATTGTCTCCCCCTATACTTAGGGTAAGATATCCCTAAGTATAGACAAGAAGAGGAGACAATGGAGAGGATCGAAAAGAATGAAAGAAACTCGGGGTGCACACCCCCCTATACTTAGGACAAAGTACGTCCTAAGTACAAAAAACTAACAACAAGGGGCGACACCTTTTTGATAGATAAAGAAGATAGAAGAAGAAAAGAAGAAAAGAAGAAAAGAGATTAACAGGTGAAAGCATGATATAGACAGATGATCTGTACAGCGGAAGATGGAAGTGATCACCATGTATGAGATGCAGATGATATGAGTCAAAGAACACCTCTCATACCAGAAGAATGGGGGCAACATCAATGGTCGGCAGATCATGATCTAGATATAGTTTCAGGCATTAACCATTGACACGGAAGGTAGAGGAAGATGACGGTTCGGATATGTCAATACTACCATTGTCATGTACCTTCCTGACCACATATGGACCTTTCCACTTGCTCTGCAATTTTCCTGGAAATAATTTCAGCCTGGAATCAAACAACCATACTCTCTGATCTAGCTCAAACTGTTTATGGCTGATGTGGGAATCGTGCCATGTCTTCACTTTCTCTTTGTACTGTAGGCTGCTAGAAAAGGCTATGTCTCTCAGTTCTTCCAGGGCTGCCAACTCTACTCTTCTCTGTTCTCCTATACTCTCGGGATCTAACAGTAACTCAATAACTGCCCAAAAGGATTTATGCTTGATTTCCACTAGCAAATGGCACGGCTTGCCATAGACAAGTCGAAAGGGAGACGTCCCCAATGGATTCTTGAAGGAAGTCCGATAGGCCCACAAGACCGAGTCCAAAAGTTGTGACCAATCCTTTCAGTCTGGGCGGACAACCTTCTGTAAGATAGTTTTTATCTCCCGGTTTGGTACTTCGGCAAGACCATTAGTCTGAGGGTGATATGCATGGCAACCCGATGGTCAATGCCGAACTCGTCTGCAAGGGCCCTAACCTTGTCATTGATGAAATGAGACCCCACGTCTGAAATCAAGACTCTAGGTACCCCGAACCCTGAAATGATATTTTTCCTCAAAAATTTACACACGGTTTTAGCATCTACGGCTCGGGCGGGGATGGCCTTAACCCATCGGCTGACATAATCCACAGCGAGCAAAATATGCTCGAATCCCTGACTCTTAGGAAATGGGCCCATGAAATCAATCCCCCATGCATCAAAAACCTCACAAAAGTGAATGGGTTGCATGGGCATCATGTCTCTCTGTCCGCAGGTCCCCATCTTCTGATAGTCAGTACATCTCTTCACGAGCTCATCAGAATCCTTGAAAAGAGTAGGCCACCATAGGCCGGATTGAAGCACCTTCTGTGCTGTCCTTTTTTCAGAATGATGTCCCCCTGCCTCAAGCTTGTGGCAGTATGTGAGGATGCTATGCTGCTCTTCTTGAGGAATGCACCTCCTCCAGATGTTGTCCCCTCCTTCATGATAAAGGACGGGATCCTCCCAATGGTAAAACTTGGCCTTCACCAGGAAGGTCTCGAGTTTCTACCTGGGCCAGCCTTGTGGGACCGTCTTGGAGACAAGATAGTTCACAATGTCGGCATACCACGGGAGCGAGGTGATAGCCAAGATCGCCTCATCTGGAAACGTCTCTGTGATAGGTGCGCTGGGCTCAGATTCCTCAAGATTCTCCAATCTGGAGAGATGATCCACCACCACATTCTTGACTCCAGGCTTATCCTTAATCTCAACATCAAACTCTTGGAGTAGAAGGATCCATCTGGTAAGGTGTACTTTGGCATCCTTCTTGGCCATTAAGTATCGGATGGCGGTGTGATCAGTGTAAATTGTCACTCTAGATCCGAGAATATAAGATATGTACTTATCCAAAGCAAAGACTACGATCAGCATCTCTTTCTCAGTCACAGTATAATTTCGCTGAGCGGCATCCAAAGTCCGGCTGGCGTAGTGAATGGCAAAAGGTAATCCATCCCTCCTCTGTCCAAGCACAGCCCTAATGGCAAAATCTGAAGCATCCGTCATGATCTCGAATGGGAGAGACCAATCGGGTGGCTGAAGGACAGGAGCCGAAACAACCATACCTTTGAGAGTCTCGAAAGACACAAGACACTTATCATTGATAATGAACTCGGTGTCTTTTGTCAACAGATCAGTAAGCGGTCGGGCAATACGACTGAAATCCTGAATGAACCATCGGTAGAAACCGACATGCCCTAGAAAAGACTGCAACTGACGCAAATTGGACGGTGGATTGAGTTTTCTAATGATAACCACCTTGGCCGGATCGATCTCCATGCCCCTGTTGGAGACGATATGACCAAGGACCGTCCCTTGAGTCACCATGAAGTGACTCTTCTCCCAAGACAATACAAGGTTGACCTCAATACAGCGCTGAAGCACACGGTCTGGGCAGTCAAGACAAGCATCAAACCCGTCGCCATAGACCGAGAAGTCATCCATGAAGACCTCTAAACAGTCACCCACCATGTCCGAGAAAATGGACAACATGCACCTTTGGAATGTCGCGGGAGCATTACATAGACCAAAGGGCATCCGTCTGAAAGCATAAGTCCCAAACGGATAGGTGATTGTCGTTTTCTCCTAGTCTTCGGGCGCAATGGCCACGTGATTATATCCGGAGTACACGTCAAGAAAGCAGTAATGACTCTTCCCAGCTAGTCGCTCGATAATCTAATCAATGAAGGGTAGTGGGAAATGATCCTTCTTGGTGGCCTCATTCAATTGTCTGTAGTCCACATAGACCCTCCAAGAAGTGGGCACTCAGATAGCGATCTCCTCTCCAGACTCATTCACAACTATAGTGATGCCCGTCTTCTTGGGTACCACATGTAATGGACTGACCCATTTAGAGTCGGAGATGGGGTAGATAAAATCGGTGCTCCACCACCTTGATATTTCTTTCATGACCACATCTCGAAGATTCGGGTTCAGTCGTCGTTGGAACTCACGCGACGGCCTAGCGTTGTCCTCAAGATAGATGTGGTGGGAGCACAGAGCTGGACTAATCCCCTAGAGATCATCTATACTCCATCCTATCGCCTTGCGGTTTCTTTCAAGAACCTCCATCAGACGAGATTCTTGTTCTCCAGTAAAACCTGCTGAGATAATGAATGGGTCATATCTGGCTCACCCGCAAGGAATTTGTACTTCAAAGACTGTGGTAGAGGCTTTAGTTCTGGACAACTGGGAGGTGACAGATCTGGCTTCTGATATGTCTGTGTGAAGGAGACCAGGTCTGCATGTGAGAACTCTCGCTCTGCATGAATCTCTGACGAAGGGAGCCCTGCTGAATCATCAATAAACTGTACTGGCTCACACTCTGTCATGGTTGTTGGCTTAGAAGGAATCAGACAAGGTAAATATTCATCAAAATCATCCCAATCAATGTTTGAGTCTGAGGGATCTGAAGAAGATGAACATGATTGAAAATCATCAGCACCACTCGTCCCAACACTATCAGCCTCAAGTGTATCCTCGTCCAGGGGTGTGCTCTCCAGGCTCTCGACTACCATAAGCTTTAGATATAGTGAATCTGTAGGCAAGGCGAGGGTCGGTGCTACAAGATCTGTCCAGTTGGATTCATCATCTGTCATCACAAAATCACACTCGTGGTGGATGTCTAGCTCTTCCTCTGTCATTTGCGTGGCTTCGCTGGACTGCTCCGAGCATTCAAGTTCTCTGGCTTTGGTTTCCTCGATCGTCTCTATTTGTATGGTTTCTCCCTCTACGCAAAAACATATCCCCCCGATATCATGATCGGTCACCGCCTTGGCTGTGGCCAAGAATGGACGTCCGAGTATGATAGGGGCATCAGTTACCGATTCAGGGATCTCCATGTCCAACACAACGAAGTCCACGGGGAATTTCAGACTCTGAATGGTAATGACCACGTCTTTCAATAACCCTTCGGCCTCTTAGTCGACCTATCAGCAAACTAAAGGACTGTCCTGCTCCTAAGAAGAGGACCAAACTCGAATCGGTCGAGTAAGGCTGCCGGAAGAAGGTTAATTGAAGAGCCGCTGTCTAATAGAGTACGATCAAACTACTGCTCTTGAATCTCGCATCTAACATAGGGAGCTCTTGCGTCTGGTCTCTTGGCTGGCAGTTTGTTTAGAATGGTGCAGCAAGTGTCGTGGGTGAGCATATGGATCTGATCTATGTACCTCTTCTTCCTGCGGACTGTAGTTGTCTCTTTCAAGTTCTTTTTGAAGAAGGGGATATGCTCAAATGCTTCTCGTAGAGTCAGCTGAATGTGGAATTTGTCAATCATTTGGTTGCCGAACTCTACATGCTGGTCTTTTTAAGGGTTTTCTCTTTTGTTCCCCTTTGCTCGGCGGAGTGCCTCAAGGAAGGGGATGGTAGGGGCCTCCTCAGATGGAGGACTAGGAATAGGTTCCTGCGCCTGTGAAGGAATAGAATCCATACAATCTTCATCATTCAACACATATGAATCCGCAATTTGAACAGAAACCTTTCCTTTATTCATATTTTTATGCTTTTTGTTGTTACCACAGTCCATAGATACAAAAGGTGGTAACATCACAGAGGGAAGCTCAATAAAAGTAGATGTGGTGGCCTCAGTACCACCACCGGCACCTGACTTCGCAGCATCAACACCGCGCTCTGGCTCTGTATCCAAAATGGTGGCATCAGCACCACCGTCTGCATCTGGTATCACGACGGCCTCAGTACCGTCGTCTGGAACTCCATCATTGGTGGCATCAACACCACCGTCTTCATCCTCAACAGCGGCATAAGCACCGCTACTCTGCTCATCTGGCGCTCCTGATCCTGCATGTGGTTGTTGCTCAGAAGAGGCACCGCCGGCTGGCATCCTACCGCTCCTAGTAGTCACAAAATCAGCATCATACAAAGAAAGAGACATGCCACTCAAATAGTCACTAGGAGAGGTATCCTCTATAAACTCTACCTGCTCAGACTTCCTTTTCAGATTGTTCGGATTTGGTTCAATTTGAGCTGGTATGGCGGCCTTGCCTTTGATGATCTCCCTCATCTCCTACCGAAACTCATCCATTTCTTGCCTGAAGGATGCTCGTTGTTCGGAGAGAAAGCTGGCAAGATCATCTAACGCTGGGTTCTCAAAAGCGGGGGCCTGAGGACCGGACGGGTTTCCCTACTGGAAATGAGGTTATTGCTGCTGGCACTGGGGAGGATGGGAATAAAACTGATGAGGCTGCTGACGTTGCCTCCACTGTTGTACCTGATAGGCGGGACGAGGACCCTGCTGGTAATGCTGCTGGGCGTAGTGGGGTTGCTGCTGCTGCTGCTGTGGTTGCTGGCTGCTCTGCTGTCCTTGAGCTGGATTCTGCTGCTGAGATGAGGAGCCACCATTGCCCCAACGGAATCCGGGGTGATTACGGCGAATCCCGGGCTGAGGGTACTGGTCGTACCAAATCCCATTGACTTCCATCAATGGTTCCTGCTCGAAGGAGGGTGGAGGAAGAACTTCCAGTGGCTGCTCCGGCTGATAGACCACCATCTGAGTGTTTTGAGATGGCGGCTGTGCTGGGTAGTACTGTAGCAGCGGAACCGGCTCTGCCTGGATGTGGTTAACCTGGCGGTATGAGGCAGAGGGTTGGTTGGAGCTGCTACAGCTGGGGTCAGCCCGTGATCTGGGAGGTTGCTGGGAAGAAGTTTGTGCCTCCTGCACGCAAAGAATCTGCGTCTTCAGATCACTCATCGTCTTGGCAATTTGGTCCATCTGGGCCATGCCTTGCATCTATTTTTTCTCGAGGATCTCGAGACGATCCAACTTCTCACTGATGATGCCCATGTCGCTGCGGCTGATTCGGCTTGGCTGCAGCTACCGACGAAGTGTTAGGACCGGCATCGATGCGGGCGATCCTCTAGAATGATCCCGCTCCTTGCGGGGGCTTTTGTTGTGTGTAGACACGGGCTTGGGCCATGATGGTTGAGTTCTCTTCCATGCCTTCATAAATGGCCCAAACATCGTCTTCACCCTTAGAAAAGTATGACCCACCACAAGAGGCATTTAAAGCCCCTGCAGCTCCGGTGTCATCCCACAAAAGAAGCTCTGAACTAGATTGGGCTTGGAGATATCGTGATGTGGACACCGGTCAATGAGCTCTCTAAATTGATCCCAGGCTTCATGAAATTGTTCATTAGGGATCATGACAAAGTTGCTGATCATCACTCTAGCTGCATTAGTCCGGCCGAGAGAGTAGTACTTCTTTAAGTATGCGGTCCGGAGATCTGCCCAAGTGCCGATGAATTGCCCCAAGTGTTTGAGCCAGTACGCAGCTCTGTCAACCAAGGAGAAGGGGAAGGCGATCATCTTGATAGTGTCCTCGGTCATCAGCCTATCATGAATTGTGCTGCAGATCATTTCAAATTCTTAGAGGTGGAGGTGTGGCTCTTCGGTCGACAACCCATGGAATTTGGGCAGAAGCTGAATAGTGTGGGGCCAAAGCTCGAAATCTCCATGGATAGGAGGGAGTCGGATCCAACGATGAGTGAGGGATGCTGCGGGATTGTGCAATTCCCTCATGATAGTCTGTGGCGGCCTCTCAGCGTTGGGATCTCCTCCCTGGTTCTCTACAACTGGAATGTCACCTCCACCGCCACCGCCCCCAGGTCGGTTTTCTCGCATCTGCGCTATTTCTCTCATGAGATCACCCATGAATACTCCCTGATCGCGGATCTGCCTCTGCATGGTCTCCAGGGATGCAAGAAGTGAATTGTTGATGGCGACTTGATCAAATAAGAAAGGAGGATGATCATGGTCATCTGGGTGCTCTCCTCTGTCAGCCATGTCTGGGTTATCTGAAAAAGCAAAAGAACCCATCTCAGGTATCGTCAAATGTTCTGAGCTCTGCGATGCACTAAATTCTGAGACTCTTGGACTGATGGAAGGGGAATGAGAAGGGTGGTCGAGGGGGAACATGGTGGAAGTGAACTCAGGCTCGGAGAGCGGGTCTGGACTCTTCGAGGTTGTCCTAGATGAATGAGGAGGAGTGCTGGATAGCGGTGCCGTCAGAGTCGGCCTAAGAGACCTCCGTCCCATCATCTTGATTATTGAGTAGAGCAAGGTGAATGCAAAAGAAGAAGGAGGAAGCAAAATTGTGCACAATTGTGTTGTGTTTTTTATCTTGACCTAAATATAACTAGCAATCAAACACAAAACAGGGGTGAGTTCACCAACTCAACACATGAAGCCGTGAAGGTTCGGCTTTTATCTTGTCAATTTTAGCTTGAATTCAGGAATTTATCTTATTACGAGTCCTTAGAGCGCTACACCTAAAGGAGAGAGAGTACTGCCGAAAAAGTATTCCCGTACTTGTCCTCCTCCTGTGTAACCTGTAGCTTGCGCTTTTTAAGGTCCTTGTAACCCTTCCTGTATCACTACTCAGCCAAAGAAGAAGAGGGAGGAAGCCGATAGGCGAAACCGATACTTCGGACCTCGCTCGCAACGGAATCACCCGTGAGCGTGCAAGATCCTACTCGGACGTAGACGGTGAGACACACACACACCCGTGAAGGCGTGGCCTATGCTCGGTACTTCGGACAAGGTCGATGCTCACACAATAGTGAGTCACCAATGGCGACCAAGCCCTACTCGCCTACGTACGATAGTAGCACCAATACTTCAGAAATCCAGGCAATACACAAGGCAGCCACAAGTTGGGTTTTTGGCTTTAATCGTTATGAAGCACTCAGCTCACTTGGAAGGAGACCTTCCCATGCTACCTGAAAACAAGTGAGGGTATTACTCTCCCCAATCAATGAGTCCAATTACCAATTTTATTTAGGTCAAAGTTTTCTTAGCAGTCCCTTTTTTAATTTTTTTGGTGTTATCGCTTCTTTTGAGTAAATTCAAACAAGCGCCTAACAATTTTGTATTTTCTTGATTCCTACTTTATCCAAAAACAGAGGGAGGAGAGTCGGAAAAGCCAATGCAAGTCGGCACCAAGATGGAAATCTCACCTTTGTGCCTAAATGATGGATGCAAAGATAGATGACTTACAGTGAATCCCAGCTCTCTCCATGCAGGATGCAAAGCAGAAATTTATAAACCTACACTACATGCCGGTATGCAAGCGGAAATCGTCCTAAGAAGGCAATTGTTAGCGTTAATAACCACAAGTCAACCACCAATCTCCAATCCTAAGGTCCGATCTAGGCTCACCCCTCCTCCTCTCGACACATCGAGTTCAGGAGAAGCGCGTGGCGGGATGAGCTCGCGGTGCGGCGGATCAAAGAAGAGTGAATCAACTGTTTAATTAAACTAAGTCCAAATACGATCTATAGGTGCATGCAAAGGTTATTAGTGTGTTTGGACCTAATCTAATCGATCAAGCAAAGGCCTAGAACTGAGGGCTCAATCCACAAAAGAAATAAAAAATGAAAACAAAACCGGAAAATGATTGTCGTGAAACACGACAAATCCGCGGTGAGCCCCCGGTTGAACAAACACCCGGAAATTGGGCCCGAATGTCTGAGTGTCCAAGTCCTGTATTATTACAAATTAATAATCACTCTCTCACAAAATAAAATGCAAACTAATCTAATCACTCTCTCACTCCTCCTGCTCTCTCCTGCTGGCTTGGCTTAAGAAAAGCCAGCTCTGCTTCACGTGGTTGCTCCGGATCCCCTAGGCGATCCGCCTCGCTCCGCTGTCCCTCGCAAGAAGACAAAAAGAGATGGTCAGAAAATCTCAACAATATCTATCAAAAATGCAAGAGAGATAAAATGAAGCAATGGTAGACAAACAAACACAATCAAACAAAAATGATGATCTACTCGTTGTTGCTCCCCGGCAACGGTGCCATTTGATTAAGCCAAAATTCACGGGGTCTAAATTAGTGTCTCACACAAGGCGGAGACAACCGTCGCTGTGGCGACCCTCAAATGAATCCTGGACTAAAATCAATAATTAACCCACACACGAACAATCAAGCAATGATAAGAAGATGTGAAGTTAAATTTTATTTTTAACTCTACATAAATGGTGTATAGAAAGCAAGTACGTAGAGAGTTTGAACACAGGGAACAAGGCAGGGTAGATCTACAAATGTGTATGTGAGTGAATGTGAATGTGTTTTCTACACTATGCAATGCAAATATTTTTGTGCGTTTTTAATTTTTAATTAATTTATTTATTTTTTGTAATTTTGTATTTTGATTTTGAATTTTCTGATTTTATATTTTCTTTTTATATTTTATATTTTTTTCTTTTTCAATATTGGAATATATAAACTATGTAGAAAAGATGGGATAGAATATTTATAAAAATATGCAAAAATGCTCAAAAAATTAGCAAATAAAATATTTTTGGTCTTTTTATGATTTTTTACTGTTTTTGTGATTTTTAGGTATTTTTCAGAATGCTTTTGAAATTTTTAAAAGGCAAAATGAAGGAAAACAGTGATTTAACTACTGGCTGTGAGTAAAATAGGAATGAAAAATAACAAACAACCACCAAAATTTTCCAAACTAATTTTAAAATAAAGATAAGAAAATAAGGAATCTACATAACCTTAGTTTGCAATTTTTTGGAGTTTTCTAGAATTTTTTATATTTTTTTGAAGTTTTTAAATGTTTTCTAATTTTTAAGGTTTTTCTTTTGAAATTTTTAGTGATTTTTGGACTGACACTAAAGTAGGATAAAATACATAGTAGGTAATTTTTTTGGAATTTTTCGAGGTGTTTTAATATTTTTTTGGTATTTTCTAAGCTAGACAGTAGCTAAAATGCATGTTTTTGATTTTTAATAAATATGGAAATGCAACAAAAATAAAATACAAAAATATAGCGTGCAAGTGCAAGTTAACATGAGCTTAATGTGATTTTTATAGAATTTTTGGGATTAAAATTAGGCTCCAAATAAATAAGACAAGCACACAAAAATTCACAGCCTGGTAGGGGTATATATGCAAATATCAAAACATCCAGGGGTTAACATGCAATTTTCCACAAAATATAACACTTAATATTTAATTTAAAGGACTAACTCCAAATTCCCAAACCCAAGAGGGCACAGGCGCAAAATGTCCACCAGGGCGCGTGACTTGCACGTGCCTGGGAAGGACCTAATTGCAATTTACAAAAACCTTGGGGTTCACATGCAAATATTCCAAAAGTTTTACACTTAAATTAAAAATTAGAGTACTAAAACGAAATCCACAAAAGGCCGGGGTCCTCTCTGCAAAAAGCCCGCACCTCACGTGAACAGGTCACGTGAGGTGACGTAGTAGAGGACCTGCGTGCAAATATAACAAGTTCGAGGGCCTATTTGTAAATTTTACAAAAGTTTTAAACTACTCATTAAAGTTTATGGACTAAAATAAAATTACAAAAGGCGGGGGATATACTTGCAAAATTCCCACGCAAAGGAGATCTGACGGCAGGGGCTCTTCACTTGGACACGTGGCGTGATCTCCTCACACGATACCAGTTCGGTCTGGACGCCTGAAATTAAATGATCTTCTCGCGATGGACGGTCCTGGGCATCCCAGATCTAACGGCGGCTGTAGCGTCTGGGACTCCTCCTCGATCTGACGGCTGCGAAGGCTGAGGAACGCCGGCGAGGCGAGGTTCCCCGAGGTCCTGCTCCGGTGGACCTCCGATCTTCAAAATGGGGCTGAAGCCTCCTGATAGCTAGGGCTAACACCTGGGGACTTCAAAATGCCTCGGCGAAGGCCGAAGCTCGCTGTGGAGAGCGGCGGAGCTACGGAGCTCAGCTGGGCTCCGGCGAGGCTCAAAATCGCCCCCAGGATCGAGTCAAAGGGCGTGGACCTGCAAAACAAAGTGAGAGGGTCCAGGGCAAATTGCCTGGACCCTGTGGTGGCGAAAAGATGGCATGACACGGTGGTTGGAAGTACAGCCGGAGGTGCGCTCCGGCGAGGGGGTCGGATGTGATGTTTTGATCGATTGGAGTGCAAATTGATTGAGGCGAAATGATTCTAGAACTAAGGCAAAACTAATGCAAGGTAAATAATGGAGATAAAACAGCCTCGATGGCCGGAACCAGAGGGAATGGGGGTACCTCGATGGGGGGTCACCGAAGGTGGGTTGGAACGCCCCTGATGCACCTACGACTCTCCTGACGAGCGCGAGCTGGAGCTGTCACCTCCGACTCACTCTGGAGCACAAAAGAGAGGAGGGAAATCAATTGAATGGGGTTCGAATTTTGAATTGAAGTCAGAGGTTCCATTTTATTGGCTTGACGGATGAGGGGGAAAACCGAGGCGTAGTGGTTGAATCAACGTACGACAACCTAGGTAAACATCTGGGAGAGTATGAGGGATGAACGAGGATCAATGTTGCAGAAGGATGCAACACCAGAAGATGAAAGACTTGGCCACGAGAAATCCACAAAGGTGGGTCAAAAACGAGGCTGGCAGAGTTGGCAGGGGGCTAGGACACCTAGTTGACTGGGGTCAACTAGGGTTTCCACCTGGTTGGTCCACGTGGACCAACCAGGAAAAAGCCTGGGAAATAGTTTTATTAATTCGATAAAAAATATAAAAAGGTCGAATTAAATTTAGGTTATTAAATAAAAAATATTTATTATTTTATGTAATATTTTATTCTGATTTTTAATTATTTTTATGACAAGTTGTCTTTTTAGCCCTATATAGGTACATACACCTATGTATTTTATTACTTTATTTTTATTTTGTGCTTTTAATTTATTTATTTTTATTTATTATTTTATAAAATCATATAATACTTTTATATACTTAATTATATTTTTATTTTATTTTTCTGATGTGTTTTCTATATTAAATAAAATAAAAGTGGATATTATACATGTATAAGTATAGGTATTTTACCTATGTATGATATATACATATATTTTATTTTATGTTTTAGTTAGGTTTTTAGTCTGATTTTAATGTACATAATTATTATAAGTAATATTTACAAAATTATAAAAATATAAAAATATAAAAATAATGAGTAAATAATAAATTGAATATTTTAATCAGTACAATTGTATAATGTGGGTCCAAAACTCAACTTTCAAACCGTAGCTCCGCCAAATGCGAAACCACCGCCATTAAATAGTTATTTTATTCTATATATAATTAAAGGTGAGTTTGCTGCATTTGGAGTTTCATTTGTGAGATACGGGTCTGGGAAGTTGGGATTTTGGATTTTTATTCAGATCATAACTTTTTATCTGTACATTATTTTTGAATGAAATCATTTTTGTATTTTTTTATTTAATTATCTACAACTTTCATATACAAAGTTTTCTTTATTTGATGTATAAAAAGTGGAACCACAAATAGGTCCCAAAATGAATAAAGAATGAATTAAAAAGTATAGGTATTTGACCCTTATCTCCCCCTACTTTATTCCTTGTCGACCTATTCATCAAGATGCCTAGGTCTCGGGGTTTTGGGTCATAAAATATTTCAATATTTTATTCTTTTTCTTTTCTTTTATTTATTCTATAATTTTGGCTTTAATTATAGTGTTTTATACACTAATTATATGCACATGCATGGATGCTAATATGCTCTAATTAAGGGTATTTACAGGCATTTGCTAGGGTTTTTGAGGTCAAAATGATAGAATAAAGATGATGAAATGTGGATTCATCAGGCATGCGTCAATTTTTGAAGAAAGGGGAAAAAGTGTTGAAATTTTGGAAGGAATTTCTGCAGTATTTTTTCTCCTTTTTAACCCTCATTTCCATTTTAACGAAATATTCAAATCATCGTAACTATCATCTCTGATCTCTGATTTGGCTTATAAGGGTACGTTTCTACTGTCTCGGAGTGACGATCAAGATGAGTCTAATATTCATATTTTTCCGACATAAGATGGGTTCAGAAATCGGAATATATTGTTTCGATTTATGATTAAATTTGCGATTAAGGCCAATCAAATGACCTCTGATCAATAAACAGGTGATTTCTTTGATTCCGAATCGTCGAAATGGAATTAGTGACGGTCTCGGTAAATTTATCGTTCGGATCACATCATGAGCTTTTCCAGTTACACGAGGTTCAATAGATTGGTTTTTGTCTAATCACAACCTGATGGGATCTGATCTGTAGTCTATGGATCGATCCATGCTCACTCGTCATTAGTCGACTTTTTATCAGGTCACACGGAGCTAAGTAGGGTCGGATTCAATTTCGGATACGGGTGATTCGGTCCCGAGCGTTGCAAATATAAAAACCTCAAAGGGAGTCTCATCCTCGAGACTCGTGTCAAAGTCACTATGTATTTTATCTAGGTTTTATCTATGATTTCTTGTCATAAAAACGTCAAAGGCTTTCAAGCCTATAAAAACATCAAAGGAGAAATTGACCATATTATAAAATATATAATCCAATGGGCTTGTTATGAAAGTTGCTCAAAAAGAGTTGCAGGTACCACGTCCGCATATCTGTTTCGGTCTCCCATGTCGCATCTTTGACACCATGTCGGTGCCATAACATTTTGACTAGGGGAATCTTCTTGTTGTGAAGCTTCTTCACAATACGGTCAAGTATCTGCACTGGCCTCTCTCCATATGTCAGGTTAGGCGCGATGTCAAGAATCTCTTAGTTGATGGCGTAACGAGGGTCGTGCACATGCTTATTCAGATTTGATACATGGAAAACATCATGGATGACTGACAGATGTGGAAGAAGGAATACTTGATAGACCACCTTCCCCACATGGGCAATGATCTCAAATGTGCCAACATATCGTGGCATTAACTTGCCACGAACACCAAATCTATGCAATCCCTTCATAGGAGATACTCATAAAAATATCCAATCTCCAGTCCGTATTCACAGAGAT
Organism: Ottelia alismoides; assembly: GCA_037367405.1. Classification (NCBI taxonomy): domain Eukaryota; kingdom Viridiplantae; phylum Streptophyta; class Magnoliopsida; order Alismatales; family Hydrocharitaceae; genus Ottelia; species Ottelia alismoides. The sequence continues at coordinate 282,524 of JAZKJV010005408.1, forward strand.
TCCGTGAGTATATATGATTAAGTCAAATATAATAGGAAGTCACATTTGAAAAATGATGCGAGAAGAGTATCGGTTAACCTGGAACTCCAAATCTCTCCTCTGGCGATATGCATAACTCTTCTGGCAACTCTGCGACATCGAAAGCCTTCGCTTCACTAGGTTAACAAACCTCGCAGTCTCTTCCAGTAGATCCATGGAGTAAAGTGTGTACTTACCTCACATCAACAGAGAGGCATGAGGCATCTCCGCCCGTATAGGGCCTCGAAAGTTGCCATGACAATGCTTGAATGGTGATTGTTGTTATATGTAAACTCTACCAATGGTAGGTGCTCCTTCTAGGACCCTTTCCACTCAAGAGTGCATGCACGTAACAAGTGCTTAAGCATCTGGATGGTGCGCTCGCTCTGTACATTGGTCTGTGGATGGTAGGCAGAGTGGGTGTTGTGCTTGCTCCTACCATGCCCGACGATCCAAGATCTGATTTTTCCTTCATATATATATATATATAGGAGATATTTCCAATGAGGTGCACCTTTCCTGGGTGTATGGAAAGCCCGCCATCCTAACCATCCATAGTCAATCTGATGGTTATCATTAATGGCTCGTTATCTATATTTTTTAAATGTCGAAAAACCCATTATGGTCATTTTGGTATATTCTATATTTAGAATGCAACAAAATATCTCCTAAATTATCTCACATCTCTCTCTCTCCTGTCTCTCTCTCTCTCTCTCTCTCTCTCTCTCTCTCTCGACGACGGCTCTCTCTCTCTCTTGTCTCTCTCTCAACGACGGCATGTGGGAGGAGGCTGCTCCGACGTCCTCCATCGCCTCCCCAACAGATCACGTTCACCTACGTCACGAAGATCATCGATGACGGCATGTGGGAGGAGGTTGGTCGATTCCACAGGTTCAAACATCGGAGATCGTGCTGGTGGATGTGAAGGTAAGCGGGGAGGGGAGGAGAAGGTTGAAGGAGTGCGTGAATGGAGGTGTGTGGGCGGAGGAGGACGTGCATGGAGGAGGTGGGTCGTGGAGGAGAAGGGCGGAGGAGGTGCGGGTAGAGATGATGCTGGAGATGGAGGGCGTGCCCAGGTTTTTACAATATAATGACCTATTTTGCAATCTCGAGTTTTTTTTTACAATCTCATATCGTATTTTACAATAGCATATCATCTTTTTACAAATTTCATACTGTTTTTTTACATTTATACGCGTGGAGGAGGTGGATCATGGAGGAGACGGTTGAAGGAGTGTGTGAATGGAGGAGTGTGGGCGGAGGAGGACGTGCATGGAGGAGGTGGGTCATGGAGGAGAAGGGCGGAGGAGGTGCAGGTAGAGAGGATGTTAGAGATGGAGGGCGTGCCCAGGTTTTTACAATATAGTGACCTATTTTGCAATCTTGAGTGTTTTTTTACCATACCAGATCGTATTTTACAATATAAATGGCCTATTTTGCAATCTCAGACTATTTTGCAATCTCGAGTTTTTTTACAATCTCAGATCGTATTTTACAATTGCATATCATTTTTTACTAACTGTGATCTTATTATGCAATGCAGGATGCAAAATTACAACAGGGATTCGAAGTTTACAAAGATGCTTGGCATTTGTGAAAAACACACATAATAGGATTTGATGGATTTACAATCTTCATACAGATTTTACAAAACTTCCATGATCTTTTACAATAGTGTTATCAAAATTACAATTATTATAATATAAATATTACTAATTGTGATTTTATTTTACAATGCAGGATGCAGTTTTACAATATCAAGCAGAATTTTACAAAAAAAATCTGCTATTCTACATTACGCGAAAATGCTACCATGTTGGCGAAAATTCAGTAACTAAAAGGCAACAAAAAAATACCAAATCAGACATGCTAAAAATGGAAAAATATAAAGACGGAATAAATTTCAAATTCGAAATTAAATTCAAATTTAAAACGAAAATGTATGGACTAAAATACCCTTTTGAATGAAGAACCGCTAGATCGAGATCTTACGGATCTCGTGATGGGCTTTCCATACACCCAGGAAAGGTGCACCTTATTGGAAGGGCCCTATATATATATATATATATTAGGGACTCATTTCCATTTTTTAATAGAAATGGAACCCCCCTTCTTACCCTTCAGATAACAAAGTAGATAATTGACGTGAATAGGGCCTTTTAAGCGGAACTCATCTTTAGTTTTGTTTGCAGTGCTGACGTGAAATGGTACCAGTAGTGAGATGTGAACCTTGAGTCTCTGTCAGATACTACCTCACAAGGTATACCATGAATCTTGATTATAGTATGAACATATAACCTGGCCAAACGAGATGTAGGATAGGTCACGTTGAGAGGTATGAAATGGGCTAACTTAGTCAACCTGTCAACAACTACCCAAATAGCATCATGGTCGCCCGATGTCTTTGGAAGCCCAGTGATAAAATCCATAGAGATACTCTCCCACTTCCACACGGGAATGGGGAGAGACTGCAGCAACCCCGGCAGTCTCTTATACTCTGCCTTGACCATCTGACAGGTCAAGCACTTGCTAACATGATGTGCCACATTGTGTTTTATCCCATCCCACCAGAAATACTTGCGTAGATCACGATACATTTTCATAGTGTAGGGATGAATAGATAGTCGTGAACTGTGTGCCTTATCAAGGATGTCTCTGCATAACTGCTCATCATCGAGCAAACGACCCGACTAACCTTCCACAAAATGAATTCCGCTACTGCAAAAATCATCACATTTGTCCTTGATCGCATGCATGTATCTGTCTCTTATCCCAGGATCTGTATGTTGACCTTCTACCATGCAATCCCATAAGCTGCTGAATCATGGAGGCATGACAATATATATGGATGCACGCTCATGAGGTTGTCAATCAGTCAATGTTGAAAGCATATCCCATGTGTATAATTAGTTTGAGGTACCCTCTACATGATCTCTCCTGCTAAGCGCATCTGCCACCATGTTTCCCTTATCGGGGTGGTAAGATATCATGCAGTCATAATCCTTTAACGTCTCAAGCCATCAGCGTTGCCTCATGTTAAGCTCCTTCTGATAAAAAATGTACTTCAAACTCTTGTGGTTCGTGAAAATCTGAAAATTCACCCCATAGAGATAGTGGCACCAGATCTTCAAGGCAAAGACAACTGCCGCCAGCTCCAAGTCACGAGTGGGATAGTTCTGCTCATGTGGCCTCAACTGACATGATGCATACATAATCACGTGCACTCACTGCATCAGTACCACTCCTAGGCTATCTCCTATAGCATCTGTACAAACTGCATAGTCCTAAGTACCTGACAGAAGTGCAAGAATGGGAGCAGTCATCAACCTTTCCTTCAGACGGGGAAAGCCTGCTCGCAAAAATCATCTGTGTCAAGCGTGTCATCCCAGACAAGCTTGCAAAAATCATCCCAGACAAAAGAAAACCTTTCTGCGTCAAGCGTGTCAAGGGAAGAGCAATCTGTGAAAAGTTATTGATGAAGCATTTGTGGTAGCTTGCAAGTTCAAGGAAACTACGAATCTGAATGATCGTCTCGGGTTGATCCCAAGACATAACCGCCTCACTCTTCACAGGATCAACTACAATTACTGCCCCATAAATGACATGTCCAAGGAATGAGACCTGTGATAACCAAAACTCATACTTTCTCAACTTGGCATACAGCTTGTGCTCTCAAAATGTGTCAAGGACTATCTTAAAATCATTTACAATGTCCCACTCATTCCGAGAATATGTCAACATATCACCGATGAAAACGGCCATAAACTTGTCCAAATATGGATGGAAAATCCTATTCATCAAGTCCATGAATGTGGTAGGGGCATTCGTGATCCCAACAACATCACGACGAACTCATAATGCTCATAACAAGTCCTAAAAGCTATTTTCGAAATACTAGATTCCCAAATCCTCAACTGATGGTAGCCGGATCGAAGGTTGATCTTTGATAACACCAAAGATCCCTGCAACCGGTAAAACAAATCATCAATGCACGAATAGGATAACAGTTCTTCATCGTTCGCTTGTTCAGATGTCGGTAGTCAATACACAACCTCATGGATCTATCCTTCTTCCTGACAAAGAGAACAGGAGCACCCCAAGGTGAAGTTCTCGATCTCACAGAACCCATGTCAAGTATCTCTTGTAATTGCACCTTCAGCTCCCTCAACTCAGCTAGTGCCATGTGGTATGGAGCCATCGAGATTGGTTGTGTATCAGGTAGTAACGTGATCTCGAACTCAATCTCTCTCTTAGGCGACAAACCTGGCAAGTCATTAGGAAATATATTAATGTAGTCTGACACCACCCTGATGTCTTGGGTCATTGGCTCTCTCTCAGGTGTCTCCCGAACAAATGCTAGAAAAGTATCACATCCTTGATCAACGAGTTTCTAAGCTTTCAACACAAAAAATTACTCCATCTTGGAGTCATGTAAGGTACCCTCAAAAGTGAACTCGGGTAAATATGGAACCCTAAAGACAACTGTCTTCCCAAAGTAGTCAACCAAGGCATGATGAGCCGACAACCAATTCATAGACAAAATGAAGTCAAACTCATTGAATTGTAGTAAAAGACAATCTGTGATCATCTCGTGACCTCCAATCAACACCGGTAGGCCTCTGACCATCAATCCAATCAAGAACAGTTGGCCACCTAGCCCACTGATGTAATATGTAGGATCTATGACCTTTGCAACTCTACCCACTGAAGCTACTAATCTCAAGGTGATGAATGAATGGGTAGTGTCAGAATCAAATAAAACATGGAAAGGATGGCTCAAGATTGAGACGATACCTTTCACCATAGTTGCTATTGAACGTGCATGCTCTTGAGTTAATGCATGAAGTTGTCCCTGCCTCTTGGGTACAACGTTCAAGCCAGCCACACTCGGTGTCTATCTCTGCAGCTCGTGAAGTTGGAGTTCCCACCGCAGAAACTACTCGTACTTTGTGTTTGTGGCTGAGAAGGTTGTGGCTAAGGTCGAGGTGCATTAGAAGCTTGGGGGCACTGAAAATAGTAGCGGCCCCACTAATGGCACAAAAAACATTGTGCTGATGGGGTAGGCATAGCAAATATGTCAGCTCTTCGAGTCGGTCCTGCTACAGGTCTCCTCTCTCTCTCTCTCTACAACCCAGATGGTCATGTTGTAATGGTGCCACATCTGGCAAGTGCTCCGCCTAAGGTATTTATAGGAAAGGAGCGGGAACTGCTAAAATGTTGATCATGAAGGGTGGAATCGTTGGGCTGACCTCTACTAATGAAATGATCATTGTGTTGGTCTAGATGATCATCATGGTACATGTGTTGTCTTAGAAAAACTCCCAAAATGTCTCTCTCTGAGGTCATCAAACTTCTCTACTGCATCAGTAGCCTCGGAGATGGATGTGAGGCGCAATCCAGCTGCATCCATCCATGTCTAAGCTCTGCAAAAAGTCGGCAGTGGGACTATTTCCACTTCCCAGAGAAGAAGTGTGATATGAAGCTAGTCTTAAAATCATCCTAGGTGGGCTCACATCCCATCTCAGAAACTATCGCCTCCCACCATATCTCGTTGAACTCGGTCAAGGAGACTATGTAAAATATAACCATGCATCTCGTGGTGCGTGAATCATCCTGAACACCTTCACCATTTTCTTCAACTATTGATCTACATCATATGGGGTCCCTATTCCCTCAAACTCGAGCACATTAGCTCGCTAATATGATGTGAAAACCAACTGATGTCAATGTATGGCAGAGTAGTCGTGCACTATATCATCTGCAAAAGATACAGGATCCTACTCCCTTTCATGATCTCCATCATATGCTCCATGTGTTGGTATTCCCTCAGGCAGGACATCGAACTGACGCTGTTGAACCTCCATGAATTGAGGCTGTTTCCGCAGTGTTCCATCCTGAGAGGGATGGTAGGTGAAGTCAGATAACTCTTCGAATCTCATATCTACATCAGTCTGTCTATCATCTATCTATGTCTATTGGGCCAAGATCTGATCTTGTTGGCCCCTCAAAGCAGTCTACTTTTGTTGAAGGTCTGTAGGTGCAGTCAATATACGCTCCAACTGGTATGTCATCTCTTGACCAGCCCTAGACGTCATGGTTCTGCACAAGAATCAATAGCATTAGTCATGACAGTGGTTGTTTGCAAGTATAATTTCTCTTCTTGAGATTACTAAATGGATATCAAATGCAAAAGGTGACATATGTGATTATTGAATTCGAATGCCATTCATTCCCTCTCAGACTCGTGACAAGTCAAAGGATTGTTGCTATCTGAGAACTTAATGGGAATTAAATTACTGTGAATACGTTAGCGGGGTACCTCTGCTATGATACCATTTACTATGGCGCCCCAAGATCTAAGTTACCTGTCTACATAATATTCGTATTATTTAATTCACAACTGATCGCATTAAGTCAAAGTAGGGAAATATTTTCGCGAGTTTGAATGACATTCATAATCACATAACAAGTACATCAAGATATGTGTCATCGAAGTAATATTGCATTAACTCCATATAGTATGACATGTATCAAAAGAAAAATTATCATTTTATACATGTATCCCAAAATATGACAGAAGAGAAAGTAAGAAAAAAATACAAATATCTGTACAAGGTTAAATTGTGTACCGTCAAATAACAATCGTCGTCTGAAAATCCAGCTAAGAGTCTTGCTAGTCAACTACTAGGTCGCGGGTTCCTTTCCTTCCATCCATGTTAGGAACAAAGAGATGTCAACAAATGTTGAGTACAAACAATAAGTTTTAACATTAAATAGATATTTACGTGGTTACAAAAGGAAGCAAGTAGACAGGTAATGATAACATAAGATAATTCAACTACTTGCATAGGAAGAATGTTATCTAACTACTCATTATACTAAACCCTTTCTCATTCATCACATCACAATATCAATGCTTAGCAATTCATTTATTAATTATAAGATCATGTCAGAGTAAGTGATCAATCAAGGTCATGCCATTTTCATTGTTATTAATTGTAAGATGTGGTGATGAATCTTATTAAAACATATATGATAACGGATGATTTTGAAGTCACGGTCTTTTTCCTCTCCAAAACCTACAGGCAGAATAGTAACCAAACTCAAGCAGTGAAGAAGCCTCTTAAGGGACTCATCTGTCTCGCTTCTCCAGTGGAAGAGCGGTCTAGGGAGAAGCTGGGCGAACTCCAACTACGCCCCTGAGAGGGGTAGGAGAGGCTCTTCGATTTGAGTCACTCCACTCTTGCACGAACCAGTATAGGAACTAACCAAAGAAGCGCGAAGAAAAACCAAGGGTCCCCGTTTTAGGAACCCTAACAGAACTCAAAGCCAGCGGAACTGGTCAAATGGAAACATATGGATCCTAGAGAAGGGGAAAACTGCGATCTCACAATAAAATAGGGGAAGGGAATGGGATCCTAGACCCGCGCTCTAGGTGGTTGCTACCCAATCTGGGTGTCCTAACTCTGGCCCAGTTAAGAGCCATCGTGCCCTCACATGATCACATGTAAGAGGCACCTCGATCGGCACCACTATTTTTCATCATTGACTCTTAACAAACCAATTATCCAAGCCAAATATCATCCATTACACCAGAATAAAGATGTATGTGAAAGATTATATTGTCTGTCCATTAGCATTCAAAGAAGGAATCGCATGGTTCACCATTTTTTACTCGATCCAAATATTATATTGTGCAATTCCCAATACATAATATGGATGGCTTGTAAACTTCTTCCTCGTCATGCATTATAACTAATTGAATCCACATAGTAAGGCATTCATTCCATGTTCCTTTAGACAATTACATGACTTTATCATTCTCAAAAATATATAATCTTGTGTAGGTCTTGCCCCTAAATCAACCGTTTTATTTAGTATATAATTACCAACAGAAACAAGAATAAAATCTCCAAATTTTCAGCTATTTTACTAAGCTAACCTGCAGTAGTAACATGCAATAAAATCCCCCAATAATTTTCCCAACCTTCAGTATTAGTTCAGCCATAGAAAGTCATAAAAACCCATAAAATTTCTCAAACATTCAGTGTTAATTAGTACCAGAATTTAGCTATTTTACTAAGCAAATCAACAGTAAAAACATGTGATAAAATCCCCAATTTTTCAACCATTTTACTAAGCTAATTAGCAACATCAATATGCAATAAAATCCCCAATAATTTTCTCAACCTCAGAATTATTTCAACAAGAAACTCATAAAATCCCATAAAATTTCTCAAACATTCGGTGTTAATCAGTATAAGAATTTGGCATTTAAACCCCAAATTTTGTCAACTAATCAGCAACAATTGAGCAGCACAAAAATGCATCAAAAATCCCCCAAAGTTTCTTAATTATTCAGTGAAAATCAATAGCAGAATTTGGCATTAAAACCCCCAATTTTATTCACTAATCAACAGTAATTGAGATGTATATACATGCAAATTAATAACCCCCAAATTCTCAATTTATCAGTGGACATTCTACTTTATTTGATTTGCCCATTTTGATCCTCTTAGGAGTGGTAATAAGATCGGTTATGGTCATGATGAATTAGTATAGCATGCACACAACAAAAAAACTCTTGTTGTGTATATCATGCGCATAGCATATGTTGCATTAATAAAAATTTGAATTAAAAGCTCAAACAACACAAACTCATATAGCAAATACATAAACTCAAATATCAGAAACTCATGCATTTATTAAAACACATATAGCACAGACTCAAATAGCAAAAACTTATATAAAAAACTCAAATCACAAAATCTCACATAGCAAAAGATCCTATAACAGAGAGAATCCAACATCCCCTTACATAGCATCGTCTCATTCATATAGCGTAAATGCATTTAGAAGCAACTCATGTATACAATCAAATGAACAACAGAATTTATTCAAACTTTTGTTCTGTGAATAACTCCATCTTGTAGTGCTTTACATAGCTTCTTTCGAAGTTCAGATAGTTTGTAAAAAAATTCTTCTGAAACAGCATTGGAGTTTGATTAGAAGCACACAAATAGACAATGCTTCAGGAAAAGAAATCCAAGCAGATAAAACACCCTCTCTTGGAGGGCAATAAATATATACAATCAATTGTAGCTAAACAAAACAGGAGTACTGTCATGTTTTCCAGGAAAAATACTGAGATCAGATGTTCATGCTTACATGTTAAATCATATCTGTTTACATAAATGATCCTTAGTGAAAGTTTAAAATTATGAAACCTCTAATGATATGCTGAAACAAAGATAATTAACATAGGCGTTAGAGGCGTATACATGTTTAAGGGAAAGAAACCAAGAAGCATATTCGTGAGAGATGTAGAGATGAGTGTTTCTGGATGTATGTAAAAGTTGTAGAACACCAATATTTACATGAATGGCAGCAAAAAAAAGTTGGTATTGTACCTTGGATCCTTTGGAATGGAAGAAAATGGTCAATTTTAACAGATACAATAACAAGAAGGAGAAGAAGAAGATGGAGATGGGTTCTTCGTTGGGGAGAAAGAGAGGAGGAGAAGAAGAGGAAGATGGGGGAGAAGACCGGGAAATGGGTGATATAAATAAGGAAGAGAGGGGATATGTTTCAATTTTTGAAGAAAAAGGGGGAAAAGATGCTGAAATTTGGGGAGGAAATCTGTACTCTATAGTACACTTTTTTTCATCTTTTTCAACCCTCATTTCCATTCTAAAGAGATACTTTAATCATCATAAATATCATCTTTGATATCTGATTTGGGCGTATAAGGGCTTGTTTCAATCAGCCTGGAGTGACAATCAAAATGAGTACACTATTCATAATTTTCTAACTTAAGATGGGTTTAGAAATCGGAAAATACAGTTTCGATTTATGATTAAATTTTGCAATTAAGACTAGACAAATGACCTCCGATCGACAAATGGTCGATTCCATTGATTCTGATTCGTTGAAATGGAATTACTGATGGTCTCCATTCATTTTGTCAATCAAACCGCGCACGGACTTTTCTGATAAGACGAGGTTCAATGCAATCAGTTTTTAGTTTATCGCAACTCGAACAGATCCGATCTACGATCTATGGATCGATCCAGAGTCACTTTCATTAATCGGATTTTTATCGGATCACACGGACCCAAGTCAGATCAAATTCGGTTTCCGATTCGGGTGGTTTGAACATGAGGGTTACAACGCACTTTCAAGATTCTTCTTCATTATTAGATACATCTACTACATGCCTAAGTACTTTTGAGATTCTTGATATTGTTCAGATAGATATATTTTTAAAATAATAATTTTGATAGCATGCATTCTATATGCATATGTCTATTGCGAATCGATGTTTATCTTGTATGAATGCATATACCAAATGATGATGATTACTGTTTAGATTCATATCACACTAATTATAATAATTTTTTATCTATAATACTGCCACAAATCTATATGTATTTTACATGTTTGCAGATATCAAATGATGAGGATTACAGTTCAAACATGTATTACATTGATTGTGATGATTATGATACACAGACACATATATGCATGCATGTTATCTTTTTCCGAATTATTAATGGACTTTTTATTTTACAAAAGAGACAATGAAATTTACAAAAAAAATCATAGTTACAAATATTGCTCCCACAGAAATTTAGCTGAAAACAAAAGCAAATACTAGCATTTCATTTTACAAAAATCATATGCAGTTTAAAAAAGATGCCACAAAATTTAAATAAAAAATGTTGTAGTTGACAAACATTGCTTTCACATAATGTTGAATGAAAACGAGATTTAACATGTACAATAATGTGAATGATTCTAGTTTAAGAATGAAGTATATACACCCCATTATAATACCCCCAAATATAATATACAGATGATATGTAACATATTTATTGTGTTTGCAGTTTGCCTCATGCAATAGATTAGGAAATACAATTGTAACAAAAATCTCATCATTTTAGGAATATTTTCCACGCGTACATCAATTAGTTAGTCCATGATCAAAGTATCCTATATTTTAGAAAATACGATTATTTAGACCATACAAATGGTCACCAAATTTTGATTTTTTTTCTTCAAACATCAATGGTTATCTTTGTAATTTACAATACAAAATTGTAAAATCTCAATCTTTTGTAATTTGATAACAATTATTTCAAAATATGAGCCTTTATTCCATCATTTTTTTTGAAAATCCAACGTGCACTGATGAATACCCATTCATCACTCTTTATTCTTTATTTTATCTACAAAACCTTTGCAAAACACATGTAGATATATGTAAATAATAATAATTACCATTCAGCATGCATTGTGTAAAAATGAATAATTAGCATGTTTTTGTGCATAAATAAAAGAATAAAAAACAAAAGAAAAAGAGGGAGATATTTAGAATAAATATTGAGCGACCTAATCCCAAGGGAGGGCTCAGCATGGGCCTGACCGCATAAAAACCAAAATAGAGAGAGATAAGGAAGCTCATGTGTCTATATATATACATGTATATAAATAACAATATTTTCCTCTAAATAAAAATAAAAATGGGCTTGTATTTATTTGTATATATTTGTAAATATTAAATTAAAATAAAAATGAGAAAAATTAAAGAAAATTAAAAATAAAATAAAATCCCTTCATCATTGTATAAAAGCCATGTACATAGAACCCTTTATCTATTTATTTATCCCTATAAATAAATAAATTAAAATCCAATAAAAATGTGTACATATTCTATACTTCATAATGTAAATAAATAAAATGGAAATTATAAAAATAAAAATAAAATAAAAAATAAATAAAAATAAAAATCAAAGCCTTCATTATATACATACCATATATGTATATAAATAAAACTATTTATTTCACCCTTGTAATTAATTAATAAAAATAAAATAAAAATGCCAAATTATTCCAAATTTTATTCTATAAATAAAATATAAAATTGGAATAAAATGTACAAAAATAAATAATTAAAAATCAAAAATTAAAATTGTATAGTGTATATACCTATATATAATAAGCATACTTTATAAATACCTAATTTTTATTTCAAAAAAATAAATAAAATTCATAAAAAAATAGTTTAAAATAAAAGAAACATTTTTCATGTTTTAACTTTTTTGAAATTCAGCAATCTACTATTTATTATTCAATTTCCAATGATTTAATACGTGGCCGCACCCGATTGGCCCACGGGGGATGTTGACCCTCGGTCAACTCCCCCCCTTGGACCACCAGCCCGCGGATCTTGTCGCCCGACCCGATTTCTCCGATTTTTTGCCACTCGATCTGATCGCCAAATCTACAAACTCCGGGTCCTAATCCTTCATTGATCTTCCCTTATCCACGCCCGGGGTGGATTTTGGGGATCCGAGCTCCGATCTGATCACCCGACTCCACTCTTCTCGGACCCCTAGCCATTTATAACCGCAGCTCCGCCGCACCATTCAGACGATCTTTGGCTCCACCTTCCCATCCTAGGATCTCCACTGCCTTCCCTAGAGTGACAGCTAGCTGCGGGTGGTGTTGCAGTGAGGAGGAGGTGCCCAGCCACTGATCCGGCAGCTCATCGCCGTCGTGCGCCGCCCATGAGCAGCGCTCGAGCCTTGGGCATCGACGTCCCTCGAGGCGATGACCAGGAGCTCCAGGAGCTCTTCCACAGTCGACATCAACCATCCAGTAAGCCTAGTTTTTTCTATCTTTCTCGAATTTTCATTTACGCCCAAATCATCCATTGGCCATCGACCATCGATTCCGACCATCTCAGCCACACGCTCGACCATCGGACTCGGCCCTCACACCCACGAGACTCCTCCGCACCTTCTGCACCCACTCACACCCCCCGACTCGCCCCGGATCGGGGACTTCGATCTTCACCATCGCCGCTTCGCCGGAGATCGACCATCTCGCCTCATCCGACCACCACGCCACCTCTAACCGGGTCGAGGCATTTTTCCCTCGACCCAGGAGCTTGTTGCGCTATTTTCAGGTCACGACAGGCCCATCTGAGTTCCTGAGCATTCAGCGGCAGCAGTTCCAGGCCACCGCCGTCGCCGGAGCTCCTCGGAGCTCGTCGGCCTCATCGGAGAGGTGCATCCGCTGCGGGACGTCACGGCGGACCTGTTCCGCATTGTAACAGCAGTAGAGGAGGTCCACCGCGCGAGTTTTGGGCTGGCGAAGTTCGCTGGCCACCTGTTCTTGGAGGACCTTCCCCAGCCGTCCATCCAGCCCTGAGCTCCAGTTGTGATCCACGCCGTCCATTTGAGGAGCAGCAGCCACCGTTCGATCTTCCGAGTTTGGATCTGGACCGTCCATTCCGATGAAGGTTTAGCGACAACGTACCTCAGCCGTTGATCATCCACGTGGCTAGCCTTCCACCGTCAGATCAGAGCCGAGGCCCTTCGTTGAGGAGCGGCGCCCTTCAGCCATTGGATACACCACGTGGCGCCATTCCAGCCTTCGGATAATAAATAGGGGTAACTTACACTTAGGCCCCCCTATGTTTTGCATTTTCACTTTAGTCCTGTAAATATTTTTCATAGTTTTTTTGTAGTTTGGTAAAATTGCACAGAGACCCTGGTTGTTTACTTTTATTACATTTTCGTCCCTGTTAATGTGAGGCATGTGCTTCGTCACGTGAGTTCTTGGAGAATTTGCATACTTTAGGTTGTAGTTTCTGTTTGTTAATGAATGAAATATCTTTCTTATCAATTGCACTTATGCCCCTGTGAATGGTTTATTTCCACATGTGTTGAATTTGTTGGGCATTTTGCAATATCTCCCTTGGACTTTTAGCACTTGTTACTAAGAAGTCCGGGGAAGTATTTTTATTGCATATTGGTCCATGTGTGCCCAGTACACGTGCCTTGCACGTGAAAACATGGAATTTTTGCACCAGGACCCCCCGATTTCTGGTTCTGTTACTCTTTAGCCCCCAGAAGATATTTTTATTACAAACAGGTCCCTGTGCACTATGGGCTCTTGTTTATTTTAAATAAAATATCAAATTTCATCTAAATTGAGTGAAAATTGAACACATGGCTCCTGCCACTGTGTAGAATTTTCACCAATTTTTGGGAAAATTTCTGAGCCCTTTTATTATTTTTAAAAATTCAAAAACATCCATTTTTCTGCCTGTTAAGACTTCAATATCATAAAAAATATAAAAACCTCTTTAAAACTACAAAAAAATTAGACTTTGTGTGTTTTAGTGTGTTTGATTTTCTGACCAATTTTGGTTATTTTTGGACTTATAAAAATTAGAAAAAAATTGAAAAACCCATAAAAATTCTAAAAATTCATAGAAAATTCAAAAATTCACAAACGTTCCTTCTGATTTTTCCTTTTTGTTTATATTTTCTAAGAAAAATACCTTCAGGTTTTGTTAGGGTCATTTTATATTTTATTTTGGCCCTTGAAGCCTGGCTGGACAGCAACATTGTTTTGCTTCTTTTTGTATTTTTATAAAATTCTATAAAAATCCGAAAATTCCCAAAATTCACTAAAAATAGTAAAAAAATATAAAAATCATAAAAATATTTTTGTTTGAATTTTTGGAACTTTTTAGAGTAATTAAATAATTGGTGAAAGTTGCTTGTCTTCATTGTTTACTTATTTTCTTTATTATTAAAAATTCCAAAAAAATATAAAAATATTAAAAATCCACCAAAAATCACTTGTTTTTATTTCTTTTTATTCTAGACTACTTCGTAGGCCGCGAGGCCATCTCGTGCTCCCTGAGTTCGACCCTGGGTGCTATACCAGGTTAATATCATAGCGAGACCGCTATTTTGTATTTCATCGATTTTTATCTCTGATTGGTGGTCTTAATCTTTTTCTTGATTGAGCTCTGAGTCCCGAGTTACTGAGGTCACAACGACCTTAGTGATTCATCTACCTTAGTCTGTCAGATTCGCTCACATCAGAATGGCGATGTTGCCAGGGAGCACGGCTTAGTAGTCGATTTTCTTTTTTATTTTGTTTTCTTTTTCGCAACTTTTTCGTCGCCCATGGCTTTTCGTGATTTTTTATTTTTCTTTTATTTTTATTTTATTTTTATTTCTTTTCTGCTATTTTTGTTTTTGTTTGTTTTTGCTTGTTTATTTTTATTTACATTTTTGCATACATACCATGTTTTATTTTATTTGCTTTATTTGTTTTATTTTTATCTGGTTTGACACTCTTCTGTTTTCTTGTGAGGGCCTAAGGACCGAGGTGGCGACTTTCGAGGAGCCGACGCAACCGCAGCTATCGGTGGCGGCTCCCTTCTACACGGAGCCGCAAGAGAGCGCGAGGAGACAACCGAATGCGGGAGGATTAGATTAGTTTAGTTTAGATTTTCTTTTCAGCATTATTTGAAGTGTTGTAATAATACATGATAGCAGGACACTCTCTGAGCCAGACTTAGACTCTCGGGGTTTGTTTCGTCGAGCACCGGTGTGCTCGGGGGACCCCTCGGTTTTACGTGATTTTCTTCGCAGTTTTTATTTATTTTCTGCCTATTCGGATTCTCGCGGTTTTGAGCCCCTAGCCTTAGGATTTTTGCTTGACTGTGACGTAATAAATAGGATCCAAACACCCTAATAAATTTTCATGTACCTATAGATCGGTAATTGGACCAAGAATAAAAAATTAATAAAATAGTCGATCCACTATCTTCGAGCCTACGTGCCACAGCCCACCCTGCAAGCACTGCTCCTAAACTTGATTTGTCGAGAGGAGGAGGGGTGAGCCTAGACCGGACTCTTGGATCGAAGGCTGGTGGTCGACTAGACGTTCTTTCGAGTAGAACTGCTGCTTAGAGCTCGGATTTCCGCCTGCACCATTTAGATAGTTTTATTTCAGTCTTTAAATTCTGCGCGGATCATTTTGCATGTAGACTGCTGGAGTCAAGTACGCATCTCTTACTCTGCATGCATCATTGATTTTATCGCGCATTGACTTTTTCGACTTCTCCCCCCGTTTTTGGACTTAATAACCAGGAGAACCGAAAAATTCGTTAGGCGATTTTTTGATTATTTGAATAATACCTAAAAATTTGAACCATAAAATTGGGACTGGTTAACTCTACTTGATCCTAAAAGACATTCACCCTAAAAATCTGTCTTGGGGAGAGCAACCCCCTCCTTGTCTGGTTTGCTCGCGCGAGAGAGTGACCTGCACACTAGGCTAGAGCCATATCCGATTTTTTTTCTCGACTGATTATCGGCTTTCTGTACGGGACAGTCGGTTGAGAAAATATTGGATTCCCAACAGGTTACGTTAATCGCTATATTATCCTGACTTATCACCTAATAAAAACTGACAAGATAATTGACCGAACTTTTACGGTCTTCAGCTCGTGTTGCGTTGGTGAATCAGGGGTTTGCTTGTGATCATTGTTGTTACCAGATCTCATCCACCTGACTCGCCAGATCAAGATGATGGGCAGAAGGTCTCTTAGGCAGCCTCTGGCTGCACCGCTTCCCAGCACTTCTACCCGCTCATCTAGGTTGGTTCGCGAGAGCCGAGACCCGCTCTCCAAACCCGAGTTCGACTTCACCCAGTTCCCCCTCGACCCCCCTTCTTTCAGTTCTGAGATGCCAATGCCAGATGAGAGACTACCAGATGATTTATCGGCACCTGAGTTTGGGTCGTTTGCTTTTACAGAGACCATGGCCGGTAGTAGTGACGATCACACCCGAGGTCCCCAGCCCCAGCAGACATTCATTGTGGACCAGGGTACGATCAACTCCACCCTGATCGCCTCCCTCGAGACAGTTCAGCAGCAGTTGAGGGATCAGGGAGCATTCATGATAGAGATGGGGCGTGAGATAGAGCAGTTGAGAGCCGCCCGCGACCAGCGTGAGCCAGGAGACGGGCCAAGGATACCTGACGATGCGGCAGCCGCCGTAGCATCCCCAGTAGCAGCAGCAGGTCCACCGAGACCGATGCGGGAGTTACACAACCCCAGATCTACTTTGACGCATCATTGGGTCGTTCTTCCAGCCATTGTGGGGGACTTCAAGTTCCCCCTGAACACTTTGCAGCTTCTCCCCCGGTTCCATGGGCTCGCAATAGAGGAGCCCCATCTCCACCTTCAGGAGTTCTTGATGATCTACAGCACAGTCCACGACAGACAGGTGGACCATGATACCATCCGCATGATTGCCTTCCCCTTCTCCTTAGCAGACAGAGCAGCCACCTGGCTGAAGCACTTGGGGAAGTTTGTCTACACCTGGGAGTAGCTCCGCATCGAGTACTTGAACAAGTACTATCCACTCGGGCGGACGAGTGCAGTTAGAGCCCTGATCAATAACTTCTCCATGCTCCCCAATGAGCAATTTCACGAGGCATGGGAGAGGTTCCATGAGCTGACCGATAGATGCCCGCACCATGACATCTCGAAGCCGAACCTAGTTCAGAGCTTCTTCAACGGGCTGACACCAGAGCTACAGGGCTTGGTGAATGCTTCTTGTGGCAGGTCCTATTTCGCCAAGGACCATGATCAGGTCTGGGCCATCTATGAGGAGATGGCAGAGAACTACATGGTTATGTCCCAGACCCGACTCTACACACAGGGACGACCCCAGCCACAGACCGTGCAGTACCAGAGGATAGCACGGGTTGACGCTGGTCCTTCCAGTTCATCAGCGGCAGCAGCACAGGCCGAATCCACAGCCGCCGACATGGGGATCATCAGCGAGAAGCTGGACCGGATGGAGATCATTGAGAAGAAGCAGTGCCAGGGCATCACACAGATGGAGAAATGGCACTGACTCTGAGTGACCTGAAGACACAACTCATGTGTCTCCAGGAGGCACAGAAGGCTTCCCAGCCCCGTCTACAGGCACGAGGCGATCCGAGTAGCAGCAGCAGCTCGTTCCAGCGCTCCAGCCACCAGCAGCTAGATAGGTTCACCTTGTACAGGCGGAGCCGTACCAGCAGCCGCAGCCCACTTACCAGTCACCGCCATCTCCAGACACGCAGATGGTGGTATATCAGCCGGATCAGCCTCTGGCAGTACTCCCGCCAGCCCCTACGAGTCAGAGCCATTGATGGATGTCAACGGGATTTGGTACGACCGACCCCAGCTCGGTATCCGACGAGACCATCCCGGATTCCGTTGGTCGGCCGGAGGTTCCAGCTCCCAGCAGCAGCCGTCAGGACAGGGTGGCCAGTACAGCCAGCAGAGAGATCACCAGCAGTAGCAGCTCCCAGTTTACCAGCACCAGCAGCAGTAGCAATCACAGCAGTATGGTCCTCGTCCTTATCAGCAGGGACATTCTTGGAGGCATGATCAGCCTCAGCCGCAACATCATCCACAGTCATACCCCTCTCACCCATAGCACCAGTAGCAGCAGCCTCACTACCAGTGAGGCTACCTATCAGGTTCTCATGGGCCATCCTATGAGAACCCCGCCTTAGATGACATAGCCTGCCTCCTTACCGATCAGCAGGATACTTTCCGACGGGAGATGGATGAGTTCCGCCAGGAGATGCGGGTAATTGTGAGAGGGAAGGCCACCATCCCTGCCCAGATAGAGCCCAATCCGAACAACCTCAAGAGGAAGTCTGAGCAGGTAGATTTCACAGAGTATGCCAATCCTAGTGATACATTTGGAGATATGTCTGCATATTTGTTTGATACTGATTTTGTCACACTTAGGAGCGGTAGGATGCCAGCAGGCGGCGCCTCGTCTGAGAGACACCCCGAGGACACTTCCAGAGCGCCCGACGAGGAGGAGAGAGGTGATGATGCCGCTAGAGATGATGACGGTGGTACTGATGCCACCAATTATGCTGATCCCACCGGCGGTACTAAGGCCGTCGTCTCACCAGATGAAGGAGGTGGTACTGAGGCCACCGATGTTGCCGAGCCAGAGCGCGGTGCTGATGCCGCACGTCTACCAGCCGAGGGTGGTGCTGATGCCACCATTTTCATTTCTGAGAGTCTTGTAGTCTTTCCGTCTGTACATATATCTCAGGACATTTCTGGCAATAAAGGAAAGGGTTTGTTCTCTTCTGGTCCACCTGTGGTGCTTGATGTATGTGTGGATCCTGTCGTCGAGCAGTCTAGACCCTATCCTAGTCCTTCATCTGAGAAGGACCCTGTGATCCCCTTCCCTAGAGCTCTTCACATGGGGAAGGGGAAGAAAATAGAAAATCCCAAAAAGAGGCAGCAGGAAGAGTTCAACCAGCAGATGATCGATCGCTTTCACATTCAGCTGACTCTTCAGGAGGCTTTGCAGCACATCTATCTACTCCCGCGTTCACTCAGAGACAGGACCATAGTTAGGAGGAAGAGGAGGAACCACCAGTCCGAGATCCATGTGCTGACCAGAGCTACTTGTTTCACGATCTAGAACCATCTGCCGGCCAAGAGGCCAGACTCATGAGCCCCATATGTCAGATGCCATATCAAAGAGCAGAGGTTCGACCGTACTCTATTAGACAGCGGTTCATCGATCAACCTACTTCCGGCAGCCCTTCTCGACCGCTTCGAGTTGGGCACTCTTTGACAGAGCAGGACAGTCCTTCAGTTTGCTGATCGATCTGTCAAGAGGCCGAAGGGGTTGCCAAGGGACGTTGTCGTCATGATCCAGGGCTTGCAATTCCTCGTGGAATTTGTAGTGTTGGACATGGAGATCCCTGAGTCAGTGACCGATACCCCCATCATTCTCGGTCGCCCGTTCTTGGCCACAGCCAAGGCAGTGACCGACCATGATAGCAGGAAGGTATACTTTCGTGTCGAGGGCGAAAGTGTACAAATAGAGACAGTCGAGGACATCAGAGCCAGAGATACAACATGCTCAGAGACTACTTCCGATACAGAGCAGATGATAGATGCAGGGCCAGACATCCACCATGACTGCGACATTGTGATCACAGATGACGAGGCAGTTTGAGCAGACCCAGATGCACAGGCCATCCTCTCACCTTCAGAGTCCGCTGATGCAGAGACGCCAGCAGAGGAGAGCTTGGAGAGCGCATTCCTGGTCCAGGATACCGTTCAGTCGACAGACCCGGTTCTAGATCACGAGACTGATTTATTTTGTGATGACGGTGGTACTGAGGCCACCATAGATGATACAAATCCCTCAGAGTCAGATTTTGACTGGGCAGAATTTGATGATTTTATACCAGATCTGACTTCTACTGAGCCTGCAGCCAGGGAGGTGGTAGATGCTGAGCAGAGCAGAGACAGTCCAGCAGGGCATCCTTCTCCAGATTCAGAGTGTGATCGAGAGTTTCAGTTCTCCCATGCGGATTTGGCAGCGTTCAGAGTTTTCAGAGGCCAGATCCACCAGCACCCAGTTGTCCAGAGCTGAAGCCACTTCCTGCGTCGCTGTAGTATAGATTCCTTGTGGGTGAGCATGAGATGTACCCAGTCATTATCTCCGCCGATTTGACTGGAGAGCAGGAATCCCGTCTGATGGGGGTTCTTGAAAAGAACCGCAAGGTAATAGGATGGAGCATGGCCAATCTCCAGGGGATAAGTCCGGCCCTGTGCTCCCACCATATCTATCTCAAGGATGAGGCGAAGCTGTCGCGTGAGTTCCAGCAACGGCTGAACCCTAATCTGAGAGAGGTTGTGATGAAGGAGATTTCGAAATTGTGGAGCGTAGATTTTATCTACCCCATCTCCGACTCCAAGTGGGTCAGTCTGTTGCATGTGGTGCCTAAGAAGACGGGCATCACTACTGTAGTCAACGAGTCTGGAGAAGAGATTGCTACCCGGGTACCCACTTCTTGGCGGGTCTGTGTGGATTACAGACGACTCAACCATGCCACCAAGAAGGATCATTTCCCCCTGCCCTTTATAGATTAGATCATTGAGAGACTGGCAGGGAAAAGCCATTATTCTTTTCTGGATGGGTACTCCGGCTACAACCAGGTGACCATCGCTCCCGAGGACCAGGACAAGACCACCTTTACCTGTCCCTTCGGCACATACACCTTCAGACGCATGTCATTTGGTCTATGCAACACCCCTGCAACTTTTCAGAGATGCATTCGATCTTTTCGGACATGGTGGGGGAGTGCTTGGAGGTCTTTGTGGATGATTTCTCGGTCTACGGCGACGGATTCGACTCATGTCTTGACTGCCTAGACCGAGTCCTTCAGCGATGCATTGAGGTTCACCTTGTGTTGTCTTGGGAGAAGAGTCACTTCATGGTGACTCAAGGGACGGTGCTTGGCCATATCATCTCCAACAGGGGCATGGAGGTTGATCCGTCCAAGGTAGATGTCATTAGAAAACTCGCACCACCGTTCAACTTGCGGCAGTTACGGTCTTTTCTAGGGCACGTCGGTTTCTACCAACGCTTCATTCATGATTTCAGTAGGATTGCCCGACCGTTGACTGATCTGCTGATGAAAGACATCGAGTTCCTTGTCGATGACAAGTGTCTTTTGTCGTTTGAGACTCTCAAGCAATGTGTTGTTGAGGCTCATGTTCTCCAGCCACCAGATTGGTCTCTCCCATTCGAGATCATGACTGATGCCTCCGATTTTACCGTAGGGGTCGTGCTGGGACAGAGGAGGGATGGAGTCTCATTTATTATTCACTACGCTAGCCGTACGTTGGATTCCACGCAGCGGAATTACACAGTTACTGAGAAGGAGATGCTAGCTGTAGTTTTTGCCCTGGATAAGTTTAGATCGTACATTATTGGATCTAGAGTGACCTTATACATTGATCATATTGTTATCATGTACCTCATGGCAAAGAAGGATGCTAAAGCCAGATTGACCAGATGGATCCTTCTACTCCAGGAGTTCGACATAGAGATTAAGGATAAGCCTGGAGTCAAGAATGTGGTGGCGGATCATCTCTCCCGATTAGAGCATCTTGAGGATTCTGAGTAGACTGAGCCTATATGTGAGACCTTCCTAGATGAGGCGATCCTTGCTATCGCCTCTCTCCCGTGGTATGCCGATATTGTGAACTTTCTTGTTGCTAAGAAAGTTCCACAAGATTGGCCCAGGCAGAGGCTTGAGACCTTCCTCGCGAAGGCCAAGTCCTACCACTGGGAGGATCCCATCCTTTACCATGAAGGAGGGGATAGCGTCTGGCATAGGTGCATTCCTCAAGAGGAGCACCATAGCGTCCTCACTTACTGCCACAAGCTTGCGGCAGGAGGACATCACTATGGGAGGAGAACGGCACAGAAAGTGCTCCAATCCGGCCTATGGTGGCCTACCCTCTTCAAGGACTCTGATGAGTTCGTGAAGAGGTGTACTGACTGTCAGAGGATGGGCACTTGTGGACAGCATGATATGATGCCGATGCAGCCCATTCACTTCTGTGAGGTTTTGACGCATGGGGCATCGATTTCATGGGTCCATTCCCTAAGAGTCAGGGATTAGAGTACATTCTGTTGGCCATGGATTATGTGAGTCGTTGGGTTGAGGTCATCCCCACCTGAACCGCAGATGCTAGGACTGTTTGCATATTTTTGAGGAAGCATATCATTACACGGTTCGGGGTACCTCGAGTGTTAATATCTGACGGGGGGGTCTCATTTCGTCAACGACCAGGTGAAGGCCCTTGCTAGCGAGTTCGGCATAGACCATCGAGTTGCCACTCCATGCCACCCTCTAACGAATGGTCTAATAGCTGAAGTGTCGAACAGGGAGATCAAGACTATATTGCAGAAAGTCGTCTGCCCTGACCGAAAGGATTGGTCACAGCTTTTGGACTCGGTCTTGTGGGCATATCGGACGTCTTTCAAGACACCTTTGGGCACATCTCCCTTTCGCCTCGTTTATGGCAAGTCGTGCCATTTACCTGTTGAGTTGAGACACAGGTCACTTTGGGCTGTCACAGATATACTTTTGGATCCATATAGTGTAGGAGATCAGAGGAGGGCAGAGTTAGCCGCCTTGGAGGAGCTTCGTGATACCGCCTTCTCAAACAACCTACAGTACAAGGAGAGAGTGAAGGAGTGGCATGATTCTCATATCAGCCACAAGCATTTTGAGCCTGGACAGAGAGTATGACTGTTTGATGCTAGGCTTCGTCTATTTCCAAGGAAGCTACAGAGCAAATGGAAGGGACTGTATCTAGTGAGAAAGGTACACGACAATGGGAGTATTGATATATCTGAGTTGTCTTCTGAGAGTACCTTTCGAGTGAACGGCCAGCGGCTCAAGCCATTTCTAGACCATGAGCCACGGGTCGTTGATGTTGCCCCTATTCACTTTGCATGAGATGTGGTCTCTTGACTCACATCTATTGCATCTCATGCCTAATTATCACTGTTCTCCCGACTTGTATAGATCAAGTTGTCCATATCATCTCATTCTTTAGTCCCACATCCCTTTCCTCATCTTTTGATTATGCTATACTTAGGGTGTACTTTACCCTAAGTATAGGGGGATGTAGGACTCTCGGGTATTTCTTTTGATTCATTCTACCCCTGTTTTTGTTGCCTCTACTTAGGGATATTTTACCCTAAGTATAGGGGGGTAGACCCTGTACATTCTTCACTCGGTTTTCCTTTTGTGTACAGACTGCTATACTTAGGATTATTTGATCCTAACTATAGGGGGAAAAGCCGAGATCCTCTTGATTTTCTATTATTTCATTCATCTTTGTAAATAGCCTTCCTTTTCACTTCCCTGTACTAAGCACGAGTTATGTCTTCTTCATCGCTCTTGACTCTGAGGACATCGTTCGAGCTAAGTATAGGGGGTGTGTATATATTTCATATATACTTTAGCCATAACTCGTACTTTGTGTGAGTGTGTTAATAAATAAAAAATGGCTAAAAACATAAAATCCATAAAAATTAAAACTTTTCCCTGTAAATAAACATTCTTTTATTTGCACATACATAGCTATTATATAAATTATTTTTGTAAAAATGTTTTCAAAAACTTTTTGTGTAAAGATTTTGTAAATATGTGCATATCAAAACTATGTATATGGTACAAAATTTTTCCAAAATGTTTTGAAAATCAAAAGTTTGCAAAAACCTTGTGTAAATTTGTGTAAATATTTTGCAAAACTTGCATTCATGCATACATCCATGATTTCAAAACATTTTTCAAAAATTTTGTATGTGTGTAAATATTGTATAAATAGCATCCTTGTATATATTTGTATAGTTTTTCCTGCATTATAGTTGACATTTAAACTAGCCTGGGATTAAATTGGGAAATGGAGCTTGATTAAGATCTTAATCCATCTAATTCAAAGAGGAACCTTATAGGGCTTAGGGTTAAGGCTTTTCAGGTCCATGGTGACTTAATTCTTTGAGTCCACTAGGCTATGGTCACATGTCATCTCAATGAGCCTAAGTAGAGCACTTAACAACACACACATGACTCATATAGACAATGGCTTTACTTGGACCCGCACTTTGCACCGAGCTCTCTACGGATGAGGTGGTGAGGAGGCAGTCTTCCTTGACTTGGGGTAGCATATGAGGGTAGTACTTCTAGGCGGAACCTCTCTTCTTCTTTTAGTGAAGGAAGTGCGTCTCAACTTGGTCTGGTTGCCATGAGGTCTAACGACAGGAGTTGTGGGTTGCAATAATACTTCAAAAGAGGGATAGTCTACTGGCTCAAGAGGAAAAACTCCTTATGTATATATGCTGCACATTGTATATGCTGTATAGATGCACTTGAAAAAAATGCAAAAAGAAAATAACTCCGAAAAAGTGGTGGGTCTGATAGAAAATGATAATCCCACCGGAGTATGTAAATAATGCAATAAGCAAGCTTGAAACTCATAGTTCCATCTTATGTAGCTTGCAGCAGGGAGACTTAGCTACACTGGTTGAGCTCCTAAGGATACATGACTACACTGGCCATGGTCCATTCTCTTCTTCCCCCTCTTCTTGAGCCGGTTGAACTTGAACTTAGAAGGGAATACCCCGCTCCTCGAGGAAAGAGTGGCCATACTAGGGTCATAGAGTTACCTTGTTGGGGAGGGTTGCCAAGTTACTACTTCTGAGGTGGAGAGCTATACCTCACTTACACTATGCAAGGAAAGATTCATGGTCTTCAGGGTTTGTGTATGTCGACTTGTTCTGATCTGGATTGTTGAGGAGTCTTGATTATAGATTAGTGGATCTTAGAGGCTGTTGAGTTTTAAACCTAAGTCTAAATAAGGTTCCGACACATTAATAATCCAAAGATCTGATCGAGCTCCATTTAATGAAGACAAGTTTACTTATCAGCATTAATCCAAGCATTTTCTCCTCTTTTTCTTTTTTTTTCACTTCTTTTCCAAATAAGTGTTTACAAAGGGACTAGCAAAGTTAAGTATAGGGGGGGTGATGTATACCCATTCATCATTCTTTATTCCTTTATTTTATCTACAAAACCTTTGCAAAACACATGTAGATATATGTAAATAATAATAATTACCATTCAGCATGCATTGTGTAAAAATGAATAATTAGCATGTTTTTGTGCATAAATAAAAGAATAAAGAAACAAAAGAAAAAGAGGGAGATATTTAGAATAAATATTGAGCGACCTAATCCCAAGGGAGGGCTCAGCATGGGTCTGACCGCATAAAAACCAAAGTAGAGATAAGGAAGCTCATGTGTGTACATATATACCTGTATATAAATAACAATATTTTCCTCTAAATAAAAATAAAAATGGGCTTGTATTTATTTGTATATATTTTTTAAATATTAAATTAAAATAAAAATGAGAAAAAATAAAGAAAATTAAAAAGAAAATAAAATCCCTTCATCATTGTATAAAAGCCATGTACATGAAACCCTTTATCTATTTATTTATCCCTATAAATAAATAAATTAAAATCCAATA
The DNA here is from genome assembly GCA_037367405.1 of Ottelia alismoides. Lineage (NCBI taxonomy): Eukaryota > Viridiplantae > Streptophyta > Magnoliopsida > Alismatales > Hydrocharitaceae > Ottelia > Ottelia alismoides. Next base: position 308,297 of record JAZKJV010005408.1, read on the forward strand.
AAAATGTGTACATATTCTATACTTCATAATGTAAATAAATAAAATAAAAATTACAAAAATAAAAATTAAATAAAAAAAGAAATAAAAATCAAAATCAAAGCCTTCATTGTATACATACCATATATGTATATAAATAAAACTATATATTTCACCCTTGTAATTAAATAATAAAAATAAAATAAAAATATCAAATTATTCCAAATTTTATTCTATAAATAAATAAAATATAAAATTAGAATAAAATGTTCAAAAATAAATAATTAAAAATCAAAAATAAAAAATGTATAGTGTATATACCTATATATAATAAGCATATTTTATAAATACCTAATTTTTATTTCAAAAAAATAAATAAAGATCATAAAAAATAGTTTAAAATAAAAGAAACATTTTTTATGTTTTAACTTTTTTGAAATTCAGCCATCTACTATTTATTATTCAATTTCCAATTATTTAATACGTGGCCACACCCGATTGGCCCACGGGGGATGTTGACCCCCTGGTCAACTCCCCCCTTGGACCACCAGCGCGCGGATCTTGTCGCCCGACCTGATTTCTCCGATTTTTCGCCACTCGATCCGATCGTCAAATCCGCAAACCCCAGGTCCTAATCCTTTATTGATCTTCCCTTATCCACGCCCGGGGTGGGTTTTGGGGATCCGAGCTCCGATCTAATCGCCCGACTCCACTCTTCTCGGACCCCTAGCCATTTATAACCGCAGCTCCGCCGCACCATTCAGACGATCTTTGGCTCCGCCTTCCCATCCCAGGATCTCCACTGCCTTCCCTAGAGTGACAGCTAGCCGCAGGTGGTGTTGCAGTGAGGAGGAGGTGCCCAGCCACTGATCCGACAGCTCATCGCCGTCGTGCGCCACCCAGGAGTAGCGCTCGAGCCTCGGGCATCGACGTCCCTCGAGGCGATGACCAGGAGCTCCAGGAGCTCTTCCACAGTCGACATCAACCATCCAGTAAGCCTAGTTCTTTCTATCTTTCTCGAATTTTCATTTACGCCCAAATCATCCATTCGTCGTCGACCATCGATTCCGACCATCTCAGCCACCCACTCGACCATCGGACTCGACCCTCACACCCACGAGACTCCTCCGCACCTTCTGCACCCACTCACACCCCCCGACTCGCCCCGGAGCAGGGACTTCGATCTTCACCACCGTCGCTTCACCGGAGATCGACCATCTCACCTCATCCGACCACCACGCCACCTCTAACCGGGTTGAGGCATTTTGCCCTTGACCCAGGAGCTTGTTGCGCTATTTTGCAGGTTATGAAAGGCCCATCTGAGGGCCTGAGCATTCAGCGGCAGCAGCTCCAGGCCACTGCCATCGCCGGAGCTCCTCGGAGCTCGCCGGCCTCATCCAAGAGGTGCATCCGCTGCGGGACGTCACGGCGGACCTGTTCCGCATTGTAGCAGCATTAGAGGAGGTCCACCGCGCGAGTTCCGGGCCGACGAAGTTCACCGGCCACCTGTTCTTGGAGGACCTTCCCCAGCCGTCCATCCAGCTGTGAGCTCCAGTTGTGATCCACACCGTCCATTTGAGGAGCAGCAGCCACCGTTCGATCTTTCGAGTTTGGATCTGGACCGTCCGTTCCGATGAAGGTTTAGCCACAGCGTACCTCAGCCGTTGATCATCCATGTGGCTATCCTTCCACCGTCAGATCAGAGCCGAGGCCCTTCGTTGAGGAGCGGTGCCCTTCAGCCATTGGATATACCACGTGGCGCCATTCCAGCCCTCGGATAATAAATAGGGGTAACTTACACTTAGGCCTCCCTCTGTTTTGCATTTTCGCTTTAGTCCTATAAATATTTTTCGTAGTTATTTGTAGTTTGGTAAAATTGCACAGAGACCCTGGTTGTTTACTTTTATTGCATTTTCGTCCCTGTTAATGTGAGGCACTGATGAACCTCAGTTTCATCATCTTTATTTCCCATAATTAACCCCCTTGCTTAGACGTCTGTCAATAAAACCCTGTTAATGCCCTATAATTAACAGAGCCCTAAATAAATTAAAAAACCACAAAAAAATGGCAAAACAAAATTCGTGGTATTTTTAGACTTAAAAATACCTTCAAAAATATTTCGTGTCTTTGTTTGATCTCTTCTCTAGTTTTGGTCAACATGAAACTTGTAGATCTCGTCAAGATCTACAACTTTTATGTTTTGAGTTTTCTCAAATTCGGCCATTTTGGCCTCCAAAAATCCAAAATACAATCCTAATAATCTGATTGGGCCACGTGGCCCAATCTGGGGGCGCCACGTGGCCCGCCTCCTTTGTCTTTTCCGCCTCTCCTATCGACCGTTGGATCGGCCTCTTGATCCAACGGTCCTGGCCTTGACCACGTGCGCTCATTTCTTCAGCCGTCAGATCTCCCCCGCGTTCAATCTGCACCGCACGTGGTCACCTCGACCTCGTCATGACACGTGGCCGCTCCATCTGCCCTCTGATCATGCCGCCCCAGATCTTATCCTGGCCGCCGCTCCGTGCCTTAGCCTCCACCGTTGGATCTCCAGATCCAACGGTCAGGAGACCGTCGTCAACCTCCAGCAGACCCCTTCTTCCCCACGATCTCCTCTCGCGCACCTCTCCCCCTTTCCATTTTCTCCACGACTCCAGAGCCCCTCACACCTAACCAAACACCTCCCGGTCTTCCCCCATCATCCTTCTCCCTCGCGCACACCTCCACGACCCATAACTCCCTTCCAGTCGTCCCATGATCGCCTCGTAAACCACGACACCACGATCATCTCCGCCGAGTCATCCCTTCAAATAAGCCACTTCCCCCACCTTTCGCCGTGGTCCACCTTTACGTGGGAGGAGGCCCAGCCCTCCTCCGCCTCTCTGTGACAGAGAGGGGCGAGGGGATCGAGCGATGACGACCTCCCTCTCCGGTGATGACCCTCCGCCGTTCTCGGCGGAGCTGCGGCGCTCCGCGACCGCTTGAGCTGCGTCGACCGGCTGGCGACGTTCAGCGAAGACCCGGAGCTCCATTTGAGCTCCAGCCCAAGCCTCCGATTCGCCCAAACTCCAGGTAAGCTCCTCTGCTTCTCCACTTGATTTTTTCTTTATTTTCTTTTAATTAATCAGACTTCTCCGGCCACCCTCTCGCTCCGATGACCACTTCAACAGCTCTGCCACACCTCCCCCTTCATCGCGACACCCTCCGTTCGCCGTCTTCTTCTTCCTTCATACCTGGTCACCGCCGACCCATCTCCTCCGCCCTCGCGGCGGAGGAGCTTCAAGCTCTCCATCTTCTCCGCCCCAATGAGCTTTCACCTCATTTCACGCACGCACGCACATCTTCAGCTCGCTTCGGCTATAGGCCTAACCCTGCAGGTCAACGAGAGGCTTCAATGGTCGGACGTTCGCCGGCACAAACTTCATCAAGATCGCCCTCGACATCAGAGCTCCGGCGACTCGAACCAAGAAGCCAGACACCTCGCTTGAGCTCCCTTCTTCTTCGACGATCCTTCAGGAGCATCGGGTGGACACCACCGGGCCCAGGACAGAGCGGCGGAGGAAGAGCTCCCTCGCCGGAGCTCGTTAGCCGCCGCCAGCCGTATGTGGAGGACGAGCAGCAGCTGCCGTTGGATGGTCCTCTTCCAGCGACCATCCAACGGCCAATGAGAAGCCACGTCGACGTCCTCCTTCGTCGTTGGATTTTTTCGATCCAACGGACCCGATGCAGCCACGTGTCAGAGCCACGTCTTCACCGAGCCTGCCATCCGGACCTATAGGCCTGGCTATCTCCGAGCCTCCCCGAGCCTGCGCCAAGCCTCGTACCATCCGAGCCTTCGCCGAAGCTAGTCCGAACCTCCGCCGAGCCCGAGCCGACTTCCTAGCCTCGAAGGCGCGTGCCTGGCGCGTGCCTTCTGGGCAATTTGCGGAGGAGCCCTCGAACTTCTCCATATTTGCAAAAAGGTCCCCGCGCGTTTGGGTAAATTACAGGGAAGGTCTCGCGCCTTATTTTTATTTCTTTTTAGTCCCTCCCAGGGACCTTTTTGTAGTTATCCTTTCATGTTTTCTTTCAGTTATGCCCTTGTTTTCTTTGTTGAATATCTTGAGCTATATAGCTCCAATCGAGTTGATTTCAGTTTCATTTTGAAGCTCTCTTCATTATCTTTATTATGGCATGCTTTAATTTTAGATTGGATACTAAGGTCAGTAGGGTATTATTATAGTATCTAAGTGTCCTGAATGCTTTAGTTGACTTGCTCATTTGCTTATTAAATGTGGAATGCTTCTTAATGCCAATTCATGTTAACTCGCATTTTTTTTATGGCTCAAGTGACTACGATTTTAGGGCATATCACTAGCTTTGCATGTGCATTCATTTGCATGATAAAAAATGTTTAAAAAAATGCATGTTTTATTTTAATTGCATTGTCATGTTGTTGCTTTGACCTATATACCTTGAACTCAACACCTAATTGAATACACTTAAATCCGATAAATAAGAGAGAGGCTCGTGTCCCTGAGTTTGACCTTGGTATCTTGCCAAGTAAAAAACTTCGATCACCTCATTTCGATTTATGGCATATATTTAAATGAGGTGATCTCTTTGACGACCGCAATCGGCCCGACTACGATGATGATTCTGAGTGATAAAAACACTCTATTAAAGGGCCGATTTTGCGGTTCGTTTTGGTGATGAACCTCAGTTTCATCATCTTTATTTCCCATAATTAACCCCCTTGCTTAGACGTCTGTCAATAAAACCCTGTTAATGCCCTATAATTAACAGAGCCCTAAATAAATTAAAAAACCACAAAAAAATGGCAAAACAAAATTCGTGGTATTTTTAGACTTAAAAATACCTTCAAAAATATTTCGTGTCTTTGTTTGATCTCTTCTCTAGTTTTGGTCAACATGAAACTTGTAGATCTCGTCAAGATCTACAACTTTCATGTTTTGAGTTTTCTCAAATTCGGCCATTTTGGCCTCCAAAAATCCAAAATACAATCCTAATAATTTGATTGGGCCACGTGGCCCAATCTGGGGGCGCCACGTGGCCCGCCTCCTTTGTCTTTTCCGCCTCTCCTATCGACCGTTGGATCGGCCTCTTGATCCAACGGTCCTGGCCTTGACCACGTGCGCTCATTTCTTCAGCCGTCAGATCTCCCCCGCGTTCAATCTGCACCGCACGTGGTCACCTCGACCTCGTCATGACACGTGGCCGCTCCATCTGCCCTCTGATCATGCCGCCCCAGATCTTATCCTGGCCGCCGCTCCGCGCCTTAGCCTCCACCGTTGGATCTCCAGATCCAACGGTCAGGAGACCGTCGTCAACCTCCAGCAGACCCCTTCTTCCCCACGATCTCCTCTCGCGCACCTCTCCCCCTTTCCATTTTCTCCACGACTCCAGAGCCCCTCACACCTAACCAAACACCTCCCGGTCTTCCCCCATCATCCTTCTCCCTCGCGCACACCTCCACGACCCATAACTCCCTTCCAGTCGTCCCATGATCGCCTCGCAAACCACGACACCACGATCATCTCCGCCGAGTCATCCCTTCAAATAAGCCACTTCCCCCACCTTTCGCCGTGGTCCACCTTTACGTGGGAGGAGGCCCAGCCCTCCTCCGCCTCTCTGTGACAGAGAGGGGCGAGGGGATCGAGCGATGATGACCTCCCTCTCCGGTGATGACCCTCCGCCGTTCTCGGCGGAGCTGCGGCGCTCCGCGACCGCTTGAGCTGCGTCGACCGGCTGGCGACGTTCAGCGAAGACCCGGAGCTCCATTTGAGCTCCAGCCCAAGCCTCCGATTCGCCCAAACTCCAGGTAAGCTCCTCTGCTTCTCCACTTGATTTTTTCTTTATTTTCTTTTAATTAATCAGACTTCTCCGGCCACCCTCTCGCTCCGATGACCACTTCAACAGCTCCGCCACACCTCCCCCTTCATCGCGACACCCTCCGTTCGCCGTCTTCTTCTTCCTTCATACCTGGTCACCGCCGACCCATCTCCTCCGCCCTCGCGGCGGAGGAGCTTCAAGCTCTCCATCTTCTCCGCCCCAATGAGCTTTCACCTCATTTCACGCACGCACGCACATCTTCAGCTCGCTTCGGCTATAGGCCTAACCCTGCAGGTCAACGAGAGGCTTCAATGGCCGGACGTTCGCCGGCGCAAACTTCATCAAGATCGCCCTCGACATCAGAGCTCCGGCGACTCGAACCAAGAAGCCAGACACCTCGCCTGAGCTCCCTTCTTCTTCGACGATCCTTCAGGAGCATCGGGTGGACACCACCGGGCCCAGGACAGAGCGGCGGAGGAAGAGCTCCCTCGCCGGAGCTCGTTAGCCGCCGCCAGCCGTAGGTGGAGGACGAGCAGCAGCTGCCGTTGGATGGTCCTCTTCCAGCGACCATCCAACGGCCAATGAGAAGCCACGTCGACGTCCTCCTTCGTCGTTGGATCTTTTCGATCCAACGAACCCGATGCAGCCATGTGTCAGAGCCACGTCTTCACCGAGCCTGCCATCCGTACCTATAGGCCTGGCTATCTCCGAGCCTCCATGGGCCTTCGCCAAGCCTCGTACCATCCGAGCCTTCGCCGAAGCTAGTCCGAACCTCCGCCGAGCCCGAGCCGACTTCCTAGCCTCGAAGGCGCGTGCCTGGCACGTGCCTTCTAGGCAATTTGCGGAGGAGCCCTCGAACTTCTCCATATTTGCAAAATGGTCCCCGCGCGTTTGGGTAAATTACAGGGAAGGTCTCGCGCCTTATTTTTATTTCTTTTTAGTCCCTCCCAGGGACCTTTTTGTAGTTATCCTTTCATGTTTTCTTTCAGTTATGCCCTTGTTTTCTTTGTTGAATATCTTGAGCTATATAGCTCCAATCGAGTTGGTTTCAGTTTCATTTTGAAGCTCTCTTCATTATCTTTATTATGGCATGCTTTAATTTTAGATTGGATACTAAGGTCAGTAGGGTATTATTATAGTATCTAAGTGTCCTGAATGCTTTAGTTGACTTGCTCATTTTCTTATTAAATGTGGAATGCTTCTTAATGCCAATTCATGTTAACTCGCATTTTTTTTATGGCTCAAGTGACTACGATTTTAGGGCATATCACTAGCTTTGCATGTGCATTCATTTGCATGATAAAAAATGTTTAAAAATATGCATGTTTTATTTAATTGCATTGTCATGTTGTTGCTTTGACCTATATACCTTGAACTCAACACCTAATTGAATACACTTAAATCCGATAAATAAGAGAAAGGCTCGTGTCCCTGAGTTCGACCTTGGTATCTTGCCAAGTAAAAATCTTCGATCACCTCATTTCGATTTATGGCATATATTTAAATGAGGTGATCTCTTTGACGACCGCAATCGGCCCGACTACGATGATGATTCTGAGTGATAAAAACACTCTATTAAAGGGCCGATTTTGCGGTTCGTCAAATGGCGCCGTTGCCGGGGACACGGCTCATTTCTTTTATTTTTTGGATTTTCGTGTGTTTAATTTAGTGTTTCTTTTTATAGGTCAACTGATCATATATTTTGCATATAAAATTTTTTCTTCCTTATTTGATATCTAACTATTGTTTTTGTGGCAGGGCCCTTGATGGATCAAGGAGGCGAGGAGCAGGATACTCCCCGCTGCGAGGAGCCGCAGAAGCATGCTTGGAGTCGATAAGAAAGAAAAGAAAAAAATAATGTGTCGCATTTATTTTTTATAATAAACTCGTCTTTTACAGCGGTCTTCGATCGAAGACTCGCGATTGTAATCGGACGAATGTGGTTGTGTGGGGATCGTCCCCACTTGAGTGTCGACCTAGGATAGGCACACGGCTCTCCGAGCACATTTTAAATTCTTCATTTCTTGTGTGCTTAATCGTAGGTAGGACACACTTTAAATAAAAACGCACATAATCTCGCATCACTTAGCTAAAATTCATGAAGATTAATCACCGCTAATAGATGCATGATTAGGTGTGGCTTTTTCGACTTGCATACATGTTTGATTTGAGTTTCAAAACGGCCCCAGATTTTTCGTGGCTTTTATCGTCAAATCACTGCATGATTTCTCGTTTAGCCTAGATCGCGTTTTTCTTCATCGTATACATGTTTTTCTCGGCTTTCATTTTTCTAGATTGATCACCTAGGATAAATGGAAAATGGAATGAACGGTAGACGATGATTTTCTGATTTATGTGCTAACTTTAATTCAGTGATAATTTAAAATAAAATTGGGACTGTTAATTGCAAGTCAACCAAAAATGGAGTAAAATTCGGTTTTGGGAGAGCAATACCCTCGCTTACGCAATAATTTTCCTTCACATCTTTTATTTGCGTAAAAATCGAATGTTTTATCACCAATAAAATAGACAAGATAATTAACCAACCTTGGTTGGTTTCATGTGTGAGTTGGTGAAACTAAGGGTTTGCTTGCTTGATTGAGCCTTGTTTGATGTGACACACACCCCAAATCCAAAGACACTCCATTTCATCTCCGAAGATTCAGCCGCTCATTTGTATATTCATCCTTCTTCTTCGTTCACCTTGGGTCTCTTCCAACATCAATCTCCATCTTTATACTTAGGCTAATCTCAGCCTAAGTATAGGGGGGACCCAAGTCCCTGTGATTTCTCTACTCATCTTTTCTTGCTTTTATACTTAGGTTATTTCTACCCTAAGTATAAGGGGAGCCCCTCTTAGCTCCCGTATATTCTTCTATATTTAAGTGGACCTATGTACTTGTAACATTTAGTGCTATGAGGACATAGCAAAGTTTAAGTATAGGGGGGTATACCGTATATACCGTATATTTACTTTAGCTATTATAATCTGAAAATTTTGAAAAATTAAAAACTTTTTGGCTAAGGTAAAAATTCATTGGACTAAGAAAACTCAAAGGATTTTTCGCGGTTTTTCGATATTATGTTACACTATTTTATAGAAATATTTTCGAAAATGATTTTTGAAAATGTTTTGAAAATCTTTATTTTGTGTGACATGGGTTTTGAAAAATCGCCATCTCTTTTCAAGGAAAGTTGAGTCTAACTTGTGTTTTAACTCTCTTATTAAAATCTATAAAAATCAGAAAACCCCTAAAAACCTTTAGGAGCTATTAGTGACTACTAAGCCCAATTAAGAAAGCCACGTTCAGTGAGGGTTTGCCCTTAGCAGATCGGATGGTTTAGAGGACATCGCGTAAGGCCCCGTCCTCAAGCAACGGGCTTCGGCCTGTACTTACATCCATACTGGCTGAATTGTAGCTACTTAATTGAGTTTAGGCAGTTGTTATATCTCTTGAAGTTCAAAAAAAAAAAGTGTCTTGTTTTTGAATGAAGAAGTTGGATTAGTCCTCTACACTTTCACTTTCACCCAGGATCTGAATTGGTCAAGGAGACTTAGCTTTTAGAAGTCTTTGAGATTTTAGGTTAACCAGCCTTAGCCATCAGGGTCTTAGACTTAATCATCCACATTCCCCTAAGTTTCTAGATCTGCATGCTATATTCCATGCTTAGTCTCAGACAGAACGAATATGATCAGCACATCACATGCACGACTGCGGTTTTGATAAGATGAGTTGATTTTTCACCTAAGGGATTGGGATGAGGAAGTCGAGTTTGGATTTGATCTAATGATGCTCGAGGATGGGATAAAATCTTTGGAGGCTTCACGAAACCTGAGTGTCAGCAATCTTAGCCAGTATGAGAACTTGATTCTTATACTAATCTCTTGACATTAACCTAAGTGCCTGGGTGTGAAAAATAAATAAAAATGTTGATCAGTGTGCGCCAACTCTTGGTAAAAGCAGTGGAGCTAGCCATCAATTATACAAGTCAATGAAATTCAAAGAAAAGCTCTCATTCCACAAAGTTACAAATCAAAGAGCTTCCACCAAAGGCGAGCGCTCCCAAACTTTTCAAAGTGTCCACTTGGACCACCGCTATTAGGACCAGGAGTCGGGCTAGCACCAAAAAAGGGCTCTGCATCATAAATGCTACAAGTCTGGGTGTAGAAGGTACGATAGGTACTCAAAAGAGACACACCCCGGTGTACTCCCAGGAAAACAAGTGCAGACGGCTCCAACTTCTCTTGACGGACGCACTGATCAACACCAAAAAAATGTGTTGCGTAAAAGGCACTAGAGTGAATCCTTGTTCCAATGAGAGGGAGAGAAGAATTGACACAATCCCATGCCCTCCATTTTCTGGCCTGCCATCCACATTTTCTAAGTCTGACAAACTAAAGAGAAGGTGGACTGAATGCAAGATTTGATTTATTCCCTAGTGCTGAGGATTAGGTCCTTAGGAGATTTTCTCGGACCAAGATTTTGGGTGAAGACTTGACTCTACTCTCGAAATTGCAGTCAACACTAAACTTATATCCTTTAGTTTATATGTACATCAGAGAGAGTCTAGAGAAATAGAGGAATTGGAAGCCTCTTGATTAAGGCTGGGTTGAACTCTAGAATTTTGGATCTCTGAAGCCGAGTCGACTTGATCAGCTTGGATCCTGTATTCACATGCACAAGGGGGTTAATCCAACTTAGTCATTCTTTTTGATGCTCGAGGACGAGCATAGTTTAAGTATAGGGGGGTGATGAACCTCAGTTTCATCATCTTTATTTCCCATAATTAACCCCCTTGCTTAGACGTCTGTCAATAAAACCCTGTTAATGCCCTATAATTAACAGAGCCCTAAATAAATTAAAAAACCACAAAAAAATGGCAAAACAAAATTCGTGGTATTTTTAGACTTAAAAATACCTTCAAAAATATTTCGTGTCTTTGTTTGATCTCTTCTCTAGTTTTGGTCAACTTGTAGATCTCGTCAAGATCTACAACTTTCATGTTTTGAGTTTTCTCAAATTCGGCCATTTTGGCCTCCAAAAATCCAAAATACAATCCTAATAATCTGATTGGGCCACGTGGCCCAATCTGGGGGCGCCACGTGGCCCGCCTCCTTTGTCTTTTCTGCCTCTCCTATCGACCGTTGGATCGGCCTCTTGATCCAACGGTCCTGGCCTTGACCACGTGCGCTCATTTCTTCAGCCGTCAGATCTCCCCCGCGTTCAATCTGCACCGCACGTGGTCACCTCGACCTCGTCATGACACGTGGCCGCTCCATCTGCCCTCTGATCATGCCGCCCCAGATCTTATCCTGGCCGCCGCTCCGCGCCTTAGCCTCCACCGTTGGATCTCCAGATCCAACGGTCAGGAGACCGTCGTCAACCTCCAGCAGACCCCTTCTTCCCCACGATCTCCTCTCGCGCACCTCTCCCCCTTTCCATTTTCTCCACGACTCCAGAGCCCCTCACACCTAACCAAACACCTCCCGGTCTTCCCCCATCATCCTTCTCCCTCGCGCACACCTCCACGACCCATAACTCCCTTCCAGTCGTCCCATGATCGCCTCGCAAACCACGACACCACGATCATCTCCGCCGAGTCATCCCTTCAAATAAGCCACTCCCCCCACCTTTCGCCGTGGTCCACCTTTACGTGGGAGGAGGCCCAGCCCTCCTCCGCCTCTCTGTGACAGAGAGGGCCGAGGGGATCGAGCGATGACGACCTCCCTCTCCGGTGATGACCCTCCGCCGTTCTCGGCGGAGCTGCGGCGCTCCGCGACCGCTTGAGCTGCGTCGACCGGCTGGGGACGTTCAGCGAAGACCCGGAGCTCCATTTGAGCTCCAGCCCAAGCCTCCGATTCGCCCAAACTCCAGGTAAGCTCCTCTGCTTCTCCACTTGATTTTTTCTTTATTTTCTTTTAATTAATCAGACTTCTCCGGCCACCCTCTCGCTCCGATGACCACTTCAACAGCTCCGCCACACCTCCCCCTTCATCGCGACACCCTCCGTTCGCCGTCTTCTTCTTCCTTCATACCTGGTCACCGCCGACCCATCTCCTCCGCCCTCGCGGCGGAGGAGCTTCAAGCTCTCCATCTTCTCCGCCCCAATGAGCTTTCACCTCATTTCACGCACGCACGCACATCTTCAGCTCGCTTCGGCTATAGGCCTAACCCTGCAGGTCAACGAGAGGCTTCAATGGCCGGACGTTCGCCGGCGCAAACTTCATCAAGATCGCCCTCGACATCAGAGCTCCGGCGACTCGAACCAAGAAGCCAGACACCTCGCCTGAGCTCCCTTCTTCTTCGACGATCCTTCAGGAGCATCGGGTGGACACCACCGGGCCCAGGACAGAGCGGCGGAGGAAGAGCTCCCTCGCCGGAGCTCGTTAGCCGCCGCCAGCCGTAGGTGGAGGACGAGCAGCAGCTGCCGTTGGATGGTCCTCTTCCAGCGACCATCCAACGGCCAATGAGAAGCCACGTCGACGTCCTCCTTCGTCGTTGGATCTTTTCGATCCAACGGACCCGATGCAGCCATGTGTCAGAGCCACGTCTTCACCGAGCCTGCCATCCGGACCTATAGGCCTGGCTATCTCCGAGCCTCTACGAGCCTGCGCCAAGCCTCGTACCATCCGAGCCTTCGCCGAAGCTAGTCCGAACCTCCGCCGAGCCCGAGCCGACTTCCTAGCCTCGAAGGCGCGTGCCTGGCGCATGCCTTCTGGGCAATTTGCGGAGGAGCCCTCGAACTTCTCCATATTTGCAAAAAGGTCCCCGCGCGTTTGGGTAAATTACAGGGAAGGTCTCGCGCCTTATTTTTATTTCTTTTTAGTCCCTCCCAGGGACCTTTTTGTAGTTATCCTTTCATGTTTTCTTTCAGTTATGCCCTTGTTTTCTTTGTTGAATATCTTGAGCTATATAGCTCCAATCGAGTTGGTTTCAGTTTCATTTTGAAGCTCTCTTCATTATCTTTATTATGGCATGCTTTAATTTTAGATTGGATACTAAGGTCAGTAGGGTATTATTATAGTATCTAAGTGTCCTGAATGCTTTAGTTGACTTGCTCATTTGCTTATTAAATGTGGAATGCTTCTTAATGCCAATTCATGTTAACTCGCATTTTTTTTATGGCTCAAGTGACTACGATTTTAGGGCATATCACTAGCTTTGCATGTGCATTCATTTGCATGATAAAAAATGTTTAAAAAAATGCATGTTTTATTTTAATTGCATTGTCATGTTGTTGCTTTAACCTATATACCTTGAACTCAACACCTAATTGAATACACTTAAATCCGATAAATAAGAGAGAGGCTCGTGTCCCTGAGTTCGACCTTGGTATCTTGCCAAGTAAAAATCTTCGATCACCTCATTTCGATTTATGGCATATATTTAAATGAGGTGATCTCTTTGACGACCGCAATCGGCCCGACTACGATGATGATTCTGAGTGATAAAAACACTCTATTAAAGGGCCGATTTTGCGGTTCGTCAGGCACGTGCTTCGTCACGTGAGTTCTTGGAGAATTTGCATACTTTGGGTTGTAGTTTTTGTTTGTTAATGAATGAAATATCTTTCTTGTCAATTGCACTTATGCCCCTGTGAATGGTTTATTTCCACATGTGTTGAATTTTTTGGACATTTTGCAATATCTCCCCTGAACTTTTAGCACATGTTGCTAAGAAGTCCAGGGATGTATTTTTATTGCATATTGGTCCCTATGTGCCCAGTACACATGCCTTGCGCGTGAAAACTTGGAATTTTTGCACCAAGACCCTCCGATTTCTGGTTCTGTTACTCTTTAGCTCCCAGAAGATATTTTTATTACAAATAGGTCCCTGTGCACTGTGGGCTCTTGTTTGTTTTAAATAAAATATCAAATTTCATCCAAATTGAGTGAAAATTGGATATGTTCTCCTGCCACTGTGTAGAATTTTCACCTATTTTTGGGAAAATTTTTGAGCCCTTTTATTATTTTTAAAAATTCAAAAACATCCATTTTTCTGCATGTTCAGATTTAAAATTCATAAAAAATATAAAAACCTCTTTAAAAACTACAAAAAATTACGCTTTTTGTGTTTTAGTGTGTTTGACTTTCTTACCAATTTTGGTTATTTTAGGACTTATAAAAATTATAAAAATTGAAAAACTCCTAAAAACCCATAAAAATTCTAAAAATTCATAGAAAATTCAGAAATTCACAAACTTTTCTTCTGATTTTTCCTTTTTGTTTATATTTTTCAAGAAAAATACCTTCAGGTTTTGTTAGGGCCATTTTACATTTTATTTTGGCCCTTGAAGCCTGGATGGACAACAGCATTGTTTTGCTTCTTTCTTTTATTTTTATAAAATTCTATAAAAATCAGAAAATTCCCAAAAATTCAATAAAAACAGTAAAAAATATAAAAATCTTAAAAAAATTTGTTTGAATTTCTAGACCTTTTTAGAGTAATTAAATAATTGGTGAAAGTTGCTTGTTTTCGTTGTTTTCTTATTTTCATTATTATTAAAAATTCCAAAAAAATATAAAAATATTAAAAATCCACCAAAAATCACTTGTTTTTATTTCTCTTTATTCTAGACTACTTCGTAGGCCGCAAGGCCATCTCGTGCTCCTTGAGTTCGACCCTGGGTGCTATACCAGGTTAATATCATAGCGAGACCGCTATTTTGTATTTCATCGATTTTTATCTCTGATTAGTGGTCTTAATCTTTTTCTTGATTGAGCCTGAGTCCCGAGTGACTGAGGTCACAGCGACCTTAGTGATTCATCTACCTTAGTCCGTCGGATTCGCTCACATCATGCACTCCTCGACGTCTGTGTAAATATAAAATGTTCAATGATGTGAATTTCATTAATTAAGCATTACTTAATCCACCCCCATATTAGGAAGCTTTGTTACACGAAAAGCACCAAATATATCATGTCGATTATAATCTCAAAGGCATACTTTACGTCCAGTGGTTGAAATTGGTACCTTTCCAAGATCAAGGAAAGGTGTCGCCTCATTTGAAAGTCTCCCTCCAAATGTACATACACATATATATACAGATACATGCACACGCATACACGCACACACGCGCACACACACATATTCATATATTTATATTTATTTATATATATATACACATGCACGTATACATATACATATACATATATATACTTGGTTATCCCTGCCTTTATTTTTTTTCATTTCTTAAGGTATTTTCAGAAAAACCTACGGGGATTTAGATCCCTATATGACACGATATTTCCATTCAAATTTCATGGAAAACAGATATTCCTAACTTGTTCGTCTAAAAGGGACGATTTCAACAATTCTGATATCGTTAAATTTACCAGTCTTGATGGACAGCCTAGGAATGTATGTTTTGTTGGACATGTGAGCCTAGGACGAACCATTACAATTAATGTTATTGTAAACCTTTTATATATCAATAAAGGTATTGATTTTCACTCCCTATATGAGATTAATGAATGAATGCACTTACAAGGTTCCTTCATACAATTATGGTTATGT
This sequence comes from Ottelia alismoides, assembly GCA_037367405.1. Lineage (NCBI taxonomy): Eukaryota > Viridiplantae > Streptophyta > Magnoliopsida > Alismatales > Hydrocharitaceae > Ottelia > Ottelia alismoides. The sequence goes on from JAZKJV010005408.1 coordinate 323,620, forward strand.
ATCATGGCCATCTTGATAATCATAAAGTTGTTAATTCAATGGTTAAATCATAGAGATCAGTGCCTGCATGATATATAAAGAGTTAGATTGAGGACTCTCTAGTACCGTCAAATGATTATTGAGAAAGGATCTCCAGCCTGAGAAGGAGATGGCAATCTTTACTTCAAAGGTTGACATCCGACCGACCTTTTAATGCAGGTCCTCTACATAGGAATAGAGATTCAGAGGTGTCAAATAAGTTAAGTCAAAGAGTTGAATTAACGAGATCGAGATAACCAAGACATATATTGTATGTTATCATGATATAGGCGTGCATTCTCTAACCAAAGACAGGTGTATTATTATATGTTTAAGTATGTACATTAGACATGCTATTAGGTTGATGACCTAATCTTTGTTTGATATATCCATGATTTATCATAATATTTCTTATTTATTATCCCTCTTACTTAAAAGTATTCAATAATTTCTAACTCTAATTAACATTATTTAATAATTGACCTTATGTATATAATTAACCCTAATTAAGGTATATAAATAATTCTATAATTATGCTTTTCTTTTATATGTTTTATAAATACTAAAAATCGCATAAAAATAGATTCATGTTGTAAATAATTGTTTTAACATTAATTACAAATTTAAAAATAAAAAACTCACAAGAAATTTAAAACAAGTATTTTTAATCCTTAAAAATACTTACAAAAATATTAGTATGTATAAATAACCTATTTTGACTTTTTTCAACATGAAACTTGTAGATCGAAAAAAGATATACAACATTCATGTTTAACACTTTTTTGATTTGAAGTATCTAACTATTTTATTCTTATTTTTCTTTGTTTCAATATTTCTCTTAATTTCCATTGGAACACTTAGTGTCTCCATAGTCGCCCACATGGATGATGAACACTATGATCGCGAGAGGGATCCTAACATCCCGTCTTGGAGGGTTTACAATGCCCGACAAGTCGGGTCCGGCAACCGTTGTGTCGACCGCTCTCTCTTCTCTCAGATATTCACAATCAAGCGCACCAACAATTAACCCACATTGACTCTCAAGCAATAAGTACACCCGAGAAAATGATATGTATAGTATGCAAGTGTAGGGGTCGAACAACAAAGGAGCAACGTGGATAGCCACAAAAATTGATAGAAAATAATCAATAAATCCTTTTGTGTTTTTATAGGGATTTTTTATTTTTGTGGATTTTTAATATTATATTTTATGAATTTTATTTTTAAATTTTTTTCGTTTTTAATTTTTTACTTTTATTTTATATTTTATATTTTTTTTTGATTTTTAGTTTGTTTTTAATATATATGTAATATGTATATAGGCATATATAGATACTGCATACAATATAATAGCTAAATACGATATAAATATATAACATATAAGTAGAAATCAGAAAAATACCCTAAGGTGTAGTATTTTTTAAGGGTTTGAAATATTTAAGGTATTTTTAATAATATTATTATTAGTAGTATAAATGGTATTAATATAAATATATACAACTATTTATACATAATGTGAGCTTGTATAATTATAGATATAGTTATAAATATTCAATTTTGATAAAATAAAATATTTTGTCTTTTTTATGTTTTTATATTTTTTCTTATAATCTTTTCTTTTTTGTATTTTTTTAATTGAATAAAAATGTTAAAACAATGACTAATAACACTAGGTCGGATAGTTTTGGAATTTAAAAATAGATAAATATATCAAAATTTTCTAAAACTATTTTAAGATATAATAAATCATGTGCACAAAATTTAAAATAAAAATCTATTTTTAGATTTATAGATAAGTGTTAATATCTTCTATAAGATTTTAGGGTTTTTAATTTTTAATGTTTTTCTTTTGTAATTTTTAGTGATTTTTGGTCTGGAGTTCATAAATAAAATAATAAAGATACTCTAATTTTTTGGATTTTTTTAAAATATCATTATATTTTTGTATTTTTAAACGCAAACAGGAGAAATATGCAATGTTTTTTAATTTTTAAAAATAGGAAATTTTTTAGTTGCCTTACAAAAAATCTTTTGATTTAATATAGGTCTAAACACTTAAAATAAATTTCCTATAATTTTTAAATGTAAAATGATATTTTTAATAATCAAAATACAAGAAATAAAATTTAATATTCTACATGGACCTAAATGCAGTTAAAATAAATAAAACAAGCATTCAAGAACACTATTCAAAAGTCTAGGGGCATATACGCAAAATTCCCTAAAATATGAAATTAAATACGCCTAGTATGGGTAAATATGCAATATCCAAGAAAGTGCATGGCCTACTTGCAAATTTTATATAAGATATTACGCTGAACTACAATTTTTTAGGATTAAATAATAACAAAAATTCACAGGGGATCCTCTACAAAATGTCCAGACCCCTCAAGTGTATACACACATGAGATACATGAGAGGGAGCCAAGGAGGAGCACCATCTGGAGGTCTTCGACGATCTCGGATCACCAGCTCCAAGCCTCTTCCTCCGTGCCAAATGTTCTAGCTGACTTCGTGTTGTCACGAGCAAGCTTGGGCACGAGAAGATCTGGGGATTTGAGGTGTAATCGGGATCAAGTTTGAAATGAAGGTGAAGGAGGAGTTTTATACATAGGGTGATTTGATCGAGGCCATGAGTTGACTCAGTGGTCCTCGGATCGAGGAGAGATGTTGGCATGAAAGATCTATGATCAAGGAAGAAAATTCAAAAATGGCTCGATCAGAAAAAATGAAGGACTCAAATGGGAAAAAATGAGAAAGATGGGGTTGCAACATGTCTGGCAGGCCAAGGGTAATAGAGGGGCCAACCGACAGTTTAGCAAAGGCCGGCTCCCTATTGGTCCACGTGGGACACTAGAAGACAAAACAAAAATCAAATGCAAAAATAATTCAAAAATAAATAGTAAATGATTTTATTATTTTTTCCTAAAAACAAGAAAAATATTTATTATTTTATGTAGTATTTTGTGGTGATTTTTCTTTATTTTTAAATTTAATTTATTATGTGTTACTTTTAACTTGTACAAATATAGGTATATTTACCTATATATAGTTTATTTTATTTTTATTTTGTAGTTCAGATTTTATTATTTTATACACTTATTTTACATATTTTTAACTTATTTAAATACATATATATATTATATTTTTTCTGAGTTTAATTATATACTTAAATAATTAAGTACATTATAGGTGTATATATTTCATCTATGTATTAGAGTATACTTATCTATTTTAATGTATTTTTAATTATTTTATTTATTTTAATTATGGATATGCATTTTAAATAATATTTACAAAATTATAAAAATATAAAGAAAGTGAACAATAAAAAAAATAAATATAATGATTATTTTATACATGTATATTACACAATGAGAGCCCAAAATCAATCTTTTTGCATCTTAACTCTAAATTGAATGAAATCACTTCATTAAATAAATAATTTAATTTTATGAACAATAAAAGTGAGTTTGATGAATTTTGAACTTGTATGGAGAAGAAACAGGTTTAGGAAGTTTTCTTTGCGACTATTTATTTCGATTGTCTAGGGTTAAATGAAATAAATTTTGTATTTTTCTTTGTATTTTTATCTACAAGTTTCATGTTCAACATTTATTATTTTGAGATATAAAACAACAAAATAAAAAGGGTCCTAAAACCTATTTATTGATGAATTGGAAATTAGGGTTTTGAGTATTTATTGGCCCTTATCTCCCCCTTCTTTATTCCTTGTCGATCTAGTGATCATGACGCCTAGGTCTCGAGGTTTAGAGTCATTCACTACCATTGGAATTTCAGTCATTTTTCTTTTCTTTATTCCTTTTCGGCATTAAATACAACATTTTATACATGATAATTATATCAATGAATGAATGTTATTATTTACAAATGATGCTATTTATAAGCATTTAACTTGGGATCTAAGGCTAAAATGAAAGAATAAAGATGATAAAAGGGAGATTCATCGCCCCCTCCCCCCAATACTTGGCTTTGCTAGTCCCTAGCAAAAACTTATCCCAATAGAAAAAGAAAATAAAGAAAATGAAAAAAAAAGAATTTGGAACAATTTTCGACTCTTAAACTTGTCTTATTAAAATCAAAGTTTGGAGTACAATTAAGACCTTTAGATTCTTTGTTTATTCAGAACTGCATCAAAGTTAGGAAGTGTGACACAATATTCCTTAGGTTCCATAATCCTAATATCTAGTTCTCTTCACAGTCTGGTCAGAACCATCCTCTCAGACACATACTCTAGCTACCTTGAAATGACGGAACCATGTGTGTGAATTTTTCAACTCTTCTCAGACAAACCGTTGAACTACAAAAGAGTATGCTCTCCGGGTAACTCATCCTCATGGAAATATATATTTCCTTCTAAGGTCAAGTGCCGTTGGTTTCGCAATTGAGAAAGGGAGAGGCTAGAAGAATGGGAAAAGAATTGGAAATTGACCATTGTAGCCTTCATCCTCGTGTGAAGCACGGTCGGTGTAACCGAGTCTTCACAAAGAAGCAAGCTTTTTTCTAAAAGCTCAAATTTTTGTGGAATTTTTGATGTAGGATTCTTCTTCGTATTTTTCTTTTACTTTGCATTGCTTTGCATTCTTGTTTGTGCCTCGACAAGTATAGAGTCTTTTGGTCTGCCCAAGTTTTGAGGTCTTGGTAAAAGTTGTGCCAGCAGACCATTCCTCATCGGAAACATTGTCTCAATCTAGCCTCCACTCTTTAGATATCATGACTACCATAAGAAGTGGGTTAGAGTACCAGTTTCAGAAATCCCAAGAATGGTTCCTGAGCTGCCCTTGACAAAGCAGCCTAGCATCATCTCGACTTAGACTCTAAGATCTTTCAACAATCCATCTGGGTTGAACTAGGTGTTAAGTACGAGGTTTCCAGTCAAGCCACTGCCTCAAGAGTCTTATGGATGATATGAAGGGTTCTAGTTCGACACAATGAATCGACTCTTGAACATAGCCTCATGGAACCTAAAGAATTAAGTCTAGGTGACTTAAAATATCTCAGTTCCAGTCCTTAATGGGTTCCTCTGAAATTAAGTATATTAAGGTTTATATCAAGCTCCAATCTTCAGACTTTATTTTAGACTTGTTCAATATCTCATCATTCTGAAAAAATGCAGATGCTATGTACAATGCAGAAGAAAATCTTTTTCTGAAGCTATTTTCTATTTTATTTTTTATGTATTTTTTTATAAAAAGTTTTGCATTTTTATACAGATTTTGAAGAGATTTTACATTTTTATGGATTTTGGATTTTGTAAAAAAATTAGGGATTTTAAATAAAAGTTAGTATCAGTAATATTATAGCTATTTATGCGGGAGTGCTTCTACATTTACAAGAATGAGGGTGTATTTTACACTAGGAATGTACAAGTTAAATGTTGGTGATTATTTACAAGATTTATATACATATTTTACACAATTTTTATATGGATTCTTATCTAAGTAGTTATTTACACAATGTTCTCAAAACATTTGAAATCATTTTCGTAAACATTTTGAAAACTTATTTTTACAAATAATTTGACAAACATTTTTACAAACTTTTGCATAATTTGAAAATCATTTTGCAAAGAATTTTCAAATAATATGTATAGTTTTTTCATAATATTTTTGCAACTATTTTTCAAACAATTTGCAAATAGATTTTTAAAAACTTTATTTACACAAATAATAGAAATTTTAGTAAATATAAGATTTTTACAAAGATTTGAAAATATTTTGCAAAAGTTTTCCAAACAATTTTCCAAGTATTTTCAAATTATATTGCAAAACATTTTTAACCCAGTTTATTACTCGTATTCACAAAGAGTTATTTGTATTTTATTTAATAGCCGTATTATTGAAAATACGCAAGTACAATTATGGATAAAGTATATACATCATATATACGACCCAACTATACTTAGCTTGAGCTATGTCCTCATAGATCAAAGAGAAAAAAAGAAGGAAACTCATGCTATGTATAGAAATCAACGATTAAAGAATAAAACAATGAGAAGTTGATTGTCCCCCTATACTTAGGATCAAATAATCCTAGGTATAGTAGATTGAACACAAGACATGGAGAGTCAAGGGTGGGAATGTACGAAATTATTGGCTCAACCTGTCTCCCCCTATACTTAAGGTAAAATATCCCTAAGTATAGACATAATATCAAGAGTTGAGGAGGCATACGTGGGATCAAATAATGAACACTCAGGGTACTTATCTCCCCTATACTTAAGACAAAGTACATCCTAAGTATAACAATGCTGAAAGGGACGAGCACCTTTCGGGAGATTTAGAAAAGAGAAAAGGAAAAGAAGAAAAGAAGAAGCGGAAATCATTTTTATGTGATTTTTAGCTCAAGTATCTGATCCAGTTGTATTTGTGAGCTCTTCTTGAAACACCACTTGTATTTAATCTATAACGGATAGGAATGTATCGTGCTCGAGGTAAGGTTTCAGCAGTTGTCCATTGACTACAAAAGGTTGTGCGTCAGGTGACAATTCAGATATCAAGAGGCTTCCGTTGTCACACACAGTTTTAAAAATGAACAGCTCGATCCATTTTGCGTCAAATAACCACATCTTTTGCTCAGGTTTGAAAGTCTCCCTATGGATGTGCTTGCCATACCACTTCTTGACTTTCTTCTTGTACAATAGGATGTTGTCGTACGCATAGTATCTGAATTCTAGCTTGCGGTTCAGATCAATTTTCTATTCTTCCCAATTTTTCAGAATCCAAGTTACACATATTCAATGCCCACAATGATTTATGAATTAATTCCACGAACATATGGCATGGCTTGCCATAGACTAGGCGGTAGGGAGACATGCCAAGATGAGATTTGTAGGCGTTATGGTACGCCCAAAGAACTGAATCGAGCAATTGTATCCATTTCTTCATATCTGGTTTTATAAGTTTCTGCAATATTGTCTTAATCTCCCTTTTTGAGCATTCAACCAAGCCATTCGACTGTGTGTGGTACGACGTTGCAACACGGTGTTCAGTGCAGTATTCTTTCGTCGGTTTCTTGACTTATTTGTTCATGAAATGGCTCCTCCAATCTGATATCAGTACTTTTGGTATCCCGAACTGTGAAATGTTGTTGTCCTTGAGGAAATGACAAAGGGTCCGACTGTTTGCAGCTCGAGCAGGGATTGCCTCCACCCATCATCTTACATAATCAATGTCCAGCAAGATGTACTCTAAACCTTGACTATTAGGGAACGTGTCTATAAATTCAATGTCCCATGCATCAAAGACATCTGAAATATGAATGTACTTCAGAGGCATTGTGTCACGGGAACTAATATTTCCGGCCATTCTCTGATAGTCAATGCATCTTTTGACATAATCAGTTGCATCCTTGAAGAGTGTTGGGCATCAGAGGCCATATTGAAGCATTTTTGCTAACACTCTCCTCCATAAATGGTGTCCACCATCTTCAAGCTTGTGACAATGGTCTAAGACACCTATAATCTCCTCCTGAGGTATACACCTCCTCCAAATGCAATATGCTCCCTCATGGAATAGATATGGATCCTCCCACTGGTAGAAATGGATGTCTGACAAGAATATATCAACTTTAATCTTTGGCCAATCAAGTAGAGTCTTCTTGGAGATAAGATAATTGACGATATCAACATACCAAGGGAGTGAGGCGATAGACAGAATTGCCTCTTCTGGAAAGGTCTTTGTAATGGGAATGGCATTCTGCTCAAGAGTCTCAACTTCAACAATCATGGAAAGTTGGTCTACCACCACATTTTTTACTCTAGGTTTATCTCGAATTTGCAAATCAATTTCCTGGAGTAGAAGGATCCATCGAATCGAACGAGGGTTGGCATCCTTCTTTCTTTGTAAGTACCTGATGGTAGAGTGATCTATGTACATGATAACCTTGGATTCCAGTAGTGTGATCTGAACTTTTCCGAGGAAAACACTACAGCTAGCAGCTCTTTCTCTATGACGATGTAGTTCTTCGGGGCCTCATCTATTGTTCTTCTAGTATAATGAATCGCAAATGGTAACTCATCCTATCTTTGTCCTAGCATAACACCAATTGCAAAATCATAAGCATTTGTCATAATCTCTAAGGGTAGAGACCAATCAGGTGATTAAAGGACGGGAGCATGTTTGACGAGATCCTTCAAAGGATTGAAAGGATTGGAGAAACCAGTCATCGACCACAAAATTGATCTCCTTTCTGAGAAGCTTAGTCAGAGGTCGGGAAATCTTGCTGAAGTCCTTGATAAATCTTCTGTAGAAACCCACGTGCCCTAAGAACGACCAGACTTGCTTCAGATTTATCGGTGGCTCAAGTTTTGAAATCACATCCACCTTGGTTGAGTCAACCTCCATACCACGCTTGGAGATGATGTGACCTAGTACAATCCCTTCAGTCACCATGAAGTGACTATTCTCCTACAAGAGCACACGATTTACCTCATAGCACATTTTCAAAACTCAGACTAAATGACCCAAATATTGGTCAAAGCTGTCTCCATAGACCTAGAAGTCATCCATAAGTACTTCGAGGAAACTACCAACCATGTCAACAAATACAACCAACATACACCTTTGGAAGTAGCAGGTGCATTGCACAATCCAAAGGGTATACTTCTGAAGGCATAAGTCCCAACTGGATAAGGGAAGGTAGTTTTCTCCTGATCTTCTAGAGCGATGGTGACATGATTGTATCCATAGTAACCATCCAAGAAGAAGAAATATTCCTTCGTGGCCAGTCTTTCGACTATTTGGTCGATGAAGGGCAATAGGAAGTGGTCCTTCTTGGTTGCAAGATTTAGGCATATATAGTCCACACAAACGTGCCATGAAGTCGGTACTCTGGTGATAAACGCTCCCCGCACCCTTAGTTAATTCGGGCAAATTAATGGTCCAAATTAATTTTAAGTGTTCGTTGCAGTCGGATACGAGAGGTTAATCAAAAACCACTTAAGTCAGATTTTGGTCAATTTTAAGCGGTGATATTTTTTTACTTGGTGGAGTCCAAGGTCGATCTCAGGGAGGCAACTGTCTCCTTAGGTGGATCACAGCAATTTTCAAGTGTTGATGTTCGAGGGTCAATTTTTTTTTGGTCTTTTTTATTTCTTATGCAGACATATGCAGACAAATCTCAGCCAATTTAACTTTAACTTTAATTGGAGTATCAAACGAAGTCCAAAAATAATGAAAATTGGCCAGATGGTTATTTATGATGATAATGACCTACACTAATTTTTTTGGAATTTTTCGACTCAAAATAATTTTTCTGTGAATTAAATAAACAGACAGAGTGATTTTCAGTGTTTAATTTTTAATAAATATCAAATCACATTTTTTCCAAGAACTAAAATTATCCTAGGAAGGTCAAATGATCAGGGACCTAGGAAAATTAACAGATCTAAAATTAACTGTGAAATGAATTAATTAAAATTAATTTAAGAAAATCACTAAACTATTTATTTATGCCTCGATATGCGTGCAAATGATATGAAATTTTTATGGAGTGTTAAAAATGATGTCCTTAAGCTACTGTGAATTTTTGGTGATTTTTGAAGGCACTGATAATTAATTAAAAATCAAAAGGCATCACTGGGCAAAATATGTCTCAAATGAACCAATTAATTCATTGATAATTCAATTAAGCCAACAAAAATCAGACACGTGTACAAACAGATAGAGGACAAAATTTCCAACAACATGCAATTTCTAGAATCTCAAAATGATGAAAAATGCACTCTAGGGAAACGTGCAAACACAAGGGTGTAAATGCAATACTGGAAATTAAAATTTCAACAATTAAATATGCTGACAGGGACTAAAATGCAATTACCGATAATATGCAGGACTTCTATGCAATTTTTCCACGAGACACGTGCTCCTCACGTGATGTCTGCTTCACAGGGACCTCTTCGCAATTTTTGAAAGCTCCAGGGGTATCTGTGCAAATAACCCAGGTCGCACGTGCTCCTCACGTGGGGCGACCTAGGTTCGGAAGGCGTCGGAGGCTCGGAGTAAGGCTCGGGTCCTTCTGGAGGTTCGGACTAGCCTCGGGGCAGCTTCGGGTCACCCGAGCCTAGGCTTGGGGGCCAAGGCTCGGATAAGGGGACGTGGCGGCTTGAAGGCCCTTGGATCAAGATGGATCCAAGGGATGTCGATGAAGACGCATGGCTCGATCAAGATACGTCAGATCTGCGTTGATCTGACGGCTCCTGTCTTCTCCCAATGTTGATGACGCGGAGGGCTGATCGCCGTTAGATCCTGGACGATCCAACGGTGCTGGCGAGGCGCGGCTGAGTGGCGACGTGGCACGAAGTCAACCGTTCGATCAAACTAATCGAACGGCAGCTGGAGCTTCTCCTTCAACGGGCCTCCGCCCTCAGCGGAGGAGATGGCTGTGCTCCGACGAAGGGGCGGTAGCTCCGCCCGTTCCTCCAGGTGCCGATGAAGCTCTCCGAGGTGTCGGAGATATCCCAGCAGGAGCGTGATGACGCGGCGGAGGCGCTGATGGTCTCAGGAGCAACGGAGGGTGCCTGGAGATGGATGACGACGAAGCTCGAAGTTGTCTCCGGTGAAGGTCCGGCCAATGAAGGAACGAGAGCCTGCAGGGGTTAGATGAGGTAGCCGAAGCGTGCAGGTGTTCGTGGTGGAATGTGAAGTGATCGGCGAGGCCTGAAGCGAGGGGAGGTGGTCGGATGGCGGAGCTCCGGCCAGGTGGCGGAGCTGAAGGTCGATGGCTGGTGAAGTAGAGGGTCTGAAGGTGTAAAGAGGTCAGCGAGGATCAGAGCTTCGTCGCGCAGCTCGTCGGAGTGTTGAGGAGGCGCGAAGATGGCTGATGACGGCGAATAAAAGCGGCGAAAATCCAAGAAAAAGAAGAAGAAGATTGGAGGATGATGGAGGGAATTACCTGGGGATTGGGGCTCAGCTTTGAGCTCCAGGTCGTCGCTCAAGGGGTCGGTAAGGTCCCGAGCTCTAGCAGCTGCTCGAAGGAGGCTGCGGCACGGCGGAGGTAGCCGTGGATCTCGCCGGAGTGGATCTCTGTCGTCGCTCGACAACTCAGCCAATTGCTGTCACCAATAGGAAGCTTGGAGCTCGAGGGACCTCCCTGGAGTGGCGGATGGGGGTGAACGGTGCCGATGGCTGGGTATTTATAGGGAGAAGGAGGTGGTCTGGCTGGGTGAGTGGCGAAGTTGGTGGCTGTCGTGGGGCGAGTGTGGCGGAGATGGTGGTGTTTGAGGGAGCTGGCGAGGGAGAGGGATGAGTGGGGTGTGTCGTGGGGAGGTCAGCGGCCGGCGAGGGTGGAGGGAGCGCTTCCAAGAATAGGAAGGGGGTGCCCCTCCCGCAAGGCAGAGATCGTGGGAGAGAGGGGGCACCCGAGGTAGGAGACGAAGTCTCTACCGTTGGATCTTGTGATCCAACGGTGGAGATCAGCGCGTAGTGAGCGGTTATGATTAGATCTGGGATGCCCAGATGAGGGGTTATGAGAGCGCCACGTGGCGCGTTGTGGCGAGGCGCGAGCGGATGGTTCAGATGAAAGGGTGGAGTTGATCTGAGGGTCGAGACTCGCTGGAAGATGGGCGGCTGTGATGAGAGGATCGGGGGCGCGATCGAGCGGCGTAGATGCCGCCACGTGGAAGGCTGAGAGCGCGGCGCTAAGGGACGGTGGAGATGAAGTGTGGAGCGGATCGGGTGGCTGGGAGGTGGTTAAGAGCGTGGAAGGGCCTGGACCGTTGGATCTGAAGCGCGATCCAACGGTGGAGGGCGCGGGCGGACGAGGCGAAGGGCAGCGGGCCGCGTGGCGCAATCAGAGGGCGCCACGTGGCCTGCTGTGAATGGCTGGAGGGGAAAATGCGTGTAGATCGAAGAGGAAGCCGAATTTGGAAAAACTCAAAACATGAAAGTTGTAGATCTTGATGAGATCTACAAGTTTCATGTTGACCAAAGACGGAGATAAGGTCAAATATGGTACATAAATACAAGGATACATAAATGTACGTATGTAGTATACAAAATGACCCAAAAACCCAAGTTTCTCATACAAGCTCCAATTGCAATGAAATTAGTCTCATTTTAAAGGTCTTTTAATATGTAGTATTCTAAGAGTGAGTAGACCTAATTAGGGGTTTGTATGAGGGCTTTATGTGTGTTTTAATGTACAAGGGTTCCCAGGATGTTTGGGCTATTTTACAAGGGTGGCTTTTTGGCATTCTTCCCTCTATTATTAAGGAATATATACCTATATTATAGAGAAGGAGTTATTTTGATGAAGAGGTATTTTACAGGGGATTTGTGGCTACTTATTTAAATGCAGATGAGCTGCTATAATGCATGAATTATGGATGCATGCATGAGTGTTATTTATGCAAGATAAAAGGAAATATGCCTCTATTTTCTCGGGAACAAGGCTCTATTTTTGACTTTTGATGTGATGAATCACAGATTCATCAACCCCCTATACTTAAACCTTGCTCGTCCCCGAGCAACTAAATGAAATGCAAGAGTGAAATGATTTTGGGTTCCATACCAAGGTCATGAACAAAAGTTGAAAATGGAGCCTGACTCGACCTTTGGATTAATTGTGTGGCGGAACCTTATTTGGACCTGAACTTAAGACCTAACAGACTTCAAGTTCCACAAGTCTTCTATTCAAGACGCCTCAATAGTCAGGTCAGAACAAATCCTCAAACGCAAATTTCTGATGACTATGATTCTTACTTGTACCGTGTAAGTGAGATGTAGCTCTCCACATCAGAAATGGCTCGGAACCAGCCTCCTCTAACAAGGTAACCCAATAACCCGGTCCAGTAACTCTTTCCTCGAGGAGCGGGGTATTCCCTTCTAAGTTCAAGTGCGACCAACTCAAGAGGAGGGGGTAGAGGAAAGAATGGACGGTAGCCAGTGTAGCTACCTATCCCAGGATGCCTGACCAGTGTAGCCAAGTCATCCAGCTGCATTTCCTTTGCTAATATACATACTCCGACAGGTATTATTTTTTTTTTCTTAGACCTGTCTGATTTTTTTGGAGTTCTTTCTTGCATTTTTTTTTTCAAATTATATACAAGGTGCAGCATGTACATCAGGAGTTTTTCCTCTTGAGTCAGTAGACTATCCCTCTTTTGAAGCATTATTGCAACCCACAGCATCCTGTCCTTAGATGTCAACACCACCAGACTAGGTTGAGATGCACTACCCTCCCTAGAGGAGGACGGATGTTTCCACCCGTGCGCTACTCCAAGCTAAAGGATTCTACCTCATCACCACCTCATCAATGAAGAGCTACGTGCATAGTGCTTGTCCAAGTTAGGTCACTGTCTATAAGAATCATGCGTGTGCACGAGATATTCTACTTAGACTAATCAAGATGACATGTGAACATAGACTTGCGGACTCAAAGAATTAAGTCACTTGACCTGAGAACTCTTAACTCCAGTTCCTATAAGGTTCCTCTGAAATTAGGTGGATTAAGGTCAAATCAAGTCCATCCTCAATATCTACTCATAACTTGGTTCAGAACCCACTAGCTTTCCACCTTGCATATGCAAGATATGCAGATGATGTGCAGATGACATGCTATGAAAATGCAGGACTCTTTTTATTATTTTTTTATGCAGGGATGATATGCAAGAGTAAATAAGAAGCCTTTATTTTTTATTGTTCTGGTATACAACAATCTTTTTTTTTTATTTACAACAATCTTTAGTTGATATAATTTGTACATAGTATACAGTTTTACAACAAATTTTACAAAGGTATGTTTTACAAGAATTTTACAACTTTTTATACAAGTATTATACATATTATACAAGAAGTTTTTTTTTTCGATTTTTACCCCCCCACAATTATTGCAAAATATATACAAAAATACGCGAAAACACGTGAAAGTACGAGCTATGGGTAAGTATATATGTAATATATACACGCCCCCCTATACTTAGCGTGTGCTATGTCCTCAGAGCACGAAAGCGACTAAAAAGAAATAGCTCGGGCTAAGCGTAGGAGAGCTAAAATAACAAAAAGTAAAGAAGTCGTCCCGCCCCCTATACTTAGGCTCTGGTAGCCTAAGTGTAGAAGAAGATCAGAAATGGGGCGGACGAGGAAAAGAGGGGAAATAAATGAATATATACACGGTGGGCATCGGTCCCCCCTATACTTAGGCTCTGGTCAGCCTAGGTATAGGACAGGAGTGAGTAAGAGGACCAATGTGATCTGGAGGATGTACAATGAATAGATGCGGGTCACTCTCCCCCTATACTTAGGATCTGGTTATCCTAAGTATAGTCATGAGATGGAACCGAGGCGAGTGATTCGAATCACTGGGGAGGGAGGGAGAGAAATGTATGTACAAGAAAGAGTTAGAATATACAAGGATTAAGAAGGTTTGTGACGAACCTTCTTGCGGACGCGAGGAGGTGGATAATATACATATGTGTCGCTGTCGGAATCGTCCTCAGAGGAATAATAATGAGGTGTAGGGATCGTCCAACACGGGTCGACACATGGCTGCTTGCTTAGATAAGGCTTAAGAACAGCCGAACTGAGCTCACTCATATAAATCACCTTATCTGGACCCGATGAGGATTCCTCAGATAATTCCTTCTCCGGAATGTTGAAGGAAATTTTCTTAGTCGGTTTTTTAGAACCTGAATCATTGAGAGGGAGTGGAGAGCGACGCGCCTTGAGAGGTTCGAGGGAACACCTCGAGGAATCAATTCTCGACTTCCTCTCACTAGATAGCCGACTAGAAGAGGGAGCAACCGTGTTTTTAAGTGGAGTTAATTTTGTCTTGGTTGTTTCCTTAGAAGGCTCGGGTAGTGGTGTGGTGCTGACTATGGGTTCCTCATCAGACGAGTCACCATAAAGATTGTAATATTCCTGAAGGGTCAGCACATGTCTCGGGAAGGTTCTAGTGGTCTCAGTCGGCTTGGCATTATTGGGCTCTTGTGTCGGATCATTGAAATGATCAAGGCAATCCTCAAATATCGTGTCCGACTCAATGATAGCTTCCGGTCGTGAGTCCTCCTTAGAAGCTGTCACGGTGGTGGTGCAAGCAGTTGATGAAGTGGAGGTGTGGGGAGTCTCTGATCCAACAATCGTCCGGACAGTCGATTTCTCAGGTGCAGCAGAGAGGTGGGACTCATCTACCTCTCGAAGGTCATGACTGTCAGCGGATGTGCGGGTCACCTTAGAGTAAAGTTTATCAAAGAATGGATGAGGTCGAAGCGCTCCCAATGCTGAAAAATCGATTTCCCGAGTCTCTCAATCTATAGTCGCCTTAGCCAAGGCTAAGAACGGCTTCCCGAGAATAATAGGAGACTGGGAAAACTCTCCTCGGTGCTCGATGTCAATGATCGTGAAGTCCACCTGGAGTAGAGCACCTTGGAAAGTAACGATGACTGAAATGTTTCCTCTCGACCGTTTAATGGATCGGCCAGCCAGCTGAACGATCTCTCTCGACTTTCTAAGTGGCTTGAGTTTGAGCTTGTCAAACACAGAGGTCGGGAGGATATTTATCGGTGAGTCATCATCGATTCTCGCATGGGTGAAGATGGTGTCTTTGATTTCACACTCAACTCGGGGCAACCGCTTCACTCTGCGGCTTTTGGTCTTTCTCCCCATCACCAAGGAGGTGGCCATAGACACTATGTGTCTTTCAGTCCTTGTCCTCTTATTGCCTGACCTCTTGGGCATCAATTTACTTCTCACAAATCGTTTGAGGTCGGGAAAGTGATCTATGGCCTTTATTAAGGGAAGTTTGAAAATCAGTTCTTCATCGAGTGCTTCCCTTACGGCAGGATCTAATTTTTTTAGGTCATTTTCATTTTCAATTTTTATATGGGTTTTTGGTTTTTCAAATTTTTTGGTATTTTTGATAGATGAATGATCAGACTCTGGATTGGAGGGCAAGTGGTTAGTAGAAGAGGGAGATAGAATGGACTCCAGCTGTACAGACGGTGTGGGTTCCCTAATGTTTGCTTGGCTTTCAACCTCAAAATTACTCATATCCTTTTCCACTTTCATTCTCAAGCTGGCAGAAATTGAGTTCAATATTTCCATGACATGTCTCAACTCATTACCGAATGATTCACTTTTCTCAATAAGTCTGGAAATGTCATCCTCCACAAAATTTTCATGACAAATCATGGAAGAGTTCTGCTCAATTGGAGGAGACTGCTGAGACGTTAGGGTCTCATACTCAACATACCTAGACTCTGGCAAGTAATTCTGGGTCGAGTATGGACCATCCGAATGGCAGATATTGGTCAGAGCCTCATATGATGGAGTCAATGAACGAGGGACTAGTAAGTCTAGCTCATTAGTCCACTCCTGTGAATGTATAGGCTCTCCGAATGAAGGCTGGTTAATGGAGGCTTGATCACTAAAGTCAATCAAGTCTGGAAAATCATGATATTCAGGCCCCTCAATTCGGGTTGTTTGATCGATCAAATGATGCCCTAAGGTCAAGTCGGGAGGTGTATATGTAAATTGTTGTATGGTCCCTACTTGAGGTGAGAATGAAGTAAACGGGGGCATATAATTCTGCCAATCATCTGTCTCAGCCGTGGCTTGCTCTTCATTTGATTCTTTAATTCCTGCAAGCTCTCGAGAATAAGGACAGTCAGCCCAAGATGGAAGTGGATCCGGAATGTCAGAATATGGAGTAGGTGAGAAATGCGAAGAAGTGGAGAAGTCAGTCGGAGTTTTGACTTCAAGATCGGGTTGAGGAGGAGCCGGCCACGGGTAAGGGTCTCCCGTGGATGGCGGAGGAGAAAGCGAAGATGAACGGTAGATGGTCGAGGAAGAGTGACCAGAGGTCATGGGGTATGGGGACCAATATCCCGACATCTTGAGGAGGGAATGATGAATGCAAGAAGATTGAGGTAGAAATGTGCAATTACACAGGATAACACACACGACAGACACAAAGACAAACGCAAGAGCAAAACCCCGAGTTCACACTCAACACGGTGAAGGACCCGAAACCGAGTCCAATTAATCTTGTAAATTTTAAGTGTGGTTTTCAAGCAAGATAGCAAGGATTACGTGGCCTAAAGGGAAGTCGGCTCAGAGCCGGATGCGTCTTCCCTGTTTAACCTGTCGCCTAAGATACCACCACTCCTTCCTTTCTTCGCTCCTATCCCAAG
Source organism: Ottelia alismoides (assembly GCA_037367405.1). Taxonomy (NCBI): domain Eukaryota; kingdom Viridiplantae; phylum Streptophyta; class Magnoliopsida; order Alismatales; family Hydrocharitaceae; genus Ottelia; species Ottelia alismoides. The sequence continues at coordinate 340,787 of JAZKJV010005408.1, forward strand.
TCGATGGATTCAATGACCACACCCCTATCTACCTGCAAGCAGGCGGAGGCTGACAAGGCCGGAACTTCACCCCGGGGGGTTACTGGCAGCTTGTCGCAAAGTACCGCAATTTCGCCCCTATCTACCTGAGACAGGCGGAGGCTACTTGGTACTAGTCAATGAATCTGAAATTATTCGACTTGTGATATTTGCTAAGATCAGTCAGAATGTGATATGGAAGGCGGGGATTCGGGCTCTGCCTTAAGGTGTTCATACACACTCAAGTACCCTCACTCAGCCTGAAAACAAGGTCGGGGTTACTCTCCCGCAAACAAGGGTTACTTTTAGTTAATTTTTTTTGGGTCCAATTCAATTAGCAGCCTCGATTTTAGATATTAGTTATCACTGATATTAATCCACACAAGCAATCACGTCTACCGTCCAGTCCCAATTCCTTTATCCTAGGTTAGAAAACCGAGAGAGAAAATCGGAAAAAGCCGATGCGATCGAGAAAACGATGATGAATGCTTGAGTAAGAAGACTTACAGTGCCTCCAGCTCTCTACAATGCAGGATGCAGTACTGAATTGAAATTTTACACTAAATGATATGCAAGCGATGAAAAGCCGCACCTAAACAGGTAGTCCTATTAGCGAGTGAAGAACAAGTTAATTTGACTAGATCTGCGGTCTAAGTGCGTCTTTTAAGTGTAATGTGTGGACCTAAATAATTACGAGCACAAGCAAATCCTAGAGTGGCTCAAGGAGCCGCTAGTGCAAGCTAAATTACAATTCACCCACACAGCACACGGGACACAGTTTCCACTATCTTTACACGCGCGAGATCCCAAACGGGAACCGCTGGAAATGATGCAAAAGAAAAAAGAAATAAAATATAAAAATATACAATGCCTCTCTGTCACTCAAAAATGTAAATGCTAAGTCCTCGAAGCGTCGCCGACTCCTTGCGGTCCTCGCACAAAAAATTAAATGGAGGTCAGAGAGTGACAAAAATAAAATACTGCAAAAATAAATGAGAGAAAATAATTACAAGAAAACCGGGGGTCAGACTACCCGGGGAATGAAAATCAAACACTCAAAAATGTGCTACAAATTAACCTAAGCCGTGCCTCCCCGGCAACGGCGCCATTTTGATAAACGCTCCCCGCACCCTTAGTTAATTCGGGCAAATTAATGGTCCAAATTAATTTTAAGTGTTCGTTGCAGTCGGATACGAGAGGTTAATCAAAAACCACTTAAGTCAGATTTTGGTCAATTTTAAGCGGTGATATTTTTTTACTTGGTGGAGTCCAAGGTCGATCTCAGGGAGGCAACTGTCTCCTTAGGTGGATCACAGCAATTTTCAAGTGTTGATGTTCGAGGGTCAATTTTTTTTGGTCTTTTTATTTCTTATGCAGACATATGCAGACAAATCTCAGCCAATTTAACTTTAACTTTAATTGGAGTATCAAACGAAGTCCAAAAATAATGAAAATTGGCCAGATGGTTATTTATGATGATAATGACCTACATTAATTTTTTTGGAATTTTTCGACTCAAAATAATTTTTCTGTGAATTAAATAAACAGACAGAGTGATTTTCAGTGTTTAATTTTTAATAAATATCAAATCACATTTTTTCCAAGAACTAAAATTATCCTAGGAAGGTCTAATGATCAGGGACCTAGGAAAATTAACAGATCTAAAATTCACTGTGAAATGAATTAATTAAAATTAATTTAAGAAAATCACTAAACTATTTATTTAGGCCTCGATATGCGTGCAAATGATATGAAATTTTTATGGAGTGTTAAAAATGATGTCCTTAAGCTACTGTGAATTTTTGGTGATTTTTGAAGGCACTGATAATTAATTAAAAATCAAAAGGCATCACTGGGCAAAATATGTCTCAAATGAACCAATTAATTCATTGATAATTCAATTAAGCCAACAAAAATCAGACACGTGTACAAACAGATAGAGGACAAAATTTCCAACAACATGCAATTTCTAGAATCTCAAAATGATGAAAAATGCACTCTAGGGAAACGTGCAAACACAAGGGTGTAAATGCAATACTGGAAATTAAAATTTCAACAATTAAATATGCTGACAGGGACTAAAATGCAATTACCGATAATATGCAGGACTTCTATGCAATTTTTCCACGAGACACGTGCTCCTCACGTGATGTCTGCTTCACAGGGACCTCTTCGCAATTTTTGAAAGCTCCAGGGGTATCTGTGCAAATAACCCAGGTCGCACGTGCTCCTCACGTGGGGCGACCTAGGTTCGGAAGGCGTCGGAGGCTCGGAGTAAGGCTCGGGTCCTTCTGGAGGTTCGGACTAGCCTCGGGGCAGCTTCGGGTCACCCGAGCCTAGGCTTGGGGGCCAAGGCTCGGATAAGGGGACGTGGCGGCCTGAAGGCCCTTGGATCAAGATGGATCCAAGGGATGTCGATGAAGACGCATGGCTCGATCAAGATACGTCAGATCTGTGTTGATCTGACGGCTCCTGTCTTCTCCCAATGTTGATGATGCGGAGGGCTGATCGCCGTTAGATCCTGGACGATCCAACGGTGCTGGCGAGGCGCGGCTGAGTGGCGACGTGGCACGAAGTCAACCGTTCGATCAAACTAATCGAACGGCAGCTGGAGCTTCTCCTTCAACGGGCCTCCGCCCTCACCGGAGGAGATGGCTGTGCTCCGACGAAGGGGCGGTAGCTCCGCCCGTTCCTCCAGGTGCCGATGAAGCTCTCCGAGGTGTCGGAGATATCCCAGCAGGAGCGTGATGACGCGGCGGAGGCGCTGATGGTCTCAGGAGCAACGGAGGGTGCCTGGAGATGGATGACGACGAAGCTCGAAGTTGTCTCCGGTGAAGGTCCGGCCAATGAAGGAACGAGAGCCTGCAGGGGTTAGATGAGGTAGCCGAAGCGTGCAGGTGTTCGTGGTGGAATGTGAAGTGATCGGCGAGGCCTGAAGCGAGGGGAGGTGGTCGGATGGCGGAGCTCCGGCCAGGTGGCGGAGCTGAAGGTCGATGGCTGGTGAAGTAGAGGGTCTGAAGGTGTAAAGAGGTCAGCGAGGATCAGAGCTTCGTCGCCCAGCTCGTCGGAGTGTTGAGGAGGCGCGAAGATGGCTGATGACGGCGAATAAAAGCGGCGAAAATCCAAGAAAAAGAAGAAGAAGATTGGAGGATGATGGAGGGAATTACCTGGGGATTGGGGCTCAGCTTTGAGCTCCAGGTCGTCGCTCAAGGGGTCGGTAAGGTCCCGAGCTCTAGCAGCTGCTCGAAGGAGGCTGCGGCACGACGGAGGTAGCCGTGGATCTCGCCGGAGTGGATCTCTGTCGTCGCTCGACAACTCAGCCAATTGCTGTCACCAATAGGAAGCTTGGAGCTCGAGGGACCTCCCTGGAGTGGCGGATGGGGGTGAACGGTGCCGGTGGCTGGGTATTTATAGGGAGAAGGAGGTGGTCTGGCTGGGTGAGTGGCGAAGTTGGTGGCTGTCGTGGGGCGAGTGTGGCGGAGATGGTGGTGTTTGAGGGAGCTGGCGAGGGAGAGGGATGAGTGGGGTGTGTCGTGGGGAGGTCAGCGGCCGGCGAGGGTGGAGGGAGCGCTTCCAAGAATAGGAAGGGGGTGCCCCTCCCGCAAGGCAGAGATCGTGGGAGAGAGGGGGCACCCGAGGTAGGAGACGAAGTCTCCACCGTTGGATCTTGTGATCCAACGGTGGAGATCAGCGCGTAGCGAGCGGTTATGATTAGATCTGGGATGCCCAGATGAGGGGTTATGAGAGCGCCACGTGGCGCGTTGTGGCGAGGCGCGAGCGGATGGTTCAGATGAAAGGGTGGAGTTGATCTGAGGGTCGAGACTCGCTGGAAGATGGGCGGCTGTGATGAGAGGATCGGGGGCGCGATCGAGCGGCGTAGATGCCACCACGTGGAAGGCTGAGAGCGCGGCGCTAAGGGACGGTGGAGATGAAGTGTGGAGCGGATCGGGTGGCTGGGAGGTGGTTAAGAGCGTGGAAGAGCCTGGACCGTTGGATCTGAAGCGCGATCCAACGGTGGAGGGCGCGGGCGGACGAGGCGAAGGGCAGCGGGCCGCGTGGCGCAATCAGAGGGCGCCACGTGGCCTGCTGTGAATGTCTGGAGGGGAAAATGCGTGTAGATCGAAGAGGAAGCCGAATTTGGAAAAACTCAAAACATGAAAGTTGTAGATCTTGATGAGATCTACAAGTTTCATGTTGACCAAAGACGGAGATAAGGTCAAATATGGTACATAAATACAAGGATACATAAATGTACGTATGTAGTATACAAAATGACCCAAAAACCCAAGTTTCTCATACAAGCTCCAATTGCAATGAAATTAGTCTCATTTTAAAGGTCTTTTAATATGTAGTATTCTAAGAGTGAGTAGACCTAATTAGGGGTTTGTATGAGGGCTTTATGTGTGTTTTAATGTACAAGGGTTCCCAGGATGTTTGGGCTATTTTACAAGGGTGGCTTTTTGGCATTCTTCCCTCTATTATTAAGGAATATATACCTATATTATAGAGAAGGAGTTATTTTGATGAAGATGTATTTTACAGGGGATTTGTGGCTACTTATTTAAATGCAGATGAGCTGCTATAATGCATGAATTATGGATGCATGCATGAGTGTTATTTATGCAAGATAAAAGGAAATATGCCTCTATTTTCTCGGGAACAAGGCTCTATTTTTGACTTTTGATGTGATGAATCACAGATTCATCATCTGGTCAGAATCTCCTCCCCTTTGTCACTGATAACAATGGTGATCCCTGATTTCTTCGGCACTACATGCAGGGGACTTACCCATTTGGAGTCGGAGATGGGATAGATGAATCCTTCATTACACTATTCTGTAATTTCCTTCATGACAACCTCCCACAGGTTGGGGTTCAATCTGTGTTAAAATTCCCAAGAGGGTTTACCATCTTCCTCAAGATATATGCAATGCGATAAGAGTGAAGGATTTATCCCATGGAGATCTGTTATATTCCAGCCTATCACCTTGTGGTTTCTTACAAGAACCTCAAGCAGACGAGATTTTTGTTCTTCGGTCAGATGGGAATTTATGATGACCGGATGCATATCAGGTTCACTCGCAAGGAAGGCATATTTTATGTTAGTGGGAAGAGGCTTGAGCTCTAGTGGGGTGGGAGTCGGCTTGGTGGCAACCTCAGCAATTGTAACAGGTGTCAGATTTTTCATTTGTTTGTTGTCCACCATTGTGCATTTAGATTTTGAATTCATAATATCACACAATATGCAATAAAATCATCTTGCTCGGATGAGGATGGCTATTCATTCATTTCTACATAACCATCAACAAAAATCTCATCATCAAAGACCTCGGTAAATTCGACTGCGTTATCCATGCATTCCTCTATGGAGAGAAATTCATGTATTTCCTTGTCATCCAAGACCAATTTGGTGTCTCTAATATCAACCAAAAAGTCATAGTCTTCTTGTCCATGTGGCTTGAGCTCAGAACAGATACCACTTCAGCTGGTTTTGGTTCGGGGACCATCTCTATTAGCTCTTTGTCACTGTTTGAGTGGAATGTGATCTCTCCAATGCTATAATTTACCACTACCTCAATTGTTTGAAGGAACGACCAACCGAGGATGATTCGGGTATGGAGCAAATGTGCGGAGGTGTCCATGTCCAGGACAATGAAGTCAACAGGGAATTGCAATCCTTGAACGATGACGATCACATCCTCCAACATGCTCCTGGCCCGCTTAATTGATCTATCTGTGAATTGCATAATCATCTTTATCGGCTTGAGCGCCCCCAACCCAAATTCTGTGAGAAGGGAAGAAGGAAATAAATTGATAGATGATTTGTTGTCAAGCAAGGTGTGCTTGAACTCCTGGTTAAAGATCTGGCATATGACTAGAGGAACTCCCTTGTCTTTCTTTTTGTGCAGGAGGTTGCTTATGGCGTTCACAGTGGCCATGGTGAGAATATGTTTCTCATGTTTTCCGTATCTGGTTTTGCAGGGATGACGCTTCATTGTACATTCTTCTTTCAACCTTTTCTTCACAACATGAATGTACTCCATGGTCTTAAGGAGTGGAATTTCCAACATAATGTTTTCAATATTTCAATAATGCTAGGATCAGATAAAGCAGTTTTCAATTTTTTATAGTTTTTATTTAATTACGTCGGGAAAAGGAATATGTACATAAGAAAATACCGAATTCTGTAAAATTTTGTCCATATCATTGTACACAGGTAGATGACAAAAATGTAAAGAATTATCTACATTCTATGGACCAAAACATTCTACAGGCTTGGCTCCATCTGCTGGCATTGGTTCGGCTGACTCTGTTGGCTTCTCCATCGCGAGCACGACTTCATATCGTCATCGCTTTCTTTTTGCTTTTTTTATTTTTATCATTTATTTGTGTTTTTAGAGGTGGTGTTGCATCTTCAAAATGTTCTTGGGCCCCTTCGGTTGGCCGGGCTGAGGACTCGCCATCAAACACTTTTGTTTTCCCTTCGTTGTCGCAGTCAGATGAAGTGTCCTACCGCTCTTGAGAGTTACATAGTTAGATAAAACAATAGTATTTTCAACTGAATCAGGTTGGGCACTGCAGACTACCTGCTCCTTGTGATGGAAGCTGTTTGGGTTGGCTTTAACCTAAGCCAGAATGACAGTTTTTGTGGTTGTCAGATCGCCTATCTCATGGTTCATCTCAACCGTATTTATGAAGAGCTGGGCCAAACAATCAAGTGTCGATTTAATCGGTGTTGCCTTTGAGGATCCATCCTTGTGTGGCTGCTAACTCTGATGGTACTGGGGAGGATGCTACTGGTGAGCTTAAGAATACTGAGGAGGAGGGGGAAGAGAAGGATATTGTTGGTGATACTTCGGAGAGGAAAACTGATGTTGATAATGAGCATCCGGTTATTGATAGTTCTATTGATGGTATCCGAACTCCTGGTAATTTGGCATCCAGGTGTAACCATGCTACAAAGGGTGCTAGTGATGGTTTTGATTAGGCTGGATATTCTGCCCTCTTTGATGTTGGTGGAATTGTCGAATGGAGGTGTTGTGACCCTAGGGTTGTTCCTGAGGATGGGTCAACTGCCGATTATTACTCCAAACATTATTCACCTCCTAAATGAGTGGTGAAGGTGGGGAAGATGGCTTGATGTATTTGGGTTGGTACTTAGGTGGCTGGTAAACAACCATTTGCGACTCTGGTTGCGGTTGCAGCTGCTCGGGTGCCTGCACGTAATATACGTGATGGACCAAAGGCTGTATGGGACTCGGTTGAGATAGTTGTTGCATTGTATGCTCCTTCTCAGCAAGAATATCAGGGGTGGCTGCCACGGAATTGCAGGCACTGATTGTGTTCGCCAGCAACTCCAACTAATTGGTAATGGTGTCGAGCTTGTCAAAGCCCTTCGTTCTCTATTCGATCACATCGATCTTCTCTAAATAATGCGATCTCTTCTTTATGATGTCCACCTTGGACAAGTGACTCCCAATGATGTTGAGATCGATGTTCTCAAACATGTCCGCTTCATGGGTATCTGCCATATTGACATTCTTTGGAGGATCTGTGACAGTACTTGAAAGGAATGAGCGGAGGAAAGTGTGGCCTCTCCTTCATCCATCTCCTCGAATATCTACCATATTTCATCCTCGTCCTTGTTGAATGGGACCCTGCGTAGGCAGCATCAACCAGACATTGATCGTTCTCTGTAAGCCCCTCGAAAAAAGTATTGGACCAAGCTGGTCTTCAAGATATCATGTTGGGGGCACTTCTCTATCAAATCATTGAACCTCTCCCACGTCTCGTGAATAGACTCTTGGGGTCCGTGGAAGATACTGGAAATTTTGGAGCGCATTAGATTGAGACGACCGAGAGGGTAGTATTTATGCAGGAATGCAGACTTCAGATCCTCCCACATCATCACCACTTTCCCCAAGTGGTTTATCCAGTAGAGTGCTTTGCTTTGTAGGCTAAAAGGGAAAGCAGTCATCTTGACTACACCCAATGGGATGTTGGGGTAGTGCGTCATGCTGTAGATGCATCCAAACTGCTATAAATGGATATATGGCGCTTTATTTAGGTTCCCGTGGAAGCTGGAGAGAAGAGAAAGGAGTTGCAACTTCAATTCAAAGTGTTTGTGGATCGGTGGAATCTGGATCCATTCGATGATTTGGTCGACCCCAGGGTTGTATGTCTACTTCAAGGTGGGCTTGGGTTGGCCTCTCCTTCCTTTTCCCTCGCCTCCGCGAAGTCCATCTACATAGTGATTATCTTCATCATAACCATAGAGATCATCATCTCCTCCTCATTATGCATCTCTCACTTCTGACCTCCTCCTCAAGTCATTAGAATCTCTTGAAAGGCGGCCTGGGCAAGTGCTTTATCAGTTAACTGTTGTTGAACGGCCTGGATGGAGGCCAAAATCCGGTTGTTCACCTCATTCTAGATTGTGTCTACTCTGTATTCTGCTTAGTGCTCGGAAACTATGGTCTCTTTTCTCAGCCAGTAGGATTCATCTCTAAATCTGATTGTGAATACTTGGTCTCCAAATCAGGGTCCTGATCTGTAATTGGGAAAATACCCCGATCAGTCTGCATGCAGGCACCGAATGCAGAAAATAATTCAGAATTAGGATCAATTATGGATTTTATTTATGATGGAGATGTGTAAGGAGTGAAATAAATCTTCATCCAAAAAGGGCATAACTCAGGAATATAGTTTTCCTAGTTTGTGGGAGGTGGAAAAAGCGAGGAGCCCTGAGAATGGTTCGTAAATTCTAAACCATGAACTTGAGGATCACCCCGAATTATTGGAGATGCCGAACCCATGAAATCGATGTGGGTGTCTATGGAGTCCTGACTAAGCCTTCTTGGAGTTGGCATCTTGATGGAAAAAATAAGATTGAGGATGGATGAAAGATACTGTGATGAATAAGAAATAAAATGAATGTAAAATAGTAGAAGGCTCACAATGAGCAAGGGTCATAAAGAAATATAAAAAGGAGAAATGACAATGGCACAAGTGCATGGGACTGATCTTTGAATCCTGATATAGATTAAAAAACAACAAATAAAATGTGTTCACCAACTCGACACTTGTGAAGCCGTGAAAGTTTGGCTATTGTTATCTTTTCAATTTTATAGTCGTTGATTCAAGCAAAAATTATAATATGTCCTTAACGGCTAGCCCTATAGGAGATTGTACTGCTAGGAAAGTATCCACGTACTTATCCCAGCTCCTTTGTATCATGTGATCTGCACTTTTTGAGGTCCTCAATATCGGTCCTGGGTGGCTACTCATCCAAAGTAGAAGAGAGGAAACCGATAGATGAAACCACTACTTCCCTAAAATATGAGGTACCCATACGCAAGATGATGAGACAGACACACCCGTGAGGGCGTGGCCTATTCTCAATACTTCAGACCAAGTCAGATACTCTACACAAGGTAAAGCACCGTCATCGACAAAACCCTATTCGCCTACGTACGATAGAAGCGCAAATACTTTGTCAGTCCCAAGTGATAGTTGAGGCATTCACAGATTGGGTTTCTACCTTTATTCCTTAAGAGTCATGCCTCACTCTCTCTAGAGCATATCTGAATACAATGAGGGCTTTGTGAACCCCAAACAATGATTTTCATTACAGGTTTTAATTAGGATCAAAGTTTATTCAGCAGTCCCCTTACTTTAATTTTTTAGTTTTTGCCTTTTTAAGTATTTTTCAAAATAAGTGCCTAATGGTTTTTTTGGATTTTCTTTTAAACCTAATGCTTAAAATTAGAGGGAGACAGTGGCAAAGCAATACAAGGCGACACTATGATGGAAATCTCACCCTTTATGTCAAAAATTATGGATGCTCAGATAGAGGACTTGTAGTGCTTCCAAGCTCTCTCCATATGGGATAAAAAACAAAAATCTTTAAGCCTAATATATATGAGATGCAAGAAGGAGAAATTTCCCTAGGCAATAATTGCTATTAGTATGAAGCAGAAGATTGAGTTTAATCTAGAACCAAATGTAGACTATAAGAATATGCATATATTAGGTGTGTGAATTTAGCTTACTCGATCAAGTAATCCTAAAATGCAAGAGGTTCAACCACAAAAACAAAGAAAAATAAAGGCAAAAAGCACAAATCATGGGAAACAAAGAAAATAAAAGGAAAATAGGGAGAATAAAAAAGAAGAAGGTGAAGAAAATCACGAAAAATCTGATGAGCCCTAGAGTGAATAATCACTTGGTAAAATAGACCCGAATATTCAAATGTCCACTTGTATTATTACAAATTAATATAAAAATAAAATGACTATCTATCTCTCACAAAAAATAAAATAAAGATGCTATGCTAATGTCTACTTTGTATCTTTCTCCGGCTCTCTCTAGTTGACCCAAAGGAAGAAGGGTCAACCTCCTCGCAGCTCGAGTGCACCAAACTCCTAAGAAGTCATCTTCGCCACACGGTCCCTCGAAAGAAATTCAACAAATAAAATGGAATAGCATAAATAAAAAATTATATCAAATAAAATAAAAATAAAGCAGAAAATAATGAAACAGAAAAATCAACAAAAAAATCTATCTTATGTGTTGCTCCCTGGCAATGACGCCATTTGATGAACATTATAATCGTGTGAGGGATCCTAACGTTCGGACTTGGAGGGCTTGCGGTGCCCGACAAGTCGGGTCTGGCAATCGATGAGTCGATTGCTCTCTAGGCTCTCTGATATCCGCAATCAAGTGCATCAATAATTAACCACAATGATGCTCCAACAATAAGTACAGTGAGAAAAAATTTATTATACCCTACAAAATGATACGTATAGCATGCAAATGTATGGGTTGAAACACAAAGAAGCAATGGGGATAACCATAAAAATTGACAGAAAAGAATCAATTAATGTTTTTGTGTTTTTCTAGGGATTATTTATTTTTGTGGGTTTTAAATATTGTATTTTTTGTTTTTAATTTTGCACTTTTTATTGTCTATTTATATTATCTGATTTTTAGTTTTCTTTTTAATATATGTATAATATGTATATATAAGTATATATAAATAGTATACCTAATATTATAGCTATATAGGATATAAATATATAATATATAGGTAAAAATTGGAAAAATATCCTAAGGTGCAGTCTTTTTTATTATTTAAGGGTTTTGAAATGTTTTGGGTATTTTTAATAATAATAGTTGTAGTAATATAATTATATATATATATCTATATATGCAAAATCTGAGATTTTATAATTATAGATATAGCTAAAAATACTCAAAATTGGTAAAATAAAATTTTATCTTTTTATGTTTTCTTTATTTTAGGAATTTTTATTATAATTATTGTTGTTTTTGCATTTTTTCATTTAATAAAAATGTCAAAATAATGACTAATAATAATAGGTCAGAGTATTTTGGAATTTAAAAAAATAAATATATCAAAATTTTCTAAAACTAGTTTTAAGATATAATAAATAATATAGATAAAATTTATAAACAAAAATGCTATTTTTGGATTTTTGATAATTTTTAATAATTTTTATAAGGTTTTTGGGTTTTTTCAAATTTTTATATTTTTCTTTTGTGATTTTTAGTGATTTGTAGTCTAGAGTTCAAAAATACAATAATAAAGATACTTCAATTTTTTAGATTTTTCAAAACATATTTATATTATTTCATATTTTTAAATGCAAATAGGAAAATTATGTAATGTTTTTGAATTTTAAATTAGAAAAAATTTTAATTACCTTACAAAAAATACATGTGATTTAATATACGTCCGAACACTTAAAATAATTTTCCTATAATTTTAAATGTAAAATGATATTTTTAATAATAAAAATATAAGAAGTAAAAATTAATGATCCGGCAAGGACCTAAATGCAAATAAAATAAACAAACATGCATTCCACAACATTATTCGAAAGTTTAGGGGAAAACACGCAAAATTCCTTAAAATATCAAATTAAATAGACGCGGTTGGGGTATATATGCATATGCAATATCCCAGAAAGTACAGGGCCAACTTGCAAATTTTCTAAGATATATTACACTTCGATATAATTTGCTAGAATTAAATAATAATAAAAACCCACAGGGGGTCTGTAAAATGTCCAGACCCCTCACGTGTATGTGCACGTGACGTAACATGGACATGACTCAAATGCAAATAAAATAAATAAGGGGCCAAAGTAAAAATATTACAAAAATAAATGAACTACAACAGAAAATTTAAAGACTAAACTGAAAAATACAAAAGTAGAGGGGTGCAGAGCAAAATATCCCTCTTGTGCGCAATCCAATGGCTGAGGCGCTTCACTTATCCATGTGGTGGCCGCTGAGAAGGCAGTGATGATTTGCAGATGCACGGCTAAGATTAGAATGTAGGTCACGATCTGATGGTTGATGGCTCGATGATTTGAAGGCAGGTGGGACATCTGGAGCGAGCGCACGATCGAACGACCAGGAAACAAGGAGGAAGAACAAGGAAGAACACCCGCTCGGGTGAACTTTGATCTACCTTCCTAATCAATTTCGGACGCTGGAGGGGCTTGCAGAAGGTGCAAAAGTTGGTTGGATGGCTTGCACGACGGTTGGATGCTTCAAAAGGGTTTAGGACCCATCGAAGGGGTCCTGGATGGTCGAGGAAGTTCAGGTAGCTAGGGACCATCGTTCGTGCAAAAATTGATCCAGATGGGGTCCTATGAGTCCAGAACCATTTAAATTAGGTGCGCAAAGGAAAATGGAGGGTTCTGTGCTTCGTTTGATGTGCTGATGAACATAGAGAGAGTGCGACGAAGGTCTTCCGGCAGACGACGGGGGAGGAAGACCCAATCACTCGATCTCAAGTGGATCTAGGTGAGTGGAGGTGCCAGGGGCATAGGGAAAATGACGGGGAATGAAATGGCGTGGTTAGGTGAGGAGGAGGACATTCGAAGTGCTGGGGAACAGTGGACGGAGCTCAGGCTCCGACGGACCACGATTGAGTGATTTTACAAAATAAAAGCGAAAATTAAACAAAACTAAGTCCTGCATTATGCTAAGGTTAATGCCAGGAATAAAAAGAACTAAAAACTTAGGGCTCTACCTGTATGAGAGGGAGCCAAGGAGGAGTGCCGCCTGGAGATCTTCAACGAGCTCAATCACTAGATCCAAGCCTCTTCCTCTGCGCCAAATGGTCGAGTCGATTTGTTGTTGTCACCAGCAAGCTTGGACACGAGAAGATCTGAGGATTTCGAGGTGGAATCGGGATCAAGTTTGAAATGAAGGTGGAGGACTTTTATGCATAGGGTGGTTTGATCGAGGCCACGACTCGACTAAGTGGCCTCAGATCAAGGCAAGATGTAACATAAAAGATTGACGATAGAGGAGGAAAAATCAAGGGCTCGATCATAAAAAATGAAAGAATTAAATGGGAAAATCAAGGAAGATGGGGTTGCAGCAAGTCTGACAGGCCTAGGGTAGTAGAGGGGCCAGTTGACCGGCGGGTCAACCAAGGCTGGGTCCCCATTGGTCCACGTGGGATGTTAGAAGACAAAACAGAAAATAAATGTGAAAATAATTCAAAAGAAATAGAAAATGATTTTATTATTTTTCCTTAAAAAATAAAAATATTTATTATTTTATGTTGTATTTTATGGTGATTTTTATTTATTTTTTGAGTTAATTTATTAGGTGTTATTTTTTGCATGTACAAATATAGGTATATTTACCTATAAATAGTGTATTTTTTTATTTTGTATTTTAGATTATATTGTTTTATACAATTATTTTATGCACTTATAACTTATTTAAATACAAATATATTTTTTTGAGTTTAATTATATGCTTAAATAATTAAGTACATTTATTATATAGGTATATATAAGTATAATTCATCTATGTATTATAGTATACTTATTCATTTTAATGTATTTTTATTATTTATATTTTATTTTAATTATTTATATGTATTTTAAATAATATTTACAAAATTATAAAATATAAGGAAATGAACAATAAAAGGAATAAATATAATGATTATTTTGTACAAGTATATTGCACAATGAGGGCCCAAAACCTATCTTTTCCATCTTCATTGCAAATTGAATGGAACCACTTTCATTAAATAGATAATATATTTTTATTAACAATAAAGATGAGTTTGATGAGTTTGGAGCTTGTATGGAGAAGATATAGATTTGGGAAGTTTTCTTTGCGTCTTTTCATTCTGAGTGTCTAGGGCACTATGCGCATTAAGTTTAAATGAAACAAAATTTGTATTTTTCTTTGTATTTTTATGTACAAGTTTTATGTTCAAAGTTTTTTATTTCAAGTATAAAAATAATAAAATAAAAAGGTCCCAAAAACAATTTATGAATTTGAAATTATGGTTTTGAATATTTACTGGCCCTTATCTTCCCCTAATTTATTCCTTATCAACCTATTCCTCATGATACCTAGGTTTTGGGGTTTAAAATCATTCACTGCCTTTAGTATTTCATTTATTTTTCTTGTATTTTCTTTATTCTTTTATTTTGGCATTAAATAGGACATTTTATACATGATAATTATATCAATGAGTGAATGTTATTATGCATAAATTGACACTATTTATATGCATTTAACTAGGGATTTAATGCCAAAATGAAAGAATAAAGGTAATGAAATGGAGATTCATCAGTGGTCCGCTCCATTGTCTCTTCTCACCTCCTCCCTCAACTGCACGATCAGCTTTGATGGATTCAATCTCTACCCTTCATCAGCACCTCATCCCGGACCACTTGATTGCCTTGATCAGGCGCATCGGGGCCCTCTCTTCGTGTCACGCTCTCGATCGTTGGATCGCATGATCCAACGGTCCCACAATCATCTCCTACCACTAACCGCTCCCCTCTCCATGTCACACCTTACCGAGAGCTCCTCTTCTCCCATTTCTCTTTGCCACCCCACACCACCTCCCCACTCACCAATCACTCCCCATTGTCGACCACATCACCATCTTCCACGCGATCGGTCTCACACCCATGTTCCCCCTCGCAAAAGTCAAAGACTAGCAATTGGATCCCCATCGCCCACATCTTGGAACCCCCAAGACCTTCTCTTCAAAACCACCTCCACCAGCCATTTTGGCGCATATCCACTCTTCGTGAGAGGCTCTAGCCTAGCTCTCTCCCCCTCCTCATGACAGGAGGAGGCGGAATCGAGATGCGATAATGGTTGCAGCCTCTGGTGAGATCCATGATCTTTGGCCAACCACGACCACCTAGCAATGTCTCTTTAGTTTCCTCCACCGGCTAAGGAGGTTAAATGAAGATCGAAGGCTCTAATTGGCCCTCATCCACAGCCTCCCGATCACTCCCACTTTCTTCTTCAACCTCCAGGTAAGTTCTTCTTCTTCATGGGTTTCTCTGATTTTACTAGACATTCACAACCACTTTCATCCTTGATTGATAGCATTTCCGCCTTCATCGCACATCACTCATTCACGCTAGCCATCCCGATCACCTCCTCCCTTTGGCCACAACCTATTCACTTTCACCCCCTTCTTCTCTGGATCGCCCGAGAAAAACTCATCGGAGTCTTCACCTTCTTTGCTACATGACCCTTTATTTCACTTCACTTCACTCTCACATAGCATGCTTCAACTATCCTAACCCTTTTGCAGGTCAATTCTTCATTGGTTGGACTTTGGGTGGGGCTTCGTTCTAGAGCTCCACCTCTGATGAGTGTATGCCGTCAGCCCAATCTAGAGAGTCTCATCCGTCCTCCACCGCCTTAGCTTCATCGCCAGTCATCTAGGAATCTTCTTGGATCACCAACGACTATAGTGGAGCGTACAAGAGCTCAGGTATCATCATCGGAGATCAATATGCACTGTCGTGGAGAGGAGGAACGACCCCATCGAGCTACGTGTCATTGGATGGCACCCTCCCGGTGTCCATCCAACAGTTGTGGAGCAGCCATGTCACCCGTATGAGGCGCAAAGGCTCGGTGGATCGAGCCTCACCCGAGTTTCTTTAGGCCACCCATGGGAGGGGAGGCGCTGGGATCAGCTCGACCCTTTGCCCTAGCATCCACCCATGTGCACCACGTGTGTTGGCCTGAGATTTTTGCAGCGAAGCCCCACGTTGTTCTTCAAATTGCATTTAGGTTCAGACTATAGGAACCTTACATGGTGCTCCTGGAAAACTATGCAAAGACCACACTAACTCTAGATAATTATAAAATGGTCTCAGCATATTGGAAAATTTTAAAAGGAAGGTCCATGAGTTTTTATATTCGCAAAAATGGTCCTCCAAAGGCATGTCTAAGATGGTTTCATAAATATTTGCATATTTTTCAAACATTTATGCCCCTAGAGTCTTTGTTTCATATCTTGAGCATTTGAACTCCGATTTTGATGATTTTATTTCATTATTTTGCTTGTTTGATGCTCTAACTGATGTATACTTTAAATGATGATTTGATATGTGAAACAGGATTATTTTATGTGTTATATAATATGTCACATTATCTTGTGCTTTAATGCCATTTTCTTATATATGGACTTATTTGTTACATCAAATAATCATAAATGAATCCCCTATTCATTGCTCAATTAATTGATTATTGTAGGAGCGTATGCAAGTATATATATATAATTGTGTGTAATTATGTTGCATGTTGTTCATTTATTTTAACTTGCATGAAAATCGATTAAAAATATTATGTTCACGCATAATGTGCTTGCATAGTTTTGTTTATGCCTTGTTGACCTAGATAGATATTAGTATCTGATTAATCACATTAGGTAGCTTGTGTCCCTGAGTTCAACCTTGGACTTGTCCAGGTTAAAAATTTATTAAATCGAGCCCCTCCTCGCGGAGATATTTTGTGCTCAATTTCTGGTAGATCGTTGAGTGGTCATGTTACAATTCGTCGTTATTAAAAATACCACTCAATAGTTCATCAGATGACGTTGTTTCCAGGGATACGACTCATCTTCTTGATTAGTTGAATTTTAGTACTTAATTAAGTGTGATATTTATTTCAATATGTGTTTGTTGACTAACTTGCATCATTTTCTTAAATTTCATTGCTCTTTATTTATCTTGATATTATATTTAATGCATGATTTTTATGGCAGGGTCCGTAAGGATCGAAGACACTCAGGTGATGCGCATGTGAGGATTCACGAGCTCCAACTGCAAGGAGCCACAGAAACATTCTTCGAATATCAAGATTTATAATTAACAATTATGTTTTATAATTTTTGTAAATATGTCTGTAATAATTGTCTTTATAACGATTCTCGTCGAGGGGTCGTGCTTGTAAATACGAGACTAGACATTATGTGGTGTGTGGAGCTCGTTTCACCCCTAATCCGGGTAGGGCTCCACTTGAGTGTCCGAGCTAGATTAGGCATGCAACTCTCCGAGCATCCTTTATTTTATGTCATGATGTGATTGATCGTAGTTAGGACATACTTAGCATCTAAAATATTCACATCATCTAATTAGATTGATGAGATGCATCGTAACATCGCTCAACTTAGACAAAATCAAAGCAAATTCTTCCCTGCTAACAACAGCATGTTTAGGATGCAGTTTTTTTTAACTTGCATGTATTTAGTGATAAATTTAAATTGAGTCTTGCATAACACACGAAGATAGCTGGGAATCATTGTAAGTATCTCTTCTCAGGCAGGCATCATGATTTCCATTTGCATCGACTTTTCTCCATTCTCAATCTTAGTTTATAACTTAGGATTAAATGGAATCAGGACAGTATGGTAAACGTTGATTGATTTATTGCTTGCTCACATTAATTCGAGTGATAACCTAAGCTAAGACATTGGAACTGATAATGCAATTTGACCTTAATAAAATGGAAAGAAATTCACCTTGTTTTATGGGATTGCAAACCCCACATTGCACTCAGGATGTATTATGCATGTTGAGAGGTAAGGACACATCCCAAGGATAGTGCCCAAAACCCATCATTAAACCTAGCATAAATGGACTCATATCTTGGATGATCACCAAATAAAAATCGAAAAGATAAATGACCGACATTTGTTGGTCTTCATGTGTGTTGGTGAACTCAAGGGTTATGCTTGATTGGTAGAGCCTCGATTATGGTTTATTCAAAACCCTCATATAAACCCTATTCTCCATTTCATCTTATAATATTCATTCGTCATTGAGATTCATCTAACCCTAACCAGTGTCATGGTTCCCCATCCTTAGTTCCATATTCAACATACTTAGGCTACTCTTCAGCCTAAGTATAGGGGGGTCCATGTCTCTCTGATTGTTTACCTCAGATCCCTCCATCTTCATTTCACATCTCTCTACTTAGACTCTTCCCTGCCTAAGTATAGAGGAGACCCGAATTCCCATCCAATTTTCTATTTCATTTCTCATTCGACCCTCTTCTTGATCCTCTTCTTGTACTTAGGCTATTTATAACCTAAGTATAGGGGGATACCTGAGTTAGTTCCTGTATGTCCCTTTGTATTTAGCATGAGCTAAGGCTTTGTATCACTTAGTGCTATGAGGACATAACACAAGCTAAGTATAGGGGGTGTACTGTATATATTTCATATATACTTTAGCCATAGTTCATATTTTCAAAATTTTCAATTTTTTGGGGCTATGGGTAAAATATCGTTTGAACTGATTTGTATAAAAATGATTCCAAATGATCTGAATTTTTTATAACTATGTGACATTGTCTTTGAAAAATATTTTACAATGGTTTGAAAAATGGGGATTTTACTTGTTTTGGAAATATGAAAAATATTTGTAAATATATATTTATGTGACATGTTTTTTAAAATATTTTCAATTTTTTTTCAAAAATATTTTCAAAATGAGGATGAAAATGAGACTAATTGTATTTATAAATAAATATAACATCATACAAAAATAAACATTGCAAAATACAAAAGTCATAAAAATACTAACCAAGTGAGTTGGTCTAATCCCTGAAATTTTCATTATCACTCAAGACTTGAGGAATAAAGAAACTTTGGTTTATGAGATCTTAGGATTCAGAGTTAACCATCCTTACTCATTAGGGTTTGAGACTTAATTATGCACACTACTTTAGTTTGAAGGATATGTATGTTATATTGCGTGCTTAGGTTCTACCTTAAAAGAATACGACCAGCACCTCACATGCACGACTGCATATATTTTGAGATGAGTTGAGGTGTCACGTGAGGAACTCGCATTTGAGATTGGAGTTTAGACCGGATTTTATGATGCTCAAGGATGGGATAATCGATGAAGGCTTCATGTAACATGAGTGTTAACAACCTTAGCCAGTATGATAATGATGAATCCATGATCATCACTCTTTATTCTTTTATTTTAGCTATTTATTTTGGCAAAGCATCATGTAAATAGATGTAAATACAATAAGTTAGCATTATGCATGCATTTGTTAATATTGCATTATTAGCATGTATTTGTGCAAAAATAAAAGAATAAAGAAAAAGAAAAAGGAAGGAGGTATTTCGAATAAATACAGAGTGACCTGAACCCAAGAGAAGGTCAAGCATTGGCCTGATCGCAAAATAAAGCAAGTAGAGAGAGATAGGGCCCACTCTATATTATACATATTATCTAAATTAAATAATTATTTTTTTGGAAAAAAATAAAAATAAAATATTCTTCTTACCTCCTTATATATAGTCCTAAAAATAAAACAAAAATAAGAAAAATAAAATACAAATAAAAATAAAATCCTCTTTCCCTTGTACAAAATACCTGTATATATGTCTTATTCTCTATTTATGATATACTTGTAAATAAATAAGAAAATCAAATAAAAATTATTTTATACTCCAAAAAATATGCTATAAATAAATAAAATATAAAAATTGGGGTATTTGTGTACAAATAATAAGATAAAAATAATTGTACAAAATACATAGGTATATTATACATGTATATAATACATTATACTTTATATAGATTAATTTATTTTTCAAAAAATAAATAAAAAACACATAAAAAGAGTTTAAAAATAACAGACAATTTTCATTTTATACACCTTTTGATTTAAAATTGTTTATTATTTTTATTTAATTTGTAAGTGTTTTGTGCATTCTAATTCTCTGATTGGTCCACGTCATTTCATTGACCTGGGTCAACGCCCTCTTCCAGGCTTGACCCGACCTGATCTGCTTCGCCAGACCGATTTCTTCGAATTTCCTCAGTCGGGTCACGTAGCCCCTCGCCCCGATTCTTCGCATGTGGTCTCTCCTTGGATCCAGGACACTCACGGATCCCTAGGAAGGCAAGGATCTTCGTAGGGTTACGTGCCCTCGCCTGATTCCTCCAACCTCCTGGGAACCCTTTAAATTCTCTTCTCAGCCTCCAAGGAGCGGTAGCTCGTGCCTCGTTCCTCCATTCAACCCTAGCCACCTCCGATTGAGTGACAGCTGTCTGAGGAACCCTTCGGATCGAAGCTTGGAGGAGCAGACACGTTGCTCAGCCTCGTGGCCGGCATGCGCCGCCGCGATCAGCCTCCCGGCCTTTCACAGCTTGGTCAAGGCCATTACCTCGTCGACCACCTTCGCCTGAAGCTCTAGAGCTCGCCTTGGACCTCATGTATCCCTCATTTCCTTCACATTTTCTGATTCGCTTCAATCATTCCATTCACCGCCGTCGCGCGTTCATTAGCTCTGACCAGCTGGTCGAAGCCCTGTTATCCACATCCATCTGCTCCGATCAAACCCCCGACGCACGCTCCACCTTGCACCGCAGCTTGATCCCCCTTAGGCTCGTCCCTTTGGTCGAGATTAAGGACATGATCTTCTCTATCACCTTTGCCGGAGATCGACCCTCGCCCCACGTCGCTTCTTTGCCTTTTCATTCGAATAATCCTCGACCGGAGCTTCACCCCGATTCAAGCCTTCCTTTGCAGGTGTTCGCAAGCGCTGGGAGCCCCAGTGCCATCCGTCAGAGGGCTCGCCGGAGTAGCTTCAGGCCACCTTTGCCGTCACGCACATCCAGTCATCAGCTCCTCCATCAGACCCGTTTAGTCGAAGTAGACACCTCGTCTACCCTTGTTAATTCAATCAAATTAATGGTCAAATTAAAAGTTAGGCTCGTTGCAACTAGGTAATCAAGGCTTCATCAAAAAAATACCACTTTAATTAATATTTAGTTACATGCGAGCGGCAGATTTATTTTACTTGGGCAAGCCCAAGGTCGAACTCAGGGAGGCAGCTGTCTCCTTAGGTGAATTTTAAGTGAATTCGGATATCAGATTTTCAGAAGAATATTTTTGGTCGTTTTTAGAAATTTTTATGCAATTAAGGAAAGAAAAAATGCAATTCCAGGCTAGTTTTACAAGTGAAATTAGAAAGATGACCAAATGCAGTCCAAAAATTATGAAACTTGTTCAGATGATGGAATGTTATGAATCTAAGTGTCTATAATTTTTTTGGAATTTTTCGACTCTAAATGAATTTATTATGAATTAAAGATGAATGCAGGATGATTTTTACAAAATTAATTTTAATAAATACCAAAACACATTATTTCCAGATATAAAAATTATCCTAGATGGATCTAAGTATGAATCCAAGAAAATTAATAAACCTAAAATTCTATGTGAATTAGACCTATTAAAAATCAATTAAGAAAATCACTGTTTGATTTATTCAGGCCTCGTGACGCGTTCCATGCAATGATTTTTGGGCATAATGTAGAGTACTTTATCCTAGGTCTAATGTGATTTTATGGTGATTTTTGGAGCAGCAAGAAATTTAATATGAATTAAAAGGCACACAATGGCAAAATGTAGAAAATTGCACCAAATTAAAATTATTAAATTTCAATTCACAAAAATTAGACAAGTGTCACATGAGATAGAGGACAAGTCAAACTACAACATGCAATTTTTAGAATTTAAAAATGATGATAAATGGACATCTAATTATGCGTGCAAAGACAGGGATCAAATTGCAAATACAGAAAATAAAAATTACTTAAATAAAATGTGTTGACAAAGACTTAAATGCAATTACCAATAATGCGGAGGGGTGGGATGCAAAATTCCCACAAAAACACGTGCTCCTCGAGTGACACGTCTGGCAGGGAGTAAAGCGCAAATTCAGAAAGTCTCCGGAGCTTCTGTATAATTTCCCCAGCCCTCACGTGAGGGACACATGAGGTGCTAGGCTCGGACGGCGTCAGTGGCTCGGACTGAGGCTCAGAGGCGTTGCAGGCTCGGGGTAGCTTCGGTGTTGGCTCGCGTGCTCCGAGCCTAAGGGTCGGTGAAGCGGCTCGGAGGGGACAACGTGGCGTGAGATGGACCGTCAGATCAAGATGATCTGATGGTTGCAGATGCTAGATACGTAGCGCATCTGAGGACTGTTAGATCGAGATGGATCTAACGGTGGAGGATGAAGTCGGCGTGGCGTGATCATGAGGCATCAGATCCTTATGAGATCGGACGGTTGTTGATGCTTGATGAAGCGGGCGACGTGGCAGAGTTGTGGCTGTTGGATCCTCCTGATCCAACAGGGGTGGGATGCAGGCAACGTGGCGCGATCAGGACCGTCAAATCGAGGCAATCCGACGATAGTTGTACGTCGTGTTCCTTCGGTCCGTCGCCTCCTGTGCAGACTTGGCGGGGCTCCAGTGATGCTCTCCTGGGTCCTCCTCCTTCTCCCGTGCTTGGTGTAGCTCGCCGGTGGTTCCTAGATTGCTCAGAATGATCGTGGAGGTGTAAGGGAGCCGCCGGAGGTCCTGGATGAGGCAGGGGAGGTCTGAATGCTGGTGGCGATGAAGCTCATGCACCTACATTGGAGATTCAGGCCAATGAAGAGAATGGCACCTGCAGAGTTAGTCTGTGCAAGGGAGCGTGTGTAATGTGCTCGTGATGTGAGTGCGAGTGCAGTGGGAGGCCTGGTGCTAAGTGAAGGTGGTCCGGTGACTTGCTCCGCCGTAAAGGCGGAGCCTTGGTCGGAGGGAATTACGAGGTGAGGTCAGAGGGAATGGAATGGCGCGCGAAGATGGGAGCTCCAAGTTGGAGCTCGGTGGACAGTCGGAGGGGCATGAAGATGTGAGGTGAGGCGGAATTAATTAGGGAAAAATGTGAAGAAAGAAGATGGAGATCGGAGAAGATGATGGAGGAGTCTACCTGGGGTCAGAAGCTTGGAGAAGAGCTTCCTGGTCTTCGCTCAAGGGCCGGTAGCATCCCGAGCTCCAGCAGCTTGTTGGAAGAGCTGCTACACGGCGGAGGTGTGCCACGAATCTCGCCGGAGGTAATCAACCATCTTCGCTCGATGTCGTGCCCAATCGTTGTCACTGATGAGGAGAGTAGAGCTCGGGGGTGCCTCCTGCTATGGCGGATGAGGTGAACGTTGGCCGGAGGAGGGGTATTTATAGGGATAGGGTGGAGGTACATGCGATGGAAGGTGTGATTCGAGTGGGGTTTGTGGAGCGAAGGAGAGGGTTTCATGGGAATCATGGTTGCTGGCGAGGATGGTGGAGGTGTGGGCTTCATCGTGGAGCGGTCAATGGGTGGAGAGGGTGGCTGTAGTGGCGGAGAAAATAGGAAGGGGCTGGCAAGTAGGTGACGTGCGCGAGGAAGGTGGCCTGAGGTAGGAGATGACTTCTCAGCCATTGGATCTTGTGATCCAACGGTTGAGAGGTGGGTGCTCACAAGCGGCTCGGATTAGATCAAATGGGAGGACGATCAAGGGCTGATGGTGAGACACGTGGCGAGAGTAGGTGAGGGCGATGAAGGATGGCTCAGATGTGATCTGGGCCGTCATCCAAAGGCTAAGAAATGAGGTGGATTGAACGGTGGTGATCTGGTCCTTAAGACGATGATCCAATGTCCATGAGTGTGCCACGTGGAAGTCTATGGATGCGGCGGGCGTCAAAGACGGAGATGAGATCTGGGGAAGCGATCGAACGACTGTGGAGAGCTGCGGGATGAATGGTCAAGATCTGAAGGAAGGGGCAGCCATCGGACGGTGGAGAAAGAGGGGCGCGTGGCGAGTTATGAGCGGGCCGCGTGGCGCAACCAGAGGGCACCACGTGGCCTGCTCTGGATGGCTGAAAGAAAATATGATATAAGGGAGAGAAGATGGCCGAATTCGGAAAAACTCAAAACATGAAAGTTGTAGATCTCGATGAGATCTACAAGTTTCATGTTGACAAAAAACAGAAATGAGATAAAATAAAGTATTAAAATACAAGGGTACAAATGTACATACATATAGTGTACAATGGGGTCCCAAAACCCAAGTGTTGTATACGAGCTCCGATTTAAATGAAATTGGTCTCATTTTGAAGGTCTCTAAATGTGTATTAATTTAAAAGTGAGTAGACCTAGATCATAGGTTGTATGAGAGAGATATGTGCATTCTAAGGTCTAAGGTCTCCAACTGGGTTTGGGGTTTTATTGGGTAATTATTCAAGTTAGAATTGTTTGGTGTTTTCCTTGTGTTGTTATTTAGTAATATATACAGTGTAGAGTTGATTTTATTGGTTTTGGAGTGAGTATAAAATATATATAAATAGGTGAATTATGGTGAATATTTACAAGTAAATTTGGGCTTCTTATTTAACGTAGATGCAAATGCTAAGATGTAGATGTTACCAATGCATGCATGAATGCTAATTATGCATTTTTGTGGAAATGTGCTCCTAATTACCCAGAAACAAGGCTCTATTTTAAACTTTAAGAGTTATGAATCATGGATTCATCAGTTGATGTAGAGGACCTCTATGATTGATCATGCGCCTCCTGTTCGATCATCGGAGCCAAGGATGCCATCCTAGGCTTTGGTGAAGTTCGCCTCGGCCATGTTCTTCCAGACCTCTTCAGCACCGTCAGATTGTCCTTCATCCACCAGATCAGATCCGAGCCGCCGACCACGGCAGCTTTTCGGGCCGTTAGATCTGACGTCTGACGCATCTGCGCCCCACGTCCTCGACAACACCTGAGGCGTCAGATCTGACACCTGACGCATCTGAGTCGCACATACACACGCATTCAGCGGCCACCACGGGTCCCCCCACGCGCACCGCACGCGTATGTTAGGGTATATTGCATTTCCTTCCCTGTACTTTTTATGTTTTATTTTCTAGTCCATTAAATAAAGTTGTAGTTGACTTTTTGCATAATAGTCCTTGATGTTTCTAGTATTCGCACTTTAGTCCTCCTAGTTTGAATACACGTGCACGATCACGTGCCTTGTGGTGTTTTTGCATATCTTATCCGAGACTTTTTAAAGGTTCTAATTTGAATGAAATGTTTTATGCATTTGCATTTATGCCCCCGTGCGTGGTTAATTGATATGTGCATGAATTTCATGGGAATTTTGCACTGATAACCCTGGACTTTTTATAGGTGTTATTGTTTAACCTCAAAACTTTAGGTTATTTGAAAATAGGTCTCTACAACCTATGTGATTTGTTTTAGATCAAATAATTATCAAATTTACTCCAAACATTTCTCAAAAACTATCAGTAGTTCATGCTATTATGTAATATTTTTGGTAATTTTTGTGACATAATTTGATCTTATTTATTATTTTCTTAAAAATCAAAACCCCCTAAAAACGTGTCTGTTTATTTTGTAAAATACAAAAAAATATAAATACCCCTAAAAATTCCACAAAAATTCTTGTGTGTTTGTTTTCATTTATTTTCCTTTCAGTACCATTTTTGTTCCATTATCTTTTAGAAAACCCTAAAAATCACAAAAAACAAAACCTTATAAAATTCTTAAAAATTATAGAAAATTCAAAAAAAAATGAAATTCCAGTTTCTGTAATTAGGTCCTTTTATCTTCTTATTCATAAAAATAGCCACCAAACCTTCAAGGCAATTTTAGCATTTTTAATCTTGCCTTTCGGTCACGACTGAACGATGTTTTTCTATTTTGTGTTTATTTTATTTTAGAAAATTATATAAAAATCTGAAAAAATTCACAAAATCACCAAAAACACTTGCATATTTTAAAAATATATAAAAAAATTATTTCAATTTTTTGGGCATTTTCAGTATTAATAAAAATTGTTAAAGTTTGATTTCCTTTATCTTTTTATTCATTTTCTCATTAAGAAAATATAAAAAAAATTGCAAATTAAAAACCACAAAAATACGCCTTGTATTTCATGATTCTCGACTACTTTGTAGGCTTAGCTCGTGTTCCTTATGTTCGACCCTGGTCGCTATACCAGGTTAAATAAATAGCGGAGACCGCTTCTTTCGATTCTTGAGCTTGATTGTTTATTTCATGATCTTTATTTTCTTGATTGACCGTACCTTGCAATTCAGGTCGCAACGACCTTAGAGACTACTTAACATGAGTTGCTCTGGGTCGTCATCAGAGAACAAGTTCTTGTACTATCTCTTGATATTTACCTAAGTGCCAGGGTGTGATGCAATTAAATAAAAATGTTGATCAGTGTGTATCAACTTGGTAAAAGCAATGGAGATAGCAAAAAAGAAAAGAAAATGAAGATGATGAAAGAAGAGCTCACACACTACAAAGACAAATACAATGAGCTTCCACCAAAGGCGAGCGCTCTCAATCTTTCAAAGTGTCCACTTGGACCACCATCTTAGGCTTTTATGAGTGGGCTAGCACCCAAAAAGGGCTTTGTATCGTATAGTGATACAAGTATGGGTGTCGAAGGTATATTAGATACTCAAAAGAGACACACCCTGGTGCATTCTCAGGAAAACAAGTGCAGACGACTCAGCACTCTCTTGACGAACGCACTGATCAACACCAAAATTATACATATGTTGAGTTAATAAGGCACTCGAGAGGATCCTTATTCCAATGAGAGGGAGAGAAAAAAAGGCACCAACCTATGCCCTCCATCAGCAGACCTTACACCTTCACTTTTTAGTCTAACAACTAAAGAGATGGTGGATTGAATACATGAAATGATTTATTCTTTAGTGTTGAAGATTGGGTTCTTAGGAGAGTCTCCTAGACAAGGATTTTGAGTGACGCTTTGACTCGACTCTTGTAAATGCAGTTACACTTAATGCCATATCTCTATCCTATATGTATATATAGAGAATCTAATGATTAGGGAAGTTGGATTCCTTTTGACTAGAGTTTAGTTCAGCTTAGAATTTTAAGATCATTAAAATCGAGGGTTCTTAATGAATCAGGTCTTGAACATTCACATGCACAATCAGGGATTAATCCAACTTATGCATTCTTTATTTACTCGAGGGTGGGCAAGGTTTAAGCATAGGGGGTGATACATCCATGATTTATCATCATATTTCTTATTTATTATCCCTTTTATTTAAACTATTAAATAATTTATAACCCTAATTATCATTATTTAATAATTGAACTTATGTATATAATTAAACCTAATTAATGTATATAAATAATTATATAAATGTGCTTTTATTTTCATGTTTCATAAATATTAAAAATTACATAAAAATTAGATTCATATTGTAAATATTTGTTTTGACGTTAGTTACAAGTTAAAAATACAAAAAAACTCAAAATAATTTTAAAACAAGTGTTTTTAATCCTTAAAAAAACTTACAAGAATATAAATATGTATAAATGACCTATATTGACTTTTTGTTCAACATGAAACTTGTAGATCTCAAAAAGATCTACAATTTCAAGTAACACTTTTTTTTATTAAAGTCTCTAACTATTTTATTCTTATTTTTCTTTATTTCAATCTTTTCTCTTAATTTCCATTGGGGCACGTGGCGCCTCCACAACCGCCCTCGTGGCTCGCTCCTTTGTCTCTTCTCTCATCCTTCCTCAGCTACACGATCGGGTCTGATGCATTCAATCTCCACCCTTGATCAGTGCCTCATACTAGACTGCTTGATTGCCTTGTTCGGGCCCATCAGGGCCCTCTCTTCATGATGCACTCTCGATCGTTAGATCGCATGATAAACGATCCCGCAATCATCTCCTATTCTAATTGTTCCCCTCTCCACATCACACCTCATCGAGAGCCTGTTGAAGAGGATTTTTCACGGGTCTAAAGTACGTCTCACACAGAGCGGAGACACAGTTGCTGTGGCGACCCGCAAGAAACCCTGATTCAAACAACAATTAACCCACAACAGAGATCAAACAATGAAAAGTGGTGCGGAGTTAAAAATTATTATAACTCTACAAAATATGTGTATAGTGCATGTAGTGTAGAGGTCGAATACAGGGAGAAAGCAGGTAGATCAGGGCAATAGTGCACAAAAGCGAATGTGATATATTTGTCTATGAATGCTATTTTTTGTGAATTTTTAATTTTATATTTTTTTATTTTATTTGTAATTTTATATTTTTATATTTTGATTTTTAATTTTCTGATTTTGTATTTTCTTTTTATATTTTATATTTTTATATTTTCTTTTTCTTTTAAATTTATATATAAAGTATATATACAATAAAGAGAAGAGAGAGGAAATGTATATATAAAAATAGGTAAAAATAAGAAAAATTCAGGAAATAAAATATTTTTGTGCTTTTATATTTTTCTAATGTTTTGTGATTTTTCTATATTTTTTCTATTTTTTGGTATTTTTAAAGTCACAAAAACTCAAAATAGGGAATAAAATAATTATCCAAAATTAAAATGGATAAATAAAATACAAAACAGATTAAAACATTCTTCAAATTAATTTTAAAATAAAGATAATAAAATATAGAAAATTCAGAAATAGAAATTAGATTTTTGTGATTTTTTATGGATTTTTAATATTTTTATGAAGGTCTTAGGGGTTTTGCAATTTTTATTGGTTTTCTTTTATATTTTTTAGTGATTTTTGGTTTGAATATAAAACACAAAGAAATAAATAAAATATATTTTAGGGGGAATTTTTCAAAGAGTTTTTATAATTTTTATTGATTTTATAATGCAAAGGGGGCTGAAAATGCTTTTTTTATAAATATTAAAATACAGCAAAAATGCAAAATAAAAATATGGCGTGGAAATGCAATGCAATAGGAACTTATGATAATTTTTGGGGATTTTTTAGGAGTTTATATATGCATGAAATAAATAGAGAAAACAAAAAGAAAATACACAATGGTAAGGGTATATTTGTAAATATCCAGAACTATGAGGGCCAAAGTGCAATTTTTTCCAGAAATTATATAACTAAATAAAAACATTTCGGGACCAATCACAAACAGACAGAAACTCTGGGGTAAAAGTGCAAAATTGCTAGAGTCACGTGCATAGACACGTGACCTGGTAGGGACCTATATGTAATTAACAAAACTCTGAGGGCTGGAATGCAACATTTCCCAAAATATTATAACATTACAGGAATGTTTTAGTACTAGTTAGAAATACAAGAAAAGATAGACCCTTGCCTGCAAAATAGGCAAGCGCACGTGCTCGCGCACGTGTGCCTCGCTAGCAAGGACGTGATCGTAATTATCAAAATGCCGAGGACTATAATGCAAAATGTCCAAAAACTATATAACGGCTGAGGAAATTTTCTAAGCTACTAATTAAATAACAAAAACTACAGGGTAATTAGTACAAAATACCCACGTAGGAGGATCTGACGACTGATGATGGTCCACTAATACACGTGTCGACGTCTTGGTGCTTGATGACGGTTCGGAGATGACCGACCACGATTAGATCGTGGTCGCGATCGGACGGTTTTGGCGCAACGTCAACTAACGGTAGTTGCACGATCTGGGGAGGGCCCGTGATCCAACGGTTGAAAGACGATGACAAAGAAAGGGGAAGAAGGCCCTCGACGGCAAACTTCCCCGGCCTTGTTCCTCCTCCTCCGTGACGTTGGAGGCTCCAAAATGGCCCGAATCGATTCCTGCAGGTCTGCTGTAGGTGCTGGGTGCTCTAAAATGCTCTGGTGTCGACCGGAGAATGCACGTGAGGCCGACGGAGATGGCGGCTCCAGGGACCTCGACGGCGTTCCCAAAATGAGCCCCAGGTGCTCAGAGGCGTGTTGACCTGCAAGTAAGTGGTTATGGAGTCGAGGGTAAAATGCCTCGATCCTGTAGCGGTGCGATATGGCAGAGAACGATGAAAATGGAGCTCGCCGGAGCAAGCTCCGGCTAGGTGGTGGAGATGATGATTCGACAGGGGAAATACGAAAAGAAAGGTGGGGATAAAATCCTACAACTACGGCTAATGAGAAAATGCAAAAAAAAAATAAAAGACACGGACCTCAAAGGCAGAAAACACCTGAGATTGGATCTCACGGCGGTGAGTCGGAGATGGGGTGGAGCCGGCCTTCACGGCCTTGTCGGACCTCGCCCGCAAGTGGTGGAGATTCTCCTGTCACGAGAATCGATCCGGAGCACACGAGAAGGTCCAAACGAGGTCAAGAAGGGGTTCAATTAGTCAAGCGAAGCTCGGGTGCTTTTTGAAGAAGTGGACCGAAGGGGCGAAAAGAACGAGGGCATGTGATCGATGCAGCGATCCAAAACCCAATGCAAACCTTGGGCATGAATCACCATTCATCGAGGAAGAAATGTCATGAAGAGTGTATCGTGGAATGATGCAATGACGCGCCTCGAAAAAATTGTGAAAACGGGCAAAAAACGCACTTCTGACAAACTGGCAGGCATGGGTTAGAAAGTTGACCGCGGGTTAACTCTCCAGCCCTCCTGGTTGGTCCACGTGGACCAACTAGGAAAAAGCCTGGAAAATGATTTCTAAATTCTTTTAAAAATAATAAATGATTTAAATAATTTTAGGTTATTATATGAAAAAATTTATTATTTTATAAATTATTTTATTATTATTTTTATTTATTTTTTTGAGGTTTAAAATTATAAGTTACCTTTTATGGCCTATATAGGTATATCTATATATTTCAATATTTTATTTTTATTTTGTATTTTTAATTTTATTAATTTTGTTTATTATTTTATATATTTATAACTTATTTTTATAAATTTAAATATTTTTTATTTTTTTCTGACGTAATATGTACAATTAAATAAATAGAAGTGTTAATTATATATGTATACTTATTGGTATTATACCTGTGTATTTTATACAAGTATTTTATTTTTGTGTTTTATTTAGTATTTTATTCATGTTTTAATGTATATATATATTATAAATAATATTTACAAAAGTTACAAAAATATAAAATTATAAAAATAAGGAATAATAAACAAAATGAATATTTTAATCAGTATAAGTATCTAATAGGGGTCCAAACCTAACTTTCAAATCGTAGCTCCGAAAAATATGAAACCACCTTTATTAAATAGATTATTAAAAGTTATATACAAGTAAAGATAATTTTGATAAATTTCGATTTTTTATTTGAGAGATACATATCTGGGAAGTTGGGATTTTAGATTCGTATTCAGATCATAACTTTTTATCTGTACATTATTTTTGTGTGAAATCAATTTTGTATTTTTCTATATTTAATTATCTACAACTTTCATATACAAATTTCTTTATTTGAAGTATAAAAAGTGGAACTAAAAATAGGTCCCCAAAATGAATAAAGAATTAATTAAATAAAAGGAATTTTTATTGGTTTTTGGCCCTTATCTCCCCCTACTTTATTCCTTGTCGACCTAGTCATCGAGATGCCTAGGTTTCGAGGTTTCGGGTCATAAAATATTTGTAATATTTTATTCTTTTTCTCTTCTTTTCTTTATTCTATAATTTTAGCTTTAAAAATCGTATTTTATACACTATTTACACAATAATGCATGGATGATAAAATACCTAAATTAATAGTATTTACACGCATTTACTAGGGTTTTAAGGCCAAAATGATAGAATAAAGATGATGAAACGAAGATTCATCAGAGCCCCTCTTCTCCCATTTCTCTCTGCCACCTCAGACCACCTCTCTACTCACCAATCACTCCATGTTGCCTACCACACCATCCTCTTCTACGCGACCAGTCTCACACCCATATTCCCCCTCACGAGCGTCAAAGATAGATGGTTGGAATCTCATCGCCCATCTCTTGGAACCACCAAGACCTTCTCTTCAAAACCACCTCCACCGTCTATATGGCCCCTGCCCACTCTTCGTGAGAGGCTTCAGCCTAGCTCTCTTCCCCTTCCCGTGACAGGGGGAGGCAGAATCGAGATGCGATGTTGCAGCCTCCAGTGAGACCCATGGTGTCCGACCAAGCCACGATCGCCTAGCATGACCATTTTAGCTTCCTCCACCGGCTGAGGAGGTTAAACGAAGACCAGAGGTTCTAATTGGCCCTCAACCTAAGCCTCCCGATCACTCTCATGTTCTTCTTCAACCTTAAGGTAAGTTCTTCTTCTTCATTTTCTTGTGGTTTATCTAATTTTATTAGACATTCACAACCACTTTAATCCTCGATTGGTAGCATCTCCACATTCATTGCACATCAGTCATTCACGCCAACCATCCTGATCATCTCCTCCCTTCCTCAACGGCATGTTCACCTTCACCCCCTTCTTCTCTGGATCACCCAAGAAGAACCCATCAGGGTCTTCACCTTCTTCGCTACTTGATCCTTCATTTCACTTTACCTCACTCGCACATAGCACACTTTAATTATCCTAACCCTTTTGCAGGTCAATTCTTCATTGGCCGGATTTTGGGCGGGGCTCCGTTCTAGAGCTCTGCCTCTAACGAACGTACGTCATCGGCCTAATCTAGAGAGTTTCGCCCGTCCTCCATCACCTGAGCTTCATCAACAATCACACAAGAGTCTTCTTAGATCACCATCGGCTACAGTGGATTACAGAAGAGCTCAGGCATTCTCGTCGGAGCCCTATCTGTGCCACCACGAAGAGGAGAAGGAACGACCCGTCAAGCAACAGGTGTAGTTGGATGGCACCCTCCCGGTGTCCATCCAATGTTTGTGGAGCAGGCACATCGTCCGTCCGAAGCGTAGAGGCTCGGTGGGACCAAGCCTTTTCGAGTCTCCTTAGGCCGCTCACGTAGCCTAAGGCACCTGCATCGACCAAACCCTTTGCTCGAGCCTCTATCCACGTACAACGCACGTGTTGGCCTAGGATTTTTGCAGCAGAACCTTGCATTATTCTTAAAATTGTAGTTAGGTCCAGACCACACATGCCTCATGTGGCGCTCTTGGAAAAATTACGCAAAGACCCTACTGATGCTAGATCATTACAAATTGGTCCCCATGCTCTAGCAAATTTATAAGAAAGGCACGTCGGGTTTTTATATTTGCAAATTTTCCCTCCAAGGGTTTGTCTGTGATGGTTTTGTAAATATTCGCGTATTTTTGTTACATTTTATGCCTCTAGACTCTTTGTTTCATATATTGAGCATTTGAACTCTGATTTTGATTATTTTAATTTCATTATTTTGCTTGTTTGATGCTCTAACTAATGGCATACTTCCATTGATGTGGAACAAGACTATTTTATTTGCTATATAATATGTCACATTTTCTTATTCTTTAATGCCATTTGCTTAAATATGGACTTATTCAATACATCAAATGATCATGAAATGAATCCCTTGTTCGTTGCTCAATTAATTGATCATTGTAGGAGCATATGACTGTATGTGTGTATATATATAATTGTGTGCATGCCATTCATTCTGTTGCATGTTGTCTATTTATTGTAACTTGCATGAAAATCAATTAAAAACATTTTGTTCACACATAATGTGCTTGCATAGTTTTGTTGATGCCTTGTTGAACTAGGTAGATAATTGCCACTTAACTTAGATATTAGGATCTGATTAATCACATTAGGTAGCTTGTGTCCCTGAGTTCGGCCATGGACTTGTCCATGTTAAATATGTATTAAACTGAGTCCCTCCTCACAGAGATGTTTTAGGCTCGGTTCTGTTAGATCGTTGAGTATTTGTACCACAATTTGACGTTATTAAAAATACCACTCAGTGGTTCATCAATGCTTATACACTGACGAGCTAGTGTGCATACAAGGGTATATGAGTAATATGATCTCTTAAAGGGATCATACATGTCCACTATTGAACCGGAAGACATGAGCTCACTCATGAGATATTGGGATCAAACAAATTCCATCGATGGTCATCTTGCTTTGGAAGCATGATAGGAATTGTAGGAATTATATATGCTTTTGGAAAGCATACGATCAATACCAACTCTCGATTATCAAATGAGAAACTTTATGAT
The DNA here is from genome assembly GCA_037367405.1 of Ottelia alismoides. NCBI lineage: Eukaryota > Viridiplantae > Streptophyta > Magnoliopsida > Alismatales > Hydrocharitaceae > Ottelia > Ottelia alismoides. The sequence goes on from JAZKJV010005408.1 coordinate 374,863, forward strand.
AAAACCTAGAGAAGACGATTTAAATGTGATTCGAACTTCGTGTTTATTCTAGGTCTTCCAGTATGCAGGATGTGCGTGTATTACGATTACTCAAGGATGATGTGATCTTAATCGATTGTATAACCTTGAGTCTTCCATTTTGAGGGAGTGATGAAACTAGTTTGGATTTTAATGACTCCACATAGTAGATTAATTATCTAATCTTAGTCTAAATATTGGACATTGAACTTAATATGATTCAGATGCAATGAGAAGATTGGATATTATGTTGACCAGACATCTTTGAGCAGTCTTCTAGATCTGGACATGAGATTAGATCTCAATATCCAAGTCACTATACAAGGAATATACAATCGGTCTGTTCTTATCTCCAAGTACCTGCGGAGAAAGTGAATTGTTGTTGAAAGAGTTCAAGAATAATCTATTGTTTATAATATCCAAGCATTAAAAAAAAGATGATTAAATATGATTTTATTATCATTAATAATTCATATATGATTCACATATGTAGAGATACATCTAAGATAATTAAATTGGATTTAATTATCACATGCATGATTAATATAGATATAACTATACACAATAAGTGTGAATTTGGTTCACAATATCATGGAGAGTTTTAACTGTAAATATGATTTACAATTTATAAGTTAATGTGAATTGGATTCACATATACAATTAAATTTGAATTTGATTCTCATTGTACAACTAAATGTAAATATGATTTACATTTAATATTGGATGGATGAATATGATTCATTATTATCAATGGTATAATTGAATTGTCATAAAATAATTTGAAATTATTTTGGTAAAAATTCAAGCAATAAAAGTTGTTGCAACATATGAAAAATATGATGAGATTTAGAATCTTTTCAATTAGGAAAGAGGAGGAGACTCTCCAACTTCCATTAGGAGTGGAAGGCCATGGAAGTTATTCCAGTATGACCATCCACCATATAATGGGAAGGAATCTCGCATCCTTCTTATAATTCCACATGAAATTGATTTAATAGAACTTAAATTTATTGAAGAATATATACAATTTATTTAATTTAAATTAATTAATTTTGTTACCAAATTATTGCAACAAAACCTAGGTCATTGGTTTCGATTAGGAGCGCATCCTAGCCATCTAATTTTGTATAAGAGAAGGGCCAACCGTAGGCTTTTCTACACAAAAGTTGAAGTAAAAAATTTCTCTCTCTCTCATATCAACCAAAGGTTCTCCCTCTCAAACCCTAGTGGTCAGTCAACGTCGAGTTGTCGTTGTACTGCCAAATTGACTGCTCATGGAGCTTCGTCTCCTTCAGTGCTCTGTGCTCATGAGGAAGAATATAGATTTCGTGAAATGAAATCCGTAGGTTCCACGATTGGATCATCAACTCATATTGCGAGAAGCATGCGTCTCATCCACGCACCTGCAAGTGCTCACTCTGTCAGATCGGACTTGAGACAAGATGTCTCTTTTAGAGACACGAGGATCGTGATCACACTACAAGAGGTAACATAATACTTGTTTGTGATCCAGATGTGGGAATAGTTCCCATGTCATGTGGTTTCAACATTTTTTAGTTTCTGCTACTCCTTGCGACTAGTACGACTAGTCGACCTTGATCGCATATAATGCGATTTCCATGATTTTGTGATGCACAGGGAGAAAGTCCTCACCCTCGTATTTTATACAAAATTTGAATTACAGCGTGGTGTTATATGGTGATCTAATTCCCCTCATATGTTTTCAGAAACTATCTTAAGAAATAAAGAAAATAAGAGTAGGGTAGCCGAGTTGGCTTCCCCCTTGGGGGTAGCCCCATTAAACATATGTATGTATGTATGTATGTGTGTGTATACATATATACATGTGGGGGGGAGCCTACATCAGCGTATGTTGGTAACTACCTACCTACATCATGCTATTTTTTCATTATTTTTTCATTTTTTTGAAATAAAACCTTGGGGGATTTAGATCACCATATACCACCATGATGTAATTTCAAATTCAACTTAATTCAAGACTTTTATCCCATCCACCAAGACTGCCAATTTTAACGTTCTCAAAATTGTTGACATCCTTTAGATGAGCATGTTAAGAATGCCTATTTTATACAAAATTTGAAACATCTAATCCACTCTATATGTTAAGGAAATCCCGCTAAGGTTTCATTTGAAAAAAATAATGAAAAAATGGCTTGATGTAGGCAATTACCTACATCAGCCGATGTAGACTCCATGCCCCCTATATATAGATACATACAAACACATGTTAGCAATAATAATAAAAATCTTAAAAATGAGCCCATGTAAGACAACTCGCTCCTCTGGTTCACTCTCGCCACTATACTTACAACTTCGGTGAATACCATATGTTGTGGAGGTTGAGCAAGGTAGAGCAACCAGCAACGTGTGGGTCTCGTAGGCCACAGAAGGAGAAGGGAGGTAGCACACGAGGAGGGGTTATGGTACGGGTAAAGACCTTCAAGACCAGAAAGTGAGACGCCTTCATCAGCATGTGTGGGAGGTACCCTTGATCTAAGGGTGGTGCTGGAGGGTGAGGACCTTCATGTGCTGAGTCACGTAAGATGGGGGAGTAGAGTACATGAGAGGAGGTCAAGGCTGACACCAAGGGCGATGATGCTTAAAGAAGGGAGGTAGGGGATACAGGAGGGTTGGGGGAAGGGAGGGTTTCGGAGGACGAGCACAAGGGACCATTAGCTATAACATATCTAATGGTCTTCATTAACAGTTGTCGCGCTCGCTTATTTTTGTGCTCTCATAGGATCGGTCCTATATATATATATATAATATGTGTATATGGGTTACATCGGGCTACCCCTAAGAGCGAGCCTAGTAAATATCTTTCTACCCTTCTTAAATAGTGAAAATTACATTATAGCCGGGCAGAAATCGATATTCAAATACCATACTTAAAATGCCGATCAATCACTCACAATGTGGCTAACTTGGCCAAGCCCAAGGTTGATCACAATGGGGATTAAACTTAGAAAATTTAATTGCTAGAATTTTAGAGAAAAGTTTTTAGAATTTTTTGTGCAAATAAATGATTTGACATAAATTCGACTACGTTTAGGGGCTAATTAGCAATTTTTCAATCAAAACTAATCCAGAAAAATATGAAACTTGGTCAGAGTGTAAATCTATGCAAAACTAACCTACTGTTAATTTTTGAGATTTTTTTATTAGAACTGGATTTCTAATGAATTAATGAATGCAAACAATGTGATCTTGAGTAAATTAATTTAGTTATGATCAAAGCCTAATATTTCCTAGAACAAAAATTATTCTAGATGAATCTCAAATAAAGTAATCTATTATAATTTCCATTTCCTAGAAATACTAAGTTACGAGGTAATTAAAGATTAATTACAAAAATCACTAAATAGTTTATTATAAAAAATATGTAAATGGTATAAAATTTGGAATCAAAGCGAAGCACAAATAATCTTCATTACGTGTATTTTTGATTTTTTTTTGAAATAAATAATTAATTTAGTATGAACTTCATAAGCTCTGACCCCACAAATTATGTACTTTCACACCAAACTAATTTTAATAAATTAATCAAAACTCATAAAAATACAAGAAATAACCACAAGCTAGATAATTGATTATACTCCATAATGTAATTTTTAAAATAAAAATAGGATGACAATTTGATGTTCAACTCAAAGACATGGGTTAAAATGCAAAAAGAAAATAGAATGAGTAAACAATTATAAATTACAAAAAAGGGACTGATCTTTACATGGATTCCCAATTTAGGGATTAATTTTTAATTTGTAACAAACAAGGGACCAAACTTTAACTTAACGTTCCAGTCCCCGACGCCGTCAACATGCAACTCAATCCATAATTTTACTTGACGAAATTACCTCTGTCCAGTTCTACCCTCACCCAAATAGAGGGTATCTTGTGGAAGCGGAAGAGGATGATGGGGGCGCCCTTCGACCCTCCGAAGACAAGGCAGCCGCTCGCGCACCTCCGACTGCTGCTCAACCTGGCACTCAAAAACCTCATCGCATAGTGGTGCCGCAACCAGGGCATTTCCTTCGAGGTCGCCGGCGATCCCTCAGGTTCCAAGCAGGAAGCGGGAGGTTCGGCCACTAAGGCAGCTCTGGAGGCGGCAAAGATGATGGCGTCGTTCCTCGTTGAGAAGCTGAAGGCGTCGACGGGGTCGGACGATGCCACGGCCCGGATCGTCTACGAGCTGCGGCAGCTCGCGAAAACGGCTTCGGAGAACCGGGCCTTTATCGCGGAGGCCGGAGCAATACCGCTTCTCGTGCCGCTTCTCAGCACCGACGACCAGAATCTACAGGTCAACGCCGTGACGACTCTGCTCAACTCTCCATTCTAGAGGACAACAAGAAGCGGATCATGAGAACACCGGGGGCACTGCCCGACGTTGCCCAGGTGCTGGCCTCCGGCGCCACATGGCCAGCGAGGGAGAATGCGGTGGTGACCCTCCTCATCATCTCGTCCATGCACCCTATGTACCAGAGGAAGGTGGGGAAGGAGGAGCACGTGGCGGAGGGGCTCGCTGACCTCGTCAGGATTGGTCCGACAAGTTCGAAGCGCGATGGACTCATGACCATATTGCACCTCGTCGGGACGCGGGAGAACATTGCGAGCCTCTTGGAAGGCGGGGCAGTGGCTGCGGCCATGGAGGCCGCAGAGGACGAAGACGTAGTGGAGATGGCGGTGGCAGTCCTTGTGGCATTGGCGAGGCAGGACGCGGCAGAGGCGGTGGGAAAGGCTGAGGGTTTCATGGCACGGATGGTGGCCATAATGAGGCACGAGATCGAGTTGGGTAAGGAGGCAGCGGCGTCGGCGCTGTTGGCGGTGTGCCGAATGGGGAGGGACTCCATAATGGAGGAGCTAAGGAAGACCACGGGGCTGGAAGGGAACGACTCCTACACACCCACCGCACCATACATGACCTTTTCCTCTCAAGCCTAGAGGGCCATCTCAGCCATCCATAGTGAGGGGAAGGAGAAGAGGTCGCAGGATGCTCATCACCGGGGGTAATTTCGTCAAGTAAAATCATGTATTGAGTTGCATGTTGACGGCGTCGGGGACTGGAACGTTAAATTAAAGTTTGATCCCCTGTTTGTTACAAATTAAAAATCAGTCCCTAAATTGGAAATCCATGTAAAGGTCAGTCTCCTTTTTGTAATTTACCCAAACAAATATACCAAGTGCTCACTGCGTTGCTTTAATTAACGAGATGTACGAGGAGCTGTCTGCAAATACAGCAAGTGCTCCATTGGGCGTTTGATGTCTCCGGATTGTGTGGGTGTCTTGTGTCCAAGTAGACATCTCCGGATGTTCCCGATGAAGTGCGATCGGCGGCTGAGAATTGGAAATCTTTCAATGGCCGGGATAGGAGTTCAAGTGGATCAACGGCAGCTAGATGCCTTCATCCTCCGCCTTCGATCCCCTCTCGAAATGCAAGGCGGGGTTGGTTCCTGTGAACCACGAGGCGAAGCGGCAGAGGGAACGATTGTGCTCGAAGGAAGCCGCTGGTTCGACGAGTTTCCGACAGAGATGGGCATGACGAGGAGCTTGTTCGTGGATGTGGTACATCTGACAGGGATGGAGCCTTAAGACAACGAGGTCTACAAATTCCAAGTCTCTAACAATCGGAAGGTGGCTCTGAATCGGATCCTCTTAGATGGCTTCAGGAGTGATGGGGGTTTGTTTCTCTTCTTCCAGTGATACTCCCAGGAGATTTGGAAGTAGAGTCCCGCGAGGTGAACCCCAGGACTGCAACATCTCGTCGTAGGAGATGCCGAAGCTTCAATTGCTTGACGGTGCAACCGTTAAGATTAAGGTTAAGGATTGACACCCTGAATCGACGGATCTTCTGCTGTTGATGACGATCGGCTCTTGAATTTTTGCACGTGTTGGAACAAACACAAAGGTGCACAATGGAGATTAGGGGTGTTCAAAAATATCGGAGTCGGTTTGACCGTTCATTTTGACCCTAAACTATCGGGTACTCGTTTGAAAATGATGGGTTGGGTATCCGTAATGTCATGACATGTGCTCCATATAAAAAGCCCGACGGGTACCCGCGGGTACTCAGTTGGAAGCTTCCACTATCAATTGATGCATAAAAATGCAAATGGTTAGATACAAATACCAATATAGATATTACATTATTCTTATCTATTTTAAAAATATAGAAATGGATGCGGATACAAATCGATGAATATGGAAAACATATTGTCAAATCATTAAAAATGAATACCGATATGAAATGGATGCAAATTAGATAGGAAAAATAATAGAATCAAAATTGTATAGATAAGATTAAATTTATATGTATGGGAGGGCTTATATATGTATCCATTTTGAAATTGAAATATACACTACAGGAAGTTCCAGCTTTGGAGACGACAACTGGCGACGGTCATAGAATGACCGTCCCTAATGAAAGCTTTTAGGGACGGTCATTCCATAACCGTCCCCAATACTTAATATCAAGAGACGCTAAGCGAGCTGGCGTCCCCTTTTCTAATAGCTTAATCGGGACGGTCAGTAAGACCGTCCCCTCTACCTAGGGGACCCATTGGGGACGGTCTTGACCGTCCCTAATACGCTTCTGTTGGCGTCGCCTCCGGTAATGGATCTAAGTGGATGGCCAGAGGGGACGGTCAGCAACGACCGTCCCATCTGACTTGCGAGGGACTTTGGGGACGGTTTTAACCGTCCCCTATACGCCTCTGTTGGCGTCACCTCCGGTCTTTTATCCTAAGTGAGCGACCAGAGGGGACGGTCCATGGCGACCGTCCCCTCTGCCCTGGCAGGTCCTTTGGGGACGGTTCGGACCGTCCCCAATACGCTTCTGTTGGCGTCGCCTCCGGTTTTTTTCCTTAAAGGGAGACCAGAGGGAACGGTCACGATGGACCGTCCCATCTGCTATAGCAGGTCCTTTGGGGACGGTTCTGACCGTCCCCAATACGCCTCTGTTGGCGTCGCCTCCGGCCATTCATACTTAAGTAACTAAACAGAGGGGACGGTCACCAGGACCGTCTCCTCTGCCCTGAGAGGTCCTTTGGGGACGGTTCTGACCGTCCCCATTACGCTTATGTTGGCGTCACATCAGGTCAGTGGCCTGACCAGAGGGGACGGTCACCAAAGACCGTCCCCTATGCCCACCAAAGGGGACGGTCTTAAGTGAACCGTCGCCGATCGTCTCCAATGGGGACGGTTGTTACGACCGTCCCCATTGGTGAGATTGAAAAAAACCCCTTCGACCTTCGTTCATCCTCACTTTGCCCTCCCTCAAGCAGCCGCCCAACGTCGCCCCTCTCGGCCAACCTCGCCCCTCCGACCTCTCCGTGGTTCCCATCCTCCTCAATCTTATTTTCTGGTATCTAGCAGCACTCCTTTGTGTTTATTCTTGTTTATTTTGCTTGATATTCTTGTTAGGGATGTTATTCCCCATGTGAATGAATTTTTTTGTTGTTATGTTAGCGTTGCTTGATTTGTTTAATATAATAGGTTTTTCCCCATGTTATGATGAAATATCTTGTTGTAGGATAGAGGAAAACATAGCTTGTTGTATAATAAATTGAAATATGTTGTTGTAGGATAGAGGAAAACATTGCGTGTTGTATAATAGGATGAAATCTCTAATTATAGGATGAAATCTCTAATAATAGGAAAACATTGTATAGAGAAACATGTTATATGATGAAACATGATTTAGATCAAACAACATGTTATAGGATAGAGGATAGAGGATAACATGTTATAGGATGAAACATGTTAAACAACATGTTGTAGGATAGAGGATAAAATTTTATAGGATGAAACATGTTATAGGATTACCATGTTATAGGATGAAACACGTTATAAAACATTGCTTGTTTATATTAAATATAATGTGCTTGTGTATATTAGAGTGGAAAAACTTGTTGTCTATAATAACATAATGGTGGTGGATTTTAAAATGTAAGTTTACCATCCTTTATTTTCCAACTTTTTGATGTAATATGTGAATTATATCATTGTTGTTATATCTAATTTAAATGTTTCATAATATGCAGATATGCCTCCACGTCCTAGACGCATTCGGGATGCACCGCCGGCACCACAGCGAGGGAGTGAGACCTCCGATCCTGACGGATCGAGTAGCTCAGGCAGACGTAGAGGCCCATCTCAGTGCCGAGTGTTGGACCGTCTTCGTCCTGGTGAGACACTCAGGGTGCGGATAGTTGGAGGTGATGCGGTGGGGGAGAATTCAGCTGTTTTCCAGAGTTACTTGGGACAGGTGTGCAGAGCCAGGGTCCCTCTCCACATTACAGACCGGCGTTTAGTGGAGCGGTTAATAAAAGATGTCATTCTTCACGATTTGGAGGTATTTATAATAATAACAAATCAAATTTTTTCTTCAGTATATATATATATATATACTTATTTAGGTTTGCTTTGATTTCTTTGCAGTCTAGTTTTTCCTGGGACCGTGACCCGGCCACTGATGCTCTGATTTTAGGCCATGGGGCGGAGATGTTGCGTAAATATCAAGGTCGTGTGAAGGCCCGAGTGAGTACTTTTCTTTATATTTATGTATAAATTTGTTTTTCATCATCTAAGTATATAATTAATTTTCTTTATATTTTAAAGTACTTCGACCCGGAGCTTCCATTGGAAGCCAATTTGGCAAATTGTCCTCCGAATGTACCCGCTGAACAATTGAGGGCGATGGTTTATATTTGGATGGGAGAAGAACATACGGTATGTGACATATATATGTGTATTTTATACATACATCATATGGAATTCTTTTATTAAAATTACTATCTTCATATAGGGCATCTCAAGGAGAAATGCTGAAAATTGGAGGAAAGGTTTCAAGTCTACCCATAGAATGGGGAGACGAAACACAAATCAACTGAAGGATGACTTCATAAGTAATCTACTTTATGATTAGTGTTAAAATTGTAAACATTATATATGTATTAAAATGGAATCCTAAGTTTACTAATCTTTTCACATTAGGAAGTGGAGAACGAGCGAGTGCCCAGCCGAATGGAAGTCTTCGAGAAGTCTAAGAGCCGCGATGTGGGCGGGGAAGTTCATGGGGTGGATCCTGCCTATGGTCCAATTCATGTAAGTTATTCATAACATATTTGCATCTTTTTTACAAATTAAATGAATTTGAACTTACTTAAATAAATTTGTAGGAGGAGATGGTCAGGCTCACAACCACTGGCTCTGTAGACCACACCGGAACGAGTCATCCACCTCTTACTCCTGATGCGGCCTTCCTCCAGGCGACTGGTCCAGAGCATCAGGGACGCGTCCGTTGTGGTGGTCGTGGTGCCACCATAGGAATTGGTATGGAGTAGGGACTGGCTCGACCTCTCAGAAGACACAAAGGGAGAGGGAATTAGAGAGTCAGGTGTCTAGCATGAATATGGAGATTCAGGATTTGCGGCAACAAATGGCGATTTTCAATGCATTCATGCAGGCACATCAAGGTGCAGCGTCGACTAGCCACCCAACAGATGATGATAATACCGCTGCGAGGCTAGGCGACGACGATGACGGCGAAGAAGAAGATAATGATGCTGATGACGACGAGGACGACGACGAGGATGAGGACGACGACTAGGATAGCTTAGTTACTTTGTAGGATACTTTAGTATATTGTATAACTATTTTGAACAATTATTGTAGGATACTCTAGTATTTTGAATGCATATGTTGTTGGACGATGACTTTATGAATGTGGATTGCATTTTTTTATGGTGATCATAATATTTATTATGAAGATAGATTTTTTGTAACAGGTACTACGTTGTATTGACATAAAGGGCAAAATGAGGATCAAATAGGGGGCAATGAAATTTTTTTTTGTTAGCAGATGAACAAAGGGGACGGTCATTGCGACCGTCCCCTTCTTTCTTAGAGACGGTTATGACCGTCTCCACTTTAACTCTTTTGGGACGGTCGTGACCGTCCCCCCTGACTGACTTTAAGGGACGGTCGTGACCGTCCCCAATAAGATCCTTTAAGGGATGGTCATGCCCGTCCCCTATGCCAGACTTTTAGGGACGTTCACGACCGTCCCCTATGTATGACTATTGGGGACGGTTCATAATACCGTCGCTTATACCAAATGGGACGCGACCTTTGGAGACGGTCTTATGACCGTCCCCATTGATCAGTGGGGACGGTCATGTTATCATTCGCGACGGATGTTGATCGTCATCTGTTCTACTCTTTCTTGTAGTGATATATATGGATGTCAAAATTTGAATTAACATATATGATAACAAATCAGATACGATACAAATCGATATACATACATTCCGGCATCCAAACATGATGATAATGAATACAATTGGATACGATTTGTATTGCACAAGCATGCGCACGCACGCACATGCGCGTTCGCACCCATGCAAACGCACATGCCCACGTGCACGCGCATGCGCCCCTGCCCATGCGCACACGCGCATACACATACGCGTGTGCACACACATCGCGATAACCAAATGTGATGATAATTAATACCCCATTTAGGAATAGGAATATATACTTATATATTATTTGTCATGTTGTCCTCCGATTATATATATTTACATCTCGTTTATCCATATTTGATTCATTATGAGGATGAACCTATGTGAATGTGCCATTATTGGATCTGTACTCGATAGTATTCCTTCCGATTGCATGTATTCATATGGTTTACATTATCAACATAGTTGTATATATCCTCATTAATTTATTTATCTATGTTTATTTATCCGTATCTGCACGCATCCCGTACCATTCAGATTTTCATATATGGCATTATCATATCGTTTGTATTTTTATATTTGCCACCTTTCACTAGAAATATCTCTCTTTATCCCCAAGGATATCCGCGGGTACCCCCGAGTAGCCAACATCCATTGCCATTAAACGGGTACCCGTTACAATTGAGTACCCGTTGGAATGGGGGTTGACCTGTGACCCAATACCAACGGGGCGGTTCATTATCAAATGGGGTGGGTATCTGCCCCATGAACACCCCTAGTGGAGATCCTACGAGTGGCGAAGAATAATGAAGGGCCTAGTGGCTTCAAGCTTACGCAAAGCTCGTAGTCGATTGATGAATCTGTGATTCATCTTTGTTACAGAGTAATTAGCTGCATTTCATCACTTATATTGCATAATTAACATCCATGCATGTGTGAATTGTACCTGCATTTTGGCATTCATATTTGCATTTAATAAGGAGCCAAATTCACTTATAAATATTCACATGTATATTAGCCAAAATTACATATTTGTATATATTTTATACTAACTCCAAATTCAATAAAATTAACTTAATAGTGTATATATTACTAACAATAATTAAAAAATATCAAAAAATACCAACTTGTAAAATTGACAAATAAAACCCGAGTCCAAGTTTGAAACTAGGAGCCTTAAAATCCGCATATCTCTCTCACACAGTATCTAATTTAAGTCTGCTCACTTTTAAAGTAATATACGTTCAAAGACCTTCAAAATAAGACTAATTTCATGAAAATCGGACATCGTATGTGAAACTTGAGTTTTGAGCCCCTATTGTATATTGTACATATTGACCATAATACCCTCCATTTTATCCTTTTATTTTTGTAATTATTAAAAATTCAAAAAAATATACTATATTTTAAATATTCTTCATATTTTCTCTATTTTTATTTTGAATTTTCTCTTGTTTAAAAATTTCATAAAATGCAAAAGATAAAAATGGCGGTTTTATATCTATAAAGATGCCACCCAAAAATACTTTTTGTACAAATAGTTTCATTTGATTTTTGACCCTTCACGGAAGTTGTAGATCTCATCGAGACGAGCAACTTTTGTGTTGACCACTTTTTGATTTAACTCCTTTTGTTATTTCTTTTTTATTTTACTTTACATTTAATTTTTGAATTTTCTGGGAGTGACACGTGGCCGCTCCTGGAGCCACCACATGTCACCCTATTTTTTTATTAATTTATTAGTTTGATTTTTTTATTTATTATTTATCTTATTTGTTATTTATTTGTTATTTATTCTTATTTATTTTAGTTAATTATTTATATTTATTTTTGTTTTTATTTATTTTCCCCTCATTATTTTTAGTAGCCTACTTATTTTACTTATTATATTATATTTTTATCTTATTTTATTTTCTCCCTTTTACTTCTTCTTTATTTGTTCCATATTCCAAGTCTCCACCTCCTCCATCTTCTCCACTTCTTTTCTAACTCCCTCCTCCTCCTTTTTATTCTCCTCTCCTCCCTCATTTATCTTCATCAGTCGTTTCAAGAGAATAGAGGTCGAGCCCCTATAACCTTCAGGTGACAGCTGTAGGAGACGAGTTGAACAATGACAACCTCAAAGGTGAGATCCACAGCATCACCATTGTCGTGTTGCGAGCTTCCAAGGGGGTTCGCTTAGCTTCGAAGGATTCTGCCATCCTTCTCGAGGAGACGATCAGAGTTGCAACACGGCTCCTCCAAATTACAGTGAATCACAGGTAAGTAATCCATCTCCTTGTCATTTTATTTTTCTAACAATTTTTTGTTGTTGTTGTTCTATACCATTATCACTACATCACATTAATCTATCACCACCATTACCACATCAATCAACACCATCACCACCATTTACATTCTTGCGTTTTTATTTCCTGATTACAAGAAAAAAAACAAAAAAAATTAGAAAAAAATCAAAAAAGAAAAGAGGAAGCTCTGCAATGACGTCATTTGATGTATTTGAAATTACCCTTTTTAATTTGAATTGCTTGTCTTTTTTCTATAGTCGGGCAATCATGATCGATCAAAAATTTACTGCACGAAGCGAATAATCGATTAATTAAATAATACACTGTTTGATTTTTTTAATCTAGGCAAGCCCTAGGGTCAACTCAAGGAGGTAAAGGAATAACTTCGGATCGAATTAGATGAATTAGATCACGATTTTCCAAGCGGGATTTTTTTGTACTTTTTATGCAATAAAAATATCAATGCACAGATGCAAATGAGTTAGGTTATTAAGAAAATAACCAACTTAGCCAAATTTAATTTTAATATGAAAGTAATCCAAATTAGACAAGTTATATTTTTCTTGGAAATCTAATCCAACGATGAATGGAAAATGTATTTTTTTTGGAATTTTTTGATTTAAAATGCAACAATGAAAAAATGCGAACTTTTTAGGGGGTTTTTATGCAATTTTTCGTGCAAACAGAATGCAAAAATTACAAAATTTTTACTGGAAGTGAAGTATGATGAAATGAAGCTACAGTAATTTTTTTGAATTTTCTGACAATTTATGATTTTTTATGATTTTTGTACTGAATATAGAGTGACTTTGAGTATCTAATTCTTAATTAATCCACGAAATCAAAGTTTTCAGATAGCAATTTATTTCAAAAAGATATTTTAATTAGAAATACAGGAGAGTAGAAATTTCGCAAAAATAATATTTATGGATTTAATTAAAAATCAATTACAGAAACCACTCAACAATTTATTTTAGGCAAAAGACACATTCATTTTTGATGAAATTTGGACAGTAATTAAAGAGAACTTAGTAGCATCATCTATTTTTTTCATAATTTTTGGAGCAAGAAACATGTATGTGCGAATTTTAGAGCTTAAATGGGCAAAATAACACTGAATTTCAAACTCTGATTTTTAATAAATTATCCAATGCTCACAAAAATGCAAATTAATATTTAAGTGATAAAAAATTAATTGTTGAACAATTGTTATTTTTTACTAAAATAAATGATGCAAGAAAGATGTCCAAATTCATACTCGAAGTCAGGGTTGTTCTTGCAATACAGAAAATTAAAAAATAAACAAAAATTGTGTAGAGGGGTTATTTGCAAATAAAGCAACCTGAAGAATGAAACTGCATTTTTCCAACAAAATAAAAAATAAAAATAAAAGGACCTTGTGTTTCCCACTTCACATGCTAGGGCACGTGGGTTGTGGGGTGAGGGTGGCTGTGTGCGACCGCACGTGCGACAGTTGACGATGGTGAGGCATGTAATGGGTGGAGCGGCACGCGGGCCAAGAGGCGGTGGAAGGTGCGAATGCATGCACGTGGTAGTGCGGGTCAACAGCAATGCGACAGGGAGGATAGCCTGGGGGTACCGCGAGCGAAGGCCGCACGGGGCTGAAGGGATGGAAGGCAGATGACAGAGCACGCGCTGGGTGCAGCCAGGGAGCAGCGCATGCACGCTGGCGGCTCGAGGACGGTAGGGGCAAGGGGTCGCACGCGGGGTGGTCGCGGTGCTGGAAGCGGAGCAGGTTACGGACGCCGATGAGGCGCGGCTGGCCGCAGAGTGGGCAGAGCAGCAGGGCCGGTCGCAACAGCGGGGGCTACTGCCGCTGGGGGAGGAGGAAGCACGACGACCCAGAGGTTGGATGGGTACACGAAGCGGTTGGAGCTGTGTCCAGCTGTGCATAGAAGGGCGGAGGAGTGGAGCGGTCGCGGGCTAGAGGAGGGCCGGCAAGCCGCGAACAGGGAGGAGGGCGACTGGGCTCCTGGAGCACCGCAGGGGCGATGCTACACCTGCCCTTTTTTATTTTTTTGTTTTTTTCTTGTAAATAGGAAATAAAAATATAGGAATGTAGATGGCGGTGATGGTGGTGATTGATGTGGTAATGGTGGCTATAGAGTAATGTAGTGATAAATGGTGTAGAAAACAACAAAAAATTGTTGGATAAATAAAATAACAAGGAGAGGGATTACTTACCTATGATTCGCGACAATTTGGAGGACCTATGCTACAACTCCGATCATCGCCTCGAGAAGGATGGCGGAATCCTTCAAAGCTAAGCGAGCCCGCTTGGAAGCTCGTGACACGGCAATTGTAATGTCGTGGATCTCACCTTTGAGGTTGTCATTGCTCAACTCATCTCCTACAGCTGTCACCTGAAGGTTAAAGGGGCTTGACCTCTATTCTCTCAAAATGATGGATGAAGAAAAATGAGGGAGGAGAGGAGAATAAAAAGGAGGAGGAGGGAGTTAGAAAAGAAGTGGAGAAGATGGAGGCGATGGAGACTTGGAGTAGGGAACAAACAAAGAAAAAGTAAAAGGAGAAAATAAAATATAATAAAATATAATATAATAAGTAAAATAAGTAGGCTACTAAAAATAATGAAGGAAATAAATAAATAAATATAAATAATTAATTAAAATACATAATAATAAATAAATAATAAATAAAATAAAATACGAAACTAATAAATTAATAAAAAAAATAGGATGACACGTGGTGGATCCAGGAGCTGCCACGTGTCGCTCTCAGAAAATTCAAAAAATTAAATGTAAAGAAAAATAAAAAAGAAATAAAAAGGAGTTAAATCAAAAAGTGTTCAACACAAAAGTTGCTTGTCTCGACGAGATCTACAACTTTTGTGAAGGGTTGAAAATCAAATGGAACCATCTGTACAAAAAGTATTTTTGTGTGGCATCTTATAAATATAAAAACTACATTTTTGTCTTTTGTATTTTTTATCATTTTTAAATAAGAGAAAAAGTAAAACAAAAATAGAGAAAATATGAAAAGAATATTTACAATATAGTCTATTTTTTAAAATTTTTAATAATTACAAAAATAAAATGATAAAATGGAGGGTATTATGGTCAATATGTACAATATACAATAGGGGCCCAAAACCCAAGTTTCACATAAGATCTCCGATTTTCATGAAATTAGTCTTGTTTTGAAGGTCTTTGAATGGATATTACTTTAAAAGTGAGTAGACCTAAATCAGACACTGTATGAGAGAGATATGCACATTTTAAGGCTCCTAGTTTCAAACTTGGACTCGGGTTTTATTGGTCAATTTTACAAGTTAGTATTTTTTTGATATTTTTCTTTAATTAGTGTTAGTAATATATACACTATGAAGTTAATTTTATTGGATTGGAGTTGGTACAAAATATATACAAATAGGTAATTTTGGCTAATATAAATATGAATATTTACAAGTGAATTTGACTCCTTTATTTAATGCAAATATGAATGCCAAAATGCACCTATTATTCACATATGCAGGAATGCTAATTATGAAATATAAGTGATGAAATGCAGCTAATTACTCGGTAATAAAGCTCTATTTTCAACTTTTAGAGTGATGAATCGCAGATTCATCATCGATCGAAGCAAAGGGGGTGACTGAAAAAGAATTGGTGATTGGTAGGTTCGAAGTTAGATTTGGGTTGCAGAATAGATCTAAAGAGAGGAAGATGGGGATGGAACTCTTGGGGAAGAAGATAGACAAGGAACTTAGAAAGCAATAAAGAAAAAGAAGAGGGAAATGGAGAGCAAGGGAAAGAAATATTGTACCTCAGAGCAGGTCTCGTGATGGGTAGAGCTCCTTAATGGAGGGCTTTAATCATCGCCTCGATTTGAGCTTGTGAGGGACTCAAAGAAGCTTCACATCTCCCTCAAAAGTGCTACTATAAGGTTGGGACCCAACCTTGGATCTCATCTTTGATGCACGATTATCGTCACACTCAGGCGGATGGACGTCGTTGTCACTGATGATGCTAGGAGGCTGGCAGACTTGCTATCTCTGTTGATGGATGGATTGCGATGATAGAGGGTGTGGGGGGTTGATTGGGTGACTTAGGGTTAGCGAAGAGCTCGGGAAGGTGGTTAGGGAATGGGTCGATAGAGGTGTTGGAGGGCGGTGAATGGCCGAGGCTTGCAGAGGGGGTAGTCGACAGCCATGGGAGTTGGTGGTGGAACGGAGGAACTAGAGAAGGAAGAAAATGTATGGGTCGTTGGATCGACCCAAATCGAAGAGTGGTGGGTGCGAATAGTGGAGAGAAGAGAATAAAAAGAAGAGACCTAATATAAAATAAAAATAATAAAAAAGAAATTTAAGAGGATAGTTAGATCTCGCCCATATCCAACAATTTAGATGGAGGGCGGCTGGGATAAGTAGGGGCACATGGTGGCTCCTGGAGCTGCCACTAGAGATGAGCATCGAGTCGGGTTGGGCCTAGTATAGCCCAGTGATGAAGGCTCACTTCATCTCCTTTATTCTTTCATTTTGACCTTTATACCATAACTAAATGCATGTATATGTCATTAATTTGCCAAAATAAATACTCTGTAAATTACATAAAATATTGTATAAATAACGTATTTAATTTGAATATAAATAATAAATGAAAGAAAAGAAAAAATGAAGTGTTAAAGACATTGAGTGACCCTAAATCCTGAGACCCAGTCATCATGATGACTTGATCGACAATGAATAAAGTACGGGGGATAAGGTAGAGAAAATACACAGAAAACCACACAAAACCCTAATTTTTTCTACCCAGAAATTACATTTTAGGACCAATTTTATTTAATTATTTTTACATCACAAATAATAAACCCTCAACATGAATATTGTACATAAAAATACAAAGAAAAGTACAAAATTGATTTCATTGAAAAATAATGTACATTGTGTTGGTGCACCAAAATAAAAGGTCGTAAAGAAAATTTTGCAAACCCGTATCACCTCCATACTGTATCAAAATTGACCAAACTCACCTTTATTGTTCATAAAATTAAATAAGATATTTAATGAAGGTGGTTTCATTTAATGTAGAACTAAGATGCAAAAGTTATGTCTTGAGCCCCCGTTGTATAGTATACTTGTATATTATATTCAATATATTTATTCTTTATATTTTTCAATTTCTTATATTTTTATAAAATTGTAAATATTATTTAAAACACATGTCCATAATTAAATTAAAATATATCCATTAAAATTTAATAAAATAAATAAAGCATTTCAATACATGAATGAAATACGCCTATATATACCCATAAAGAATATGCAACTAATTAATTAAGCATGTAAATAAATTCAGAAAAATGAAATAAAAATACCTAAAGCTGTAACTAAATAAATAAAATACATATAAAATACATTTACATAATAATAAAATACAAAATAAGATTAAAATATGTAAAATAAAGGTATATTTACCTATAATTATACATGTGAATATTAACATGGTATGAATAGCCTCGAAAAAACAAATAAAAATAGAAATTAAATACTACATATAATTAGGAACATTTTTTTATTTTTAATCAAAAATTAAGTAATTCATTTAACATTTTAAAATGAATTTTCAAATAATTTATGGTTCCCTTTTTTCAGTTGGTCCACGTGGACCAACCAGAACTCTCCGTGAGTTGACCTAGGTCCACTGCACAACCCTTCTTTAGCCGTCGTGTCAGACTCATGGGTGGTTGTCTTTTCCAATTTTCCACGCCTTGGCCATGCACCCATCTTCTCGAGCGCACCACCCCTCTACAGCTCGCATGCCATCCATTCACGCCGATCTTGCCCTGCTCACCAACCCCTTCGCCATTTCACGCAATTGCTCCTCAAAACTCGTCGTTCACCATCTTTTAAATTCTGCTCTTCTCTATCTTGTTGGAGTTGAGCACTCTTGATCCAATCTTAGCCCTCAAAACCCTAAAGCTTCACGCCCTTGGCGACAGCAAGAGCATGGGTCGTTCTGCAGTGAGGAGGAGAGGCGGAGGAGTCCGATCCACTTCACCGCCGGAGCAGATGTGGCCCGTTCTACCTTCTTGGTCTATGATCTAGTTGAGGCCATTTCTTCTGCATTTCTAGGTAACCTTAGGTTCTAGGTTTAATTTGTTGCCTTTAATTTAATATTAATCGCTTAGTTTAACTCTAATTAGGAAGCCTTAATTTTACATGGAGCTTGAGCTCCAGGCAAAATTCAATGCGAATCGATCGTATATCTGCCTCTTTTTCATCCCACATCATACCCTGATGCCTTCTCCGTCTTTTTCCACATCTTCCAACCCAAATCCATCGTGGATCTGGGATCCGAGCTCCAAACCATCCCCCTTCGTCAGAGCTGCATCACCATCTCACCTCCTTCTGCTTTCAGCTTCATCCAAAGGTCGAGGTAGTAGCCCTTGAGCCCAGAAAGATTTTTATGCAGGATAAAAGGGTCAAGGAGCCCTCTAGAGCCGTTTGATGCACATGGAAGATCTCCAGGTCACTTGAAGCTATCTGGCACCGTAGATCCTCATCTAAACCTCTTGGCCTCATTTGGATAGACCAACACCTATGGAGGAGCCTCAGGGATTTGTAGCCACTGTCAGATCAAGAGAATACCTCTGGAGCATGGAGAAAGACCATATTGAAACCAGCCCCACCATACTTTAGTCGTTCTTCGTGACCCCCTCTCGACCATTACATCAAGAACACGGCCCCGATCTAATGCGGGTCATCCATCTTTTCTAAGCAGTACACATCATTGACCCTTCGATCAACCACGTGACAAGTAGGCAATGGTCGGATCCCATACACTTAATTGGTGTAATTTGCATAAAATCCCCTCCACCTTTTTGTATTTCATAACTATTATTGTAATTATTTTATTAAGTTCAAAAGTCTAAGGAAAAATGGCAAAGTACCCATGTATGTTTTGGAAATTGCACTTTAATCCTCTATTAGTTTAACTAACATGGCCCCCATGTGAGCTGGGAAAATTGCACTTGTAACCCCCCCCACTTTGTATATTACTATTTATTATTAAAAAACCAAGTTGAAGTTTAAATTTTGCGGTGTTTTTGCATGTACTCCCTGCCTTTACTTTATATTTCATAAATGCCCCTGCCAGGTTGATTGATTTTTATTTGCGCACTTCTATTTTCTATAAAAATATTTTCATGATCCAAAAATTATGCAAAAATAGATGGAGATGCTTAATTATTTGCTCATTCATGCCCCATATTTTATTTAGCATTTTTTACATATTTTCTATTTATTAAAAATCCAAAGAGCACTTTTTATTCCTTATTTACCTTAAAATTACAAAAAAAAATAAACATGTCTTACAAATTCTAAAAAAATACCTAATGTTTATTACCCTATTTCATCACTATAGACCAAAATTCATAAAAAGTTATAAAAGGAAAACCAAAAAATCATAAACCCTTGCTAACCTAAAAAATATAATATATTTTCAAAAATCCCAAAAAATAATTGTTTGTCCTATATTATATATATCTACTATTTACTATATATTAAAATTAGTTTTGAGATATTTTGGACCCATTTTCTATTTTTAATTCTCAAGACAATTTAGCCTATTTAATTAATCATTGATTTAGGGTATTTTGGATTTTAAGAATACATAAAAAATAGTAAAAATCACCAAAAAAATATAAAAAATAGAAGAAAATATAAAAAAACATAAAAATATGTTATTTTTATAGTTTTGACTATATATAGCTATATTTATAATTAAAATACCATATATTGCATTTTATACATGTATATAGTTATATATAGTTTATGTTATTATTAATTATTATAAATATCCTAAATATATTTTCAATACTTTAAAAATGAAAAGGACCGTTTTTATTTCTATTTTCTGATTTTATATGTTTAATATATATTTTATATATATCTATTTATATTATATGTATTATTACATTTAGATATATATATATTCACTTGTTATATATTAAAAAAGGAAAAGAAATTAAAAAAGAAAAAAGAAAATAAAAATTTAAAAATAAAAAAATAAAAAATAAAAAAATAATTGAAAAACACACATAAACATTAAGGTGTCGTTCGTCACAAGGGGTAACCTCCCCTTTGGGGAGTTTACCCCCCCCCCCCCCCACCCTATTTTTTCTCACTCCTACGTGGACCCCACTTTTTATCTTTTCAAAAAATTAAATAAATCAATTCCCCATAATCAATTCCATCAAAAATAATATATTATACCATCATATCATATAAAAAATTATAAACTACTCCACTTTTACTCACTTTTTCAAACTTCAATACAATCACATCACAATAACTACTCACTTTTTCAAACTTCAATACAATCATATCACAATAAACCCACTTTTAACCCACCCCCAGTTTAACCCTCTATCCAAACACCAAGACCCAAAAATGGGTTACCTGCAACCATTTTAACCCACCTAAACCCACTATCCGAATACACCCTGAGAGAATATTGTGCAGCTGCATATACAGATATATATTGTTATTTAGCAATAAATAATAATCCCTGCTACACTAGCTTGTTCCTTGTGTTTGACACCCTACACCTACTTGTCCACTATACACACTTATTTGTAGGATTTTATATAAATTTTGACTCCACGTCTACTTGGTTTCATTGCTATATTATTTGTTGTCGGTTGATTGTTGAATTTGTTTGTCGGTCGAGTGTGGCCACATCAACGACACTGTAGGTCCCGCCATGTGTGGACCACTTTCACGACTGCCTCCGATCGATTGAGCATTTCACCCAGCTTGAGCCTAGACATGATTGTGGGTCGGGTATTTTTTTATGCATTGCAGCCCAAGCCCGGGCTCGGCCCACGAGGGTATGGGCCGGGCCTGGGTTGGGCCCTCGACCACTCTAATTTTTGGCCAACATGCCTTAGCATGGACTAGATTCCTTCCTGCCATTCATTGCCTATTGCAATGATTGTTGCTGTTGCATATAAGTATTAATATATGAAGGATATCTGTAGGGTTTTTGCTAAGTTAAAGGTGTTTTGTGGTATCCGTTGGATACGAGAGCTTTGTTTATGTCCTTGGAGAGGGTGTTGTGGTGCTGAGGGAGAGAAGTGCTTTGGTCTATTTTTATTTTTGGATACTTTCAATCTTCACATAATGTGGTGACACCTTGTGTCAAAGCCTTTATTGTTATTATTTAATTCTGAGATGAATTTTGGAGTAGCTCGATATTATACAATATTGTTGTCACATTAACATTAAACATATAAATTCCAGCTTCTGCATTGTAGCAATTAATGAACATATGCTAAATATTGATGCTTTAATAGAACACTTTCAAAGAGTGATCCTTCCCCCAAAAAAATCGAATGTCTAACATGGTGAAGAAGCCATATAGAAATTCCAGCGAACTCCACAATACCAATATATCTATCAATCCAAATGGCATCGTCTAGAGCATCCACATTTCGTACAAGAGCACTCAAAAGTTTGTTCTTTAACAGTGTCTCAATAGCTGCAGCTATACTCAAATTACTACTAGAGTATGGAGATGGAGTGACAAAATCGCACAAATCCTGTATAGAATCAACTTCTACCAAGAAACCCACAACTTGATACATACTCATCTCTTTAAATCCCACGATGAATTGGAGTCCCAACTTGATATATACCCATCTTCCCAAATCCCAAACAGAATCAACTATTACCAACAAAATGGCAACTTGAACCCAACCCATCTCCCAAATTGGAAACATAATTACTTAGGAATCCGTGAATTGGTCTGAACCCATATCTCAGAATTAAAACATGAACCATTACCAAGAAAAGTGCGACTTGTCTAACAAAGAAGATCAAAAGTTCTTGGAGGGATCTCGTTTATGAGAAGAGTGATGTAGAAGTACGTGCGCTTCTCAAAGGCCTTGGGACTGAGAGACCGACGATGAGGATCTAGTTGATGATATTGGCGTTGGCTGCGATGAAGGTGTAGCAGAGAGTCGGTGAAGAGGGTATGGGTGTAGGGTTGAGACATGACTCGATCAAAGAAGAGAGCAGAGACAAAGGGGTTGTTTGGTCGGGATCTTCATGTTTACGTTTAGAAATAAGAGATCAGGCTAAACTGGGGATACACATGAATGGTACGTCCAACCGGGCAGGGTCATAGTCCACTGGGTAGCACTGCAGGCTGGGCTTCAAGCTTAGCGAGGGTCGGGCTAAGCGAAACTCGAGCCCGACCCGATATCTACAATGGGACAGATTTAAGTCCCATGTACGTCCATTATAAGATAGGGCTTGGGCTTGGGGTCGGGTGCTATTAGACTGGGCATCGAGTTGGGTCGGGTCGGAATTATCCTATGCTCAACCTTCGCCACCACGTGTTGTCCTTCAAAATTCAAAATAAAAAATAAAAGAAAAATTGAAATAAAATAACAAACGAACTTAAATTGAAAAAAATTCCTCCATAAAAGTTGTTCATCTCATTGAGATCTACAATTTTCATAAAGGGATTGATACCAAAAGACGACATATGTACAAACTCAATTTTGGGTGGTATTTTATGTATATAAGGATTGTGTTTTCTATTTTACCATTTTTGTGTTTTTTTTAATTAAAAATCAGAATAAAGCAAATAAAATAAAAGGAAAATGTTTACACATAATCTAATTTTGGGGGGATTTTATTTCAAGAAAATAAAGAAATGAAATAAAAGTAACTTATGTATAGACTCTGTATACATACTCGAAAAACTCTTTTCTTTGATTTTATTAGTGTTTTAAAATTGATTTTTTGAACATTTGATTAAAACACAAGTTAAAAAAAATAAATTAAAAAGAATTAATACATAAAATGACAAGTCAAAGTTAGTCAATAGTTACAATATACAATTAGGTTCCAAAACCTAAATTTCACATACGAGCTTTGATTCTTTTGAATTTAGTCCTGATTTGTATATAAGTGAATGTACATTAACTCAAAAGTGAGTAACGGTTTGATGACTGCGTAAGTGGCTATGTTGATAATTGTCGAATTGAAGTACGAATGTATACACATTGATTAGAAACCGAGCCTAATATCTCCCAGTGGAGGGGCTCAATTAAATAAATTTTAACATGGATAAGTCCATGTTTGATCTCGGGAACACAAACTATCTAAGCAATTAATCAAATCCTAATACCTAGATTAGACGATCATTGATCTATCTAAGTCAACAAACACAATGATGCAAAGAAAACAATGCAATGCAAAACATATGAACATAGTGCATTTTTGGTTGATTTTATGCAAGCTAAATTAAAGACAAAATGCTATACAAAGTGATGCAATGCAAACAAGTATCAATGAATAAATTTACCCCTCAAAATAGTGATCAATTGAGCCATAAATATTCGATTAATTTCATAGACATTGGATGCATTAAAATAAATCTATGTATAAGAAAATGGCATTTAAATACATGGCAATAACAAGTGTCAATTCTTGGAATAATTTATGCCATGAACTGCTAATTAAACAAGCATCACTATGAATTTTAAATAACTGAAAAAGGAGTTCATATGCTCAAGTTATAGAAGAAAGAGTTTAGGGGCATAAATGCAAAATAAACATGCAAAATAGGTAAAAAAATCATCACATAAAGGTCCCTCCAGGGGCATATCTACAATTTGAAAACTCGTTGGGCCTTCTTTATAAAATATCATGTGCGCATGGACCATTTTGCAATTCTGAGAACCCGACGAGGGCTCTTGTTTATTATTCCATTTGGTGCACGTGCCTCACATGCTTGGATGCAACTTTGGAGAAGCGTGTGGGGGTAACTACAAATAACCTGAGCCGACATGTGAGGTATACACAGATGAAGGCTCGGGGCGTGGGTTGGGGTTGATGTAGGTGCCTCTATCCACGTGGACATCTTGAGGTGACTCGGATCGAGGCTCGATCCCACCAAGCCTCTCGTGCTTCGGTAGGCGTATGGGCACTGGGAGGGTACCGTCCAATGGCACCTGTAGCTCGATGGGACTCCTTCTCCTCTACTCTACTACAGTGTGAATGGACCTCCGATGAAGTAACTAGAGCTCCTCCATGCTCCTCTACTGCCGCTGATGATCCATGAAGCACTCTAGATAGCTGGCAATGAAGTTTGGGTGGTGGAGGAAGTGGGAAGAAGCCAACGACATGCCTAGATAAGAAGCATGCAAAGAATGTTGAGCATTCCCAAATGAAGGCATGTATCAAAGTCATCTAGGGAGTGCGAAGGCCGGAAAAGTTTATTCTTATGAACATTCACATACATATTAAAGATGGAATGTAACTGTTGAGGATCTCCTTTACCAAAAGTAAAGATGTATACGAGGTCTTGCATAAGTACAACATATCATTAGCATAAATATGAGGTGAGTGGGCGCCATAGAACACCCCGCACATAGGGTACGCAAGTGCCCGTTGGCCGCCGAGTATTCCACTAAGAAGGAGAAAGCCCCCATGCCGACCACAAAGAGGAGAGGACTAAGAGGGTCGCCTTGTCTCAACCCCTCAGTACCTCGGAACAATCTATGGGGAGATCCATTCACCATCACCGAGAAAGATGTAGTGGATATGCAATTAACAATCCAAGTTAGCTAACATTTACCAAACCCCATGCTTTCTAAGCTCTACAGATTGAAGGAGTGCTCAACAGAATAAAAAAATCTTGATAAATCAATTTCAAGGCAAGCTCTCAAAGAGATTGTTGTCTGATCGAACCCAATTGCAAGTTCTTGCACAAGATGCAAGCTGTCACCAATGGACTGATCCTTGATAAAGGTCATTTGGTTGGGTGATATAAGATCATAGAGGACTGCCACAAGTTGCATTGCCAACACTTTGACAAAATCTTTATAAGCAACATTGCAGCAGGATATTGGGAGAAAGTCCCCAAGGCCATTAAGAGATGGGACCTCGGGTACATGCACCAAGAATGTATGGTTGACTTCTCTGACCAAGCTTCCTCCCTAAAAAAGAAAAGCGAGCATCGCACGTAGCTCCCCTTGACGAGGCACTAGTGATGCTTGAAAAAGTCGACGCTGAACCTGTCAGGTCCAAGGGCCTTAGACGAGGGAAATGAGTGCAACATATTCATAATTCTCCACCTCCTAGAATGGCTAGTCTCAGCCATAGCCTGCATTGTGCAGAGAGCACCAGCTTCGGAGGTGGAGGAACCAAAGTAGAGTGAGGAAGGCCTAAGTTCAGGAGGGTCCTATAGAACTCCATCGCAACTTCCGCCACTATGGTCGGCTTATCAATCAACGTTCCACCCCCACCCCCCATTAAGGATGATAAGGATGTTATTCCTCGTGGAGCATGCATTTACAGACATGTGAAAGAAACTGAAGTTGCAATTCCCCAATCTCAACCAATCAACACGATTTTTCTACTTCCAAGTTGATTCAATATTCACGTCTAGTGTCTCAAAGTGGTGGCACTTAGCACCAGATTCCAATATTTCCAAGAAGGGATCTAAAGGGTCCAAGGAAAGAGCATCGATAATGGCTCTGAGAGCATTCTCAGTAGCTTTCACCTCCTCGAAAATGTTAGCTTTCCTGCGAGCCCAATCTTTAAATGCAAGCTTGGCGCTCTTGAGCTTACACGAGAAGTAGAAGATGGGGTTACCGTGGACCGGGGTAGACCAAGCACTGTCAACAATCTCAAGATAGCCCAAACGACTTACCTAATATTCGTAGTAATGGAATGGCTTGGGGCGGGAGGCCATGGGAGCCATGGCGACCGTCATCAAGAGGTGGTCATTCGAGGCGATGTGGGAGAGTAATTCAGTTTTGCAGAATGGAAGAGGTTCATCCAGCTGGATTGACCAACTCATGATTAAAGCAAGTAACAACACGAGAGAGGACAATCGAGCTATTTGACCAAGACCAAGGGTTGCCACTAGTATCGAGCTTGAACAAGCCGCATGAGTCAATGCAATTGTTGAAGCCCTCCTTGCCCCCATTAAAAGGAGGTATGCTCATTTCTCGTGGTCAAATCTAACTACGTTAAAATCCCCCAGCACCAAACAGGGGACAACCAAGGCACCACTGAGATGCTTCAGCTCTTCGCTCGTGCTCAAATATCCATAAAATTGTCTAATATTCTATATAGTTTACAAAATTAACAAAGTAACCATTTTGGTTCCTCTTCTCCCTCCCACCTCGCGTACCCCTTTTGTTCGTTGGCCCCAAATCATTCCTCCTCCTCCCCCGCCGCTCGACTAGGCAGGCATCTGCCATCTCAGGCAGGCATGGCGGCAAGCCTCTGGCGCGGCGTGGTGGACTCGATCTCCTCCTACACGTCCTCCCAAGCACCGGCAGAGGAAGCTGGTGGCGTCGAGTTCTGGCGCGACCCCGAGCGCTCAGGGTGGCTCACCAAGCAGGGCGAGTACATCAAGACCTGGCGCCGCCGCTGGTTCGTTCTCAAGCAGGGCAAGCTCTTCTGGTTCAAGGAGCCCCACGTGAGCCGCCTCTCCCGCCCCCGCGGCGTCGTCCCCGCTGGCACGTGCCTCACTGTCAAGGGTGCCGAGGACGCCCTCAACCGCCCCTTCGCCTTCGAGCTCTCCACCGGCGGCGGCGAGACCATGTACTTCATCGCCGACTCCGAGAAGGAGAAGGAGGAGTGGATCAACTCCATCGGCCGCTCCATCGTCCAGCACTCCCGTTCCCTCGTCTCCAAAGACTCCGAGGTCGTCGACTACGACTCGGCTACCAACAGACGTGCCGCTCCTGTCCCCCCCGCTGCTCCCTCCGAGGCCAGCGTTTAGGCCTTGTGCGAGGTATTCACTCTCTTTGCGTGCATGCGTGCTTCTCGTCGGCATTGCCGTTAAATTATGCTGTTGGGTTCGTGCGTCTCCCTTGTGACGAGGGATAGATGGATGTATAGTGCTTGCTGTATGTCTCTGTTACTATCGGACTTCGATGTTGACAACTGTCTTCTAGCATTTATCTGTTCACCCCTGTAATCTATCCACTTGAATGTGCTCAATTTTTTAAATTTTCATGTTTGTGACAATTATTCTCTTGGTCGAATTCTAAAGATTTGGGATATATGATTTGGTACTGTAAGGCATTTTCTTCTCATGCTAGGCAAAATCCGGTCTAAATGTCTAAGCTGATTCGATGGAGCAGTGGCTTGAAGTCACATTATGTCCAACTTGATCGACCAATGGGGACGTTTTTTGTCATTATAAATCTTCGATGTGTTCATACCCACTTCACTTAGGTCTCATGCTTAGCAATTCCTATTTGACTTTTTTGGGCCTTTGTAATACGACTTTTAAGGGATTGCAAATTGCAAAAGCCTACTGGGAAAAATGTGTGCATGGGGAAGTTTTGGCAGTCGAGGTTCATGCGTTCTCCTCATGCCTCATTAGTGCTATTATGATCCCTTTGTGCAATAGAAATATGGGGACACATATCCTCTTGGGATCTGGGTCATGTGCCGAGGACATTTATTGGCAATTGCGGATTGTATTTGGATCGCCTTAACACCAAATTTCAAGGGTGACTTAGTCCCCATGGAGTAGGTGGAGGTTTGAGTTGGTAGGCTGACTTCGATCATCTTGGCCGCTCACTAACCTCTGCCTCTGGTGGGTTTATTTGTCATCGTCCTCGATTCGACGAAGGGATGAAGTCCAGAGCGAGGAACATCTATTTCTGGTCGTGGGCATACCTTCCCACTCTTAGTCTTTGGATTTGTTCCAAGCCATGATTCGAAGCTTTGGGAAGGTCGTGAAGATGGATATCGTAGGCTCTCACCGTGGGGGGAATTTGTGGGCACTTTGATTATTGTGGAGGATTGCTTCCCTTCTTCCTTGAATTCGATCAGTTAGTCTACAAACTCCGAGAATTCAAAGACTCCTTTGGCTCTATTGTCAAAGGGAGCGAGAAGACAACCTTTATTGGGTATGTGATGGAACCTCGTGCTGATGTTGCAGTGGTTTCCCTATGTAACGAGGTGGAGACATTGTCGATTGTGGGTGGTTGCACTGTCCATGATGGTTTAAGCAGTCCGACATTGAAACAATCAATGCCATTTGTTGTGGCAGGATCTTTAGGAGGTTTCCACGCCTTGAATCTCATTGTGGAAATGTTGCCAATTGAATTCATAACTAAAGGGTCGTTATCAATAAATGATGACCTCTTTGGGTCTCGATGCCATAGAAGAAGCGGTTCGGTTGCTTTGAACTTTTTGGTCGGATCGGTTGTGGACCCCGTTTTGGATCCTTTTGAGGTATTCGGTCGTGTTTAGTGATGTAAAGTCGGCCGACTGACTCGATTAGTAGGTCTGACTTGTCTAGTCGATGGGGTGACCGACCGAGTATTGATTAATCGATTTATAGTCGGTTGGCCGACTAGGCCAATTAGTCGTCGATTTCTGCTTGGAGATACCATATTTTTTATTTTTTAACTTTTAAAAAGCAAACGTATTCTAATATGCTTAGTGTTTAATTTAAATTAATTACTTCTTTTATTTCATTATAATAGTATAAAATTGTGCAAATCTATGTAACTATATAATATATATAAAATGATTTATATATTTAAAATAATAAAAAATTCAATTCTGCTTAAAGCTTAACTAATCTGATTAGTCGCTCGACTGCCGCTTAATCCTTAGTCAATGACCCGACTGACCTAATACAAACTACCGATTTCTGTAACCATGATCGTGTTACTACAATGAACAATGATGGGTTCTTGCCCATATCTTTTGGGCCACGAATGGGGATTCCCATTCCTTCTGAGGGCGCCAAGCCTTTTTTGGCTCTGACTTTGGTTCCTGTGATTGCTTTTGGTCACCGTTGGTTGGGTGACCTTTCCCAGGTCTCTGCTTCGATTGCATTGGGTACTTTGCCACTGGGGTCGTGGAGGTGAATGCTACGGGCTATTGGGTCTTGGCGGAACTTTTGTGACCAATTCCTTTAAGGCCTGCTCAACTGGTCGATAATGTCCAATCCAGATGTAAGTGCATGGTGGGAACTTCCATGTTTCACTCGAAGCATGATTTGATGCCTTGCATATCCGAAGAGATGATGATCTTTTTTTGCAAGCGTAGGCAGGTTGTCCTGTCTTTGCTGAGGATGAGGATATTAGTACATCGCTGGAGGAGTTTGATTCTTCAAAACTGCAGGGAGGAAGTGAGGGTTCGGCACATGATGCAGCCATAGATGGCGTGAAGGAGAACTCTGTCTTTGCCCTGGTGGTGTGTAGGGGAGTGGGTGTCGTGCTTTCCCATAATAAGCAAATTGCGGATTCATGATGATCTGATCCTGGAATTTACAGGGTCTGGATGACCGTGTGAAGAGGCCTGTTGGGGGGCTTGTTGAGTGGATGGCACATGGATATAATTTTGCTTCACGAAACAAAATTGGGCACGTGATCAGATCGGTTTTGAAGGTCAATGGGTGTCTATCAATTTTTCACTTTTAGAGCTGTTAATTTGATGGCAGCTGCTGGGCTTGATTCTCTTCTTGAATACGAATGTATTTGCTCTTGTTGGGAAAGAGGTGTGATCTTATGTTTTTATAGTGGTTTTGCTATGAGGGGGTGATAATAACATCTGCGCATTTTCCAATGTCTAGTCTAGCCGCCCATCGATTTCTTTCGTCGCAACAAGTTGTGGGAGGATCTCCTGGGTACTAGATTGCTTTTCTAAAGGGTCACTTGGCTTGTTAATGCTCACTTCGACATCATGCTTGTAGCTAATGACCGGTCGTTGTGTGTGTGAGTGTGGTGGTGGTGGTGGGGGGGGGGGGGAATTTGGATTCTGTGGACTTTGCAGTTGCGTGGTGATCTCGACTTAACTGTGTTGATGCTTTGGACTGTAGATACACTTGGCGGAATTGGGGTCTCTCTCTCGCATATATTGTTCTTTGGCTTCTCATGAGTTGCTTACCTATTTCCATTGGCCTCTGTTGTTTTGTTGCGGCGTTCCTTGTTGAACTGCACTTATTTTTTAGAGCTCTGACGAGGAGATCCGACCTTGCTCTTTATTCTGCTTTGAGCAGTCCTAGCTTCTTGAGGATGGCTTTCCTGACCTAGTTGCACAACACTATTCCTTTTCCTCTCATAAGGGTTCTTTCTACCATTGTGCGTGTTTTCCTCAATCTCTTTGCTTTGAGGAAGGTCTTGGTGGAGTTCAAGGAGTTATGAGAAAAGCCGCTGCAGGAGGTGTTTGAAGGCTCATGAATGTGTTTACAAGCTTGACTTATTGGAAAATGAGCATGATCTTATATGGAGGAACTTGAAGATCGCTTCGCAAAGTAAAATGTGATTCTTGTGGTAGGCAAACAAAGTGAAGTTGAGGGGCAATGACACTCTTATTAGGAATGGGTACACGAAGGGGATGTGAAAATAAAGTTCTTATATGTTGTGGCCAGTGAGTCGATAGTTTGATGGGTCACTGAAGAAAGAATATACTATATTCAGATCACTATTATTAACTATTTGATTATGTATTTTTCAATTTTTAAATATAAAATTTATGTTTACTACATATGTTTTTATATGTTTATACATATTAGTCATTAGTTAACTAGATAAAGGCAACAAATGAATTTCAATTAAATATTGTGCATCCTACGGGTTGGTTGTAGAAACTGTTGTCTCTAATTGAGTACAAATGATACGTTTATAATGTCTACCAATTTCTGGCTTTGTTCCATAGTCGTATTTATTGTGGCAAATAATCAAGAATTCTGCTATTTGGTGTGCAAATAATAAAAAAATGACTTGTATTAAGCGTGCGTTGAGCCTATTAATTGTTCTTTAGAAACTGGAAAATTTGATTTTAGAAGCAAATTGTGATTTTAGAAATCCGTACAGTAAATAATAAAAAATCCATTAAACTAACCTGGAATGAAAAATTTTCAGGTCTTAGTTGCTTCAATAATTCATGAGTTAAGCTTTTTTTTAAATCAGAAAAACGAGTATATTTGCTCTCAAAAAAACTGAAAAAACTAATCTGGCTTGCTCGAAATGCTTCTCTTTTCTCGGGCCAAAGGTTCTACAGTGAAAATGTGTCTGTTCAGCCCAAGTTTACTCTCGAATCATGGCTTCTGTAATAAGATGAGGTTGTATTTACTGTTTTACTAACTATTTAATGAATGGACACCACCGCGTGTACCCCCCTTTATTGGCTTCAAAAAAAATGAAAAAACGAGTATATGTTTCAAAAATAAATGCAGGTTGGTTAAAATGGAGAGGAGCCTCTACTCTTATTATATGTGATAAG
Source organism: Ottelia alismoides (assembly GCA_037367405.1). Classification (NCBI taxonomy): domain Eukaryota; kingdom Viridiplantae; phylum Streptophyta; class Magnoliopsida; order Alismatales; family Hydrocharitaceae; genus Ottelia; species Ottelia alismoides. The sequence continues at coordinate 406,692 of JAZKJV010005408.1, forward strand.
AAAATTCCTTTGAAAATCAAATGAAAGTTTTACAAAGCAGCCATGAGACCTGCTATGCTTTATGGATCTGAATGTTAGCATGTGAACCATAGACATGTGCAGAGAATGGAAGTAGCAGAATTGAAAATGCTAAGGTGGATGTGTGGACACACGTTAAGATCGGATTTGGAATGACAAAATCAGAAGGAAAGTTGGTGTAGCTCCAATCGAAGATAAGATGCGAGAAAATCATTTAAGGTGGTTTGGCCATTTGCAAAGGAGGTCAACTGATGCGCCGGTGAGAAGAAGCGAGTTTTGGGATGTTGAGCTGGCTAAGAGAGGACGAGGAAGGCCCGAGAAGTGTTGGAATGAGACGATACGAAGGGATCTTAGTTTTTTTGGATCTAAGCTCCATAATGACCCAAGATAGATCTGAATGGAGGCAAAAGATCCATGTAGCTGACCCTACTTAATGTGGGAAAAGGCTTTGTTGTTGTTGAATAGTCGGGGACTATTTCAAGCTGATTATTTGGTTAGCTGACTAGTAATTATTCAGTCGGCCACCCCCTACACCACATAGTCGGATCGACTATTGCAACATTGGTTGTGGACAGTGGTAGGCGGGCGCGAAATTTGGCATACTCACTCTTAAAGGATAGAGAGCGGGGGGAAGGGGAGAAGGAGATGGGTCAAGCTGGGGTGAATCATTTTCATCTTAGAGTAAGAGGGGCAAGAATGACGGTTGGAGGTGGCTGAGTTTCATGGTCTAGTAGATTGCATGATTAGACCTTTAGGGGTGGATGAGGTGCGGACTGAGGTTCACAATTTGAACACTGGGGGTTTGCAGGGCCTTGATGGGTCTCATGTTTTATTCTTCTATGAATTCTGGGATGTGGTCTGTGATGACATCATTGCTCTTTTGGAGTTCTCTAATGGGAATGCTATTTTTATCAAATCGATAGGACCCTTATCTTCACCCTTCCCAAGAATGTATCAGAGTGTTTGGAAGATTTCAAGACCATTGCTTTATCGAATGTGGTTTATTTCATTATTGCAAAGAACATGGCGGCTAGATCGTATCTTGTTATAAATGACATTATTTCTCCAGTAAACTGCTTTAATATCAGACCATGACATGATGGATAGCTTGGTGATGATGAATGGGATGATAGCAGGTTAGAAGAGGGGTGTGACGAGGTTGCTTTGGAAGGTGGATTTTTCCAAAGCACATGACTACGTTGATTGATATTTTCCTGTAGGCTTCCACGACGAGAAGAGGATTCACATGCACTTGGATAACTCAGATCAAAGGGTGTATCACCACGAGTTATTGCTTCATTCTGGTGATAGTAAGCAAGAGGATAGTTTTTCCAGCCTCAACATGGGATTCCTCATGGTAGCCCCTTTGCACCACTCCTATATGTGCCGGTTGCCGATGCTTTGTTTTGTATGGTTGAGCAGGCGGAGATGCAAGTAGATTTTTATGCTGGAGAGAATCTTTGAGTGGATGGGAGGAAGAAGAAGACCCGGTTTTTGTGTGTGATTTTGGTAGAGAAACATAGAGATGCACGAGTGGGAGGAGAGAGAAAGGGGAAGAAATCGGAGAAACTCCAATTTTTAATATGACATGAACTGTCACCTACAATCCACCTATTAACCTCTTTATATAGAATATGATGGGATTAGAAAAATAAATAGCTAAATTAAAAGGAGACCATAGCAACCCTAATTTAATCCATAAAATTACTCAAGCTAAAAACTAATAGAGATCACATAAGATCTCGTTTATTTAAATAAAAATGTAAAAAAAGTATGGACTTAAATAGGACAATAAACTCTAATTTTAATAAAAAAGCGTAACTTAACCTAATTTCCATTTTTACGCTACATCAGTTTTTTGTTGCTTTGAAAACTCGTCTCATGATGAGTTGCTTGATCTTCAAATTCAGTGTGCAAATGCTTGATCTTGGGGCTTTTGAATCCATGGTTTAAAAACTAATGTGACCCATAAGGTGGGATGCTATTGCTGTGATCTTCATGGAGTGATGCTACGTGAGCTTGGGAATTAGGCTAAAACTATGGCTTCTTAAATTTGGGTTTTTCGTCCCCCAATTAGGTCTAATTAAATTAGAGACAGGGTTAGTTAATTTTTATCTAACTTGAGTCTGTCTCACTCAATTTTGATTTTTATTTAAATAATGTTATCACATGTGATCTCTAATTGACTGAGTATTTTTTTTAATCGTAATCCCGATTTTTGAGTGGCTCGGGTTACCGCTTTCATTCCATCAAAAAGATATTACATGTAAGCTCAAAAAAGTGTAAAAATCTATAGCCAACATGGCCTTCTATGACTATGTTTTCTATAGTATGTATGGCCTATGCAAAACTATGGTTTCAGGCCTTTAAGAATAAACAACTTCAGTTACTATCTTGCCATCTCCTGAGTGCTTTCTCCTTTGCTCTCGGAGACCTTGGTGTTTGCTTCTTAAGATGCTCCACGTTATGCGCTATCTTCAAACTGGAATCTGAGTTTTAAGTAAGCGGGCTTTTGCTTTTGAAGAAGGGTATGATAATACCCTCCGTGGAGTCAAACTCATCATCATCATCTTCTTCTTCATTGTCACCAGACGATGCTTCAAATGTATTGAGGTTTTAGAATGATGAAACTTCCAATGCATCAGTGTTCAGCAAACAAGGATGTTGCTGAAACACTCGAGACTGCTGTTGAATCAAGTGAGTATCCATCTTCTAATTATGCTGTGGCCGTTGTATATGTTGTTCTGTCTGCTTCCTTTGTAGAGATAAGGAAGGAGTCATGAAAGCTTCAAGCTCCTCATCTATTCCTCCTTGTTCCTGCTGTTGTTACATCAATGGAATATACACAGCCTTCTCGCAGAATTTCTTCCCCTTATGACTTTTGTCGAGTCATTATTAATGCAATGAGATTCACATCTCATTTCTTCAACACTCAATGGTCCCTCTACTGTGATCAGACTCACCAAAATCTCTTCATCTGCTCGGGCATATTTAACACCCGCTTCCATAGGATCATAGGCTTCCTTCAGATTAGGAGTCTGCTCCTGTGGCAAGAGCATCTCTTCCTGCTGCTGTTGCTTCTGTTGATTAAATTGCTCATGCTCTTAAATTTGAGGGAGTCAAATTTGGGTTAGTTAAAATAGGTAATTTCCTTTTCTGGTTTTTTTAATTCCACCCTTCTATGTAAAGGAGATATGGGTCATTGGGAAGGGACAGTTCAAGTTATTGACAAATTGGAACTATCTCATTTTCTTCCTATTTATCCTTCTCCCTCCTACACATCGATGCATTTTCTCTCCCCCAACTCCCGTTCGACGCGTTTCCCCTTCTTACCCTCCCAAAATTTGTCCCCATCCTAGAATTTTAATTGCATTTGTTAGAAATATGAGATGTGGAAGCATAATCAAAGAAAAAGAAATAAGAACATGAAGAACACTGAGATTTTTATGTGGAACCCTACTCCTTAAGGAGCGGGATGAAACCACGAGAGAAATTCTCCATCTACCACATATGACGCATATACTCCAACACTCCTCAAGCTGGAGCATGCAATGCTCAGTTTGGACAAACAGAAAAAATCTCAAGCTCAGAATACAAGACACTACATACAATATCACCTCAATGTAAATACAAATATCGGTTGCTGCTGAGGACGTTGCTTCTCATGCCATGCAGGTGATGAGGAACAAACATGCTAGAGTGTGAGTCGAACTGGATCTCTTTGTCGGAGAACGTGTGCTCTGAACTGTACCTGTCAGAATCACTGAAACTCAATGAGTCTCCTCGTCGGAGTACTCTAGCCCACCACATGTAGAAGACTGAATCATGTGGACAACTGCTCCATCTCTAAAGGACCGGACTGAAAAAGCCGTGGAAAATCCTCGTCGGAGTCCACGATCGCTGGAAAATGGAGTCTGAAAAGTCTCATCGTCGGAGAACTGGGTCTCTCCCATACCAGCTCAGAGAATGGGATTTCTACTCTGGAGTCCCTCTGAAACCACATGAAAACCCTACCCCACATGACATAGGGAATGAGATCTCTACTCTGGAGTCCTTATGGATCACGTGAAAACTCTGAGTCCAAAAACAAAGATAGGGACCACAAAATTGATGATCGCAGACACTTGCGCATCAAACTGAAGATTCAGAACCAATCTGTCGAGTCTAAATATGAACTGTAGAGTCTGAAATCTGGCTGGCCTGGAATCTGGATAATCTGAAACTCTGGCCTGTAACTCTACACAATACCCCCCCTTTCTCCCATACTGGTCGGAAAACAATGACGTCAACCAAGTTGAGAGAAGACATGAATATGGGGAAATCAATCTCAAATGAAAAATTTTCCGCGGCTATTTGCGCTTCCCCCTTCTTTTAGATAATCGTCTATCATTTTTTGCTACCCGTTCCCTTTTTTAACGGCTTTCTCTTCGCAAATTTTTGTCTTTGTGTACGGTCTTTTGTGCATCCCTTTTTCAAAATCTCTTTTTTTTTTCCGACTTTTCATTTTTTAAATTAGGCCACTCCCCCCCCTTTTTTTAAAAACACATGACCCAAAAGCCCAAAAGAGTAGCTTGTATTTTTTTTTAATAAAAGGGCCATCATCCCCTTTTTACTCGCATAAAAAGAGTAGGGTTCCCATCGTGGAAACCCTTTCCCCTGATTTATGCTGCGGCCACCGACATCTTCCTGGAGAGGAGGGCTCCGCCTGGCGCCTGGAAGCAGAGGAGCTTCACACTGCCTGCCCGATGGAGATCGGGCGCGAGGATCGGGCTCCGCTTAGAGGTGGACATCTCCGCCGATTGGAGGGTGGTTACCGCCTTCAGTCCCCCACTTTTTTTCTTCCTCGTTTTTCTCGTTGGTGCAGCAACACTGCCTGGGTGATGCATGATCGTTGCCTTGCATCGGTATGGAACTCGATTGGGGCGAGAGAGAAAAGACCGTAGAGATGGAGATGGGCGGATCCTGGAGATCTCGCGCGCAGAGAAGAGGCGATCGTCATATTTTTTTAATTCCCATGCAAATCTGATTTTTTTGAGAACTGCGGCTAGAGTTTCTATTGTGACACTCGCCTTGGATCTTCTTGCTGTGCTTCTGCTGCAAGCACAAGGTGATGGTCGAGGTATTGCGGGGGCGGCGTCGCTCCTTGCTGGAGAGGAAGGTGGCTGCGATTGCTGCCTGGAGCGTGCGCACTGCCTGGAGATCGGTCCGGAGGAGCGATTGTATCGCTTCGCCGCCTGGAGGTCGACCTAGGGCTGGCAGTGCTGACTACAGCGAGGTACCTTGGAGAAGGGGCCAAGGACTGCTCCTCTTGAGATCTGAATCTCCGCCGCCTGGAGATCCCTAGTTGCTCTTCTTGTAGTACTCGTTGCCAATGAAGCCTGGAGATGGCTTTGTCATAGAAAATGATGCTGCCGCCATCTGAACCGGAGATGAATAGAAGATTTGATGCCTGCTGCTTAGCGACCGGTCTGCTGCTGCTTCTGGTGCTTGGAGATGAGATGCACGTAGGGAGTTGATGAGATCTGAAGAACCAAAACTAGGGTTCCTAGGCACGTTCGTAGAATCGAGCCATCTTGCAAAGTTTAGGGTTCTATCAGAAACCCTAAAACAAATTACATGGAACAAGACTTCTCAAACTTGAAAAAATCAGACTTCAAAAAATGATCAAATCTCCAAAATTGACCCACTCTGATAATAAAATCGTACAAAATCAGGGTTTCTGAAACCCTGAAACTCGTCTGAAACAACTCATGAAATAATGACGATTTTCAAGAATTAATCACCAAAATCGACCTACTCTGATACCATGTTAGAAATATGAGATGCATAAGCATAGAGAATAAGAAATAAGAACATGAAGAACATCGAGATTTTTACGTGGAACCCTATTCCCTGAGGAGCGGGATGAAACCACTGGAGAACGCCTCAAAGAGTTGATGTTGCATTCAACTTTCTTCTTCGATACATGAGGTCTGAGGCTTCTTATATAGCCTCTACAGACCCTCTAAGTCCCACCATTGGTAGATGTGGGACTAAACAGGATGTTGTGATTAGACTCTGGAGGGATCCAATTACCCATCTAACTACGTCAACAACATTAATTGTTACCAGAACATGGCATACAACTTGTTCCCTTGATCTCACGATCATTCAAAATATTCAAAGAAACATAACTTGAAAGAGTTTTATACAACGTGCCGTCAAATGTTGATTGTCAAATCTGCTCAATACGGGTTCTACTGTACAAGATACAATTGAATTATTATGAGACCCAAGTCTCGTACAATCTCTACGCCACCACCATAAAGCAGTTTCACTGTAACCAACTCTAGTGTCCGATGGTCGCTGCATCTCCACTGCTGTCATCAGAATCTGAAGTTAAACTGGCAGTCTGGCACATCCCACATCTTTCATTAAAACCACCATCGAACCTCCGTCGAAGTCGCTATTGCCACTGTTTCCTTCTGAAGCCACTACTGCTACCCAACCATTATCATTGACACCTCCCTTGCTTGCAAAATCCCCTTCCCTCATGCCATGCCTGCTACTAACACCTCCGCTGCCCTTTTATCCGAAGACGATGATGCAATTGCACCCCCTTACCTTGCCGTTGAAACCTTGGAGCAAGCCCTACTAGATCGTAGAAGCCCCTCGCCGTCGTAGCATGATTTCAAATAACCATGGGCGCGAGGAATTGAATCTTGAACACCATCAACCTCTCCACGTTAGCAATCACCATTAATCTGGACTCCTGGTTGGAATCATAACCACTAATACAATCTAACCTGGATTTGTCTTCAACAAATCTACAACCGCCACCACCCCCGATTAAGATCTAGAAGACCTCGAGGCTACTGGAGCTGTTGCATTTTGAGCTTCCATCGCTGTTATAGTATTGCTTGCAGCAATCACTCCCTACCATCACTGTTCTAGTTTGATAAATACTCCTTCCTCAAGACCATCACACATCTCTTCAAGATCATGGTTGGAAACATATCATGGATAAAGAAATGGATACACTTACTTTTAAGGCATGAGATTTTCTGTAATTCTCACCAAGTGTTATTCTTGTTGAATGTTGATAGGTCTTTACGATCAAATATGTTCTAGATGGATCATTGGACAGAATGAAGGCTAGACTAATGGCAAAAGTCTTTACTTAGACTTATGGTAGTGTAGATTACTGTGAGACATTCTCTCTAGTGGCTAGATTGGGATCCATTCACATGGTTGTATCTAATTGCCACCAATGGAAACTGTCCCATTTTCCAAGTTGATGTTAAGAATGTCTTCTTTTACGGAGATCTTGAGGAAGAGGTCTATATGACACAACTTCCAGGTTACTCTATTGAGGGGGAGTATATGTGCCATCGATGCAAGTCCATTTATGGATTCAATCAGAGTCCACGAGCCCGCTTTGACAGGCTCACCATAAAGATAAGCTATATTGGTTTTCATTGGACTATGTTTGATTACTCTGTATTCATTCGATGAAGTGCTTGCTGTATATGTGGATGATATTTTATTACTGGTGATGATGGTGCATGCATTCTTGAGATCAATGAATGCCTTCCTTCTGAAGGTGTTTGTCATTAAGGACCTTGGTTACCTTCGGTACTTTCTTGAGATTGAGGTTTTTTGTAATTATGGAGGCTTACATTTGTCTTAAAGAAAGTACTATCCTGACATTCTTTCAAATGTTGGTTTACTTGGCTGTAAACCTTCCTTTAGTCCCGCAGAATCACAAAGTCATGCCACCTCACTGGATCCCTTCTTTGAGGATACTACACGGTACATGGATATTGGTGGAGAAATTGTTGTATTTTACTATCACCAAGCTCTATGTCTCTTTGTTGTTATCAGAGTCAGTCAGTAAATGGAGAAACCATGTTATAACCATTGGGAGGATGAATTCTTCTCCTTATACGATATTTGAAGAGTTCACCGAGAAAATGACTCTTCTATGATGTCGATGTGCATATTGGTTGATTATTTTTGTGACTTTTCCCGCAGAGCCTCATGTAGACCGTGGAGATGGACGAGCCTTGGGGCAATTCTGCATTCTGAACAATATGTAGATCATCTAGTGAGAAGTGTTATAATTGAAGAGGTGAAAAACAATGGTATGTGGCCTAAATGTAGACTTTGCTCCTCGACCGGATGGCTTTCCGATTTCCTTTTACAGAGAATTCTGAGATGTTGTAGGTAAAGAGACACTTGATGTTATGTTGGAGTTCCTTAGTGGAAACCCGGGCTTTGATAGTATCAACATAGCCCCTTTTTTTTCTCTTGCCTAAGAAGGTGTCTGGGAGGGTGGAAGATTTCCGACCTATTGCACTCTCCAATACAATATATCTAGTGATTGCTAAATTCCTGGCAAATAGACTTAATGTCGCTATGAATGGAATCATCTCCCCTGTTCAATACGCTTTCTTACTCAAGAGATAGATAGGTGACAACCTGGCTATGGCTATGGGATTGTTACAGATTGGAAGCGATGACATGTAAAGGGGCTGTTTCGGAAAATCGACTTCTCCAAGACTTATGACATGATTGATTGGCGCTTCCTTTAGTCGGCTATGGCTAAACGTGGCCTTCCTAACCTTTCGATCACTTGGAAGAAGAGGTGCATTACGACGGCCTCTGACTCCGTCCTAATTAACAGGAATCCAGAATAGGGGTTTTCAGCCAAAACGCGGGGTTCGTCAGGGATGCCCATTCGTACCTATGCTCTTTGTTATTGCAGCAGATGTTTTGTCTTGTATGATATGGCAAGTGATCTAGCAAGGTATCGTGGATGGCTACATGCGTGGAAATATCTATTCCTCTTCTATAATATGCAGACACCACTATACTCATGATGCATGAGGCATGACGACGATCCTGGAAATATTTGGTGAGCTTTCTGGCTTAAATTTAAGCAGATCCAAATCGTCAATAATCTTTTTTGACTTGTTAGATTCTGACATTGTGGAGTGCATCTCTGAATTGGCTACACTTCTTGTGGTTCCTTTCTTATCCGATATCTATGCATTTAATGAATCAGTGTTTCATCACTTTAAAAGCTAAAAATAGAGCTCTGTTCCCAAGTAGTTAATTACATTTAGATATTTATATTACAATACTACGATTCATGCATGTATAAATAATATCCATATTTTAGCATGTAGATAGAAATTCTGTGTAAATAATCACATGTATATTAACTAGCTTTCCATATTTTTCTTTATTTTATACGAACTCCAAATCCAATAAAATCAACTTCATTTTGTACATAATACTAACATTAATAAAGAAACAATATCCGAAAAATACTAACTTGTATATATGTCAAACAAAACCCAACCCTATTTTGAGATAAAAAAGCTGCAAAAGTGAATATCTCTCACATACAGTCTCCTATGAACTTCACTCAGTTTTGAATTAATGTACATTCAATTATCTACAAAACTAGACCAAATTCAAAGGATTCAGAGTTCATATGTGAAACTTAGGTTTTGTGTCCTCATCAATGTTCATGAAAGCGGCCTATGCGGCCGCATATGCGTGTGCGACACCTTCACCGGACCGCTTCATGAAGCCCCTAGTTATGCGCCCATGGCGCTTATGCGGGCCACATGTGCGGGCTATGCAGTCGCATATGCCCTCTGTGTGCCCGCTTTAGGTTAACTGTGATTTATTATATGTGATTTTTTATATGTGACTGATTTATTATATGTGATTTTTTATATGTGATTTTTTAAGACATTTATTTCATGTTATTGTTCTGAAATGTGCCAAATGTGTGTATGAAATGTGTGTTATAGTATGATTTGTGCCATGTTTTTTTATTTGTGCCACGTTTTTTTTGTATGATTTGTGCCACTTATCAGAATTTGTTCACGTGACATAATTTAGATAACATTGCACCCTCATTTTACTCTTATTCCTTGTTTTTGTATGTATGTCAATCAAGTATTCCATCACCATTTAAATCCATCGTCAAAGTAGTCGTACTATGAGATTGGAGTAAACACAAAGGAAGAAAAGGAATAATGTACCAATAATTTAGCAAACTAATTTCGTCAACTAATAGTTATTTTGAATGTAATATATAGGTATATGTAGAGTTTTATACTTTCAATGTAGAATTAGTAATAAATATAACGATGGAGATAAATGACATTATAATTCAACAATAGACATTTATACAAATATATATTGACATACATTGGTATACAAGTTGCAACAAAAGCCAACCACTTAATTTATTATTAAGAAGCACATCATATCATCGTATCATACATTTAGTAGACATACAATGTTACAAGTCTCACCTCAACATATTGGAGTTAACCAGTTAGAATATTGTCGCTTAAACATTTCTACTTTCTTATGCTATTTTAAGTAGTACATTACTAATGTTTTTTTGATAGAAGTACATCACTAATGTTATTTGTGTTAAATTTTGGTTTTCTTTCGAATACTTACATATTTTGGTGATTGTTGTCAGTTATTATGTGTGCTAACTTTTCTATTGTAGTACTGATATTTGATTGATAAAGTTTGTTTTAAGCTCTATATGAAAGTCATTTTTCTTGGATCTTCTGTTGGACCACATTATACATAAATTTAGTTCAGTTGTAGTCACTTTTGTATATATTTATTTATTTTTAAATAAAAAATTGGAAACGCGTAGAACCGCATATACCTCGCATATGCCCCCGCATACCGCTTAATCGGTACTCAGTGACCGGTCCGAACACATACTCATACCGCTTTCTTGAACCTTGGTCCTCATTGTATATTATATATTTGATTAATTTTGACTCATTATTTTATGTACAAAATGTACTCTTTTTAATTTATTTCTTCTTTATTTGATTTCTTTGATTTATGTTTCAATAAAATGCACAAAAATCCAAATCTAAAACAAGTTAAAAATCAAAGAAAAAAAGGGTTTCAGTATGTATATAGAGCCTGTAAATAAGTCTCCCTTCATTTCTGTATTTTCTTAATTATTAAAATTCCAAAAAAATCAGATTGTTATGTAAATATTTCTTTTATAATTTATTTGATTTGATTTTAAATTTTATTTTATTAAAATCATAAAAATTGCAAAACATACAAATCCGACATTCTATGTACATAAAATCCCACCAAAAATACACTTTCTACATACGACTTCTTTTTATTTTGATCACTTCACGAAAGTTGTAGATCTCATCGAGACGAATAACTTTCATGAAGACTACTATTTGATTTGACATCATTTTCTATTTTATTTTGAATTTTCTTTAATTTTATTTTTTGATTTTTCTAGGGACGACACGTGGCAGCTCCTGGAGTCGCCACGTGCCCCCACTTATCCTCATTTAGCTGCCCTCATTAGGGATTGTTGGATGAGGTACCCCTTCATCCAACGATTGAGATCATTTTGTTATTTATTTATTTATATTTCTTTTAATAATGCCTCGTCACGTGGCTCTTCCTCGGCAATTTGATCTCGGCTGATCGAATGACCCAGGACCCTTCTTTTCCACCGATCTTCTCGGCCATGCAAGGTCGGTCCTGGCATGTATACTCATCAACTCTTTTTCCTCTTGACCTTGATCACTCCATTTTTGCTCTCTTCTACACTTATGCTTACTAGATCCTATTTATAGGAGGCAGGTCGACTTTTATACTCATATTCTTTGCACCAAAATACGCTTAGTTCGAGTTATGTCTTTCTCTCCATGCTCTGAGGACATAACATGAGATAAGTATAGGGGGTGTCATATATATTATATATATACTTTACCCATCACTCGTACTTTCACGTACTTTCTGTATATGATATTCAATAAATATAGGATATGGGTAACCACTTGTAGAAATTAGTAAAAAATGTAAAATATGTGCAATATGTAAAATACATGTATAATTTGTATAATCTTGTGTAAATAATACTCTTTTTGTAAAATTGTTGTAAATTATTGTAAATAATACTTGTGTTGTAAATTATTGTAAAATTGTGTGTATAACATTTTTTTCAAATAAAATGGTTTCTCATAAAAAAATACTTGCATTTCATTCAAGTGCATTTCATTAGCATATCATTCATTTGCACAAGTGGAAAGTCATCGGGTTCTGAATCGAGTCGTGAATAAAAACTGAGTGTGGACTGGACTCGACTTTAATCTACTTATCAGAGGAACTTCACTGAGAAGTAGGATTTTAGAAACTTCAAGTCATAGACTTAATTCTCCAGGCTACTACAAGACAATGTCTAGAATTTGACTCTTAGTGTCTAACCTGATTGTCTCATTCTAAGTAGACTCTTGGATAGGGAACTAATCTGTACTCTACACTGCGCACTTGACTCAACTCATACAGGGTGTTGGAAGACTGCTCGTCTTTTTCTTTAGTAGCGTGGACATCTAAAGACCAAAGTAACATGTTGAAATAAAGCTTCAGATGAGGAATGAACCGCAGGACCTTTTTTCTAAGACCACAAAGTATGAACGGAAAAAAGATTCTATATCTGTTGGAGCACAAAAAGATCAATGCAGAGCAACCACAATTCATACCAAAAAAGTCAATTCCTAAAGTACATCATTGACTACAATGGTCCAAGCTTCAGATCGCTTGCATATCTTGATGGATACTTGGTTAAACTGGTCAAGCTTCATAGGAGATGTGAATAAACTGGTTACACTCAAGTTCTTTCCCCTTCTTTTAGACTTCTTCCCCCATATTCGTTGTGAACTAGCACATACCCGAACTTAGAAGGAAATACCTGACTCCCCGAGGACGAGTTACTGGATGAGGAGATTGCGTGGTAGTTCATCATTTTGGATGGGAAGAGCTAACATCTCTCACACATAAGAGACAATTATTCAATGTTCATGTGGGATGCTTTGGGAGGGGGTTGATCTAAGATGACTTATGAGTTAGCCTGGATGATGACTTGTACAACTTAGAAACTGTTGTTTTTAAAACCCTAATTCTCATGAGGAGTTCCGCCACACTATTAATCTAAGGGTCGAGTTGAGCTCCATTTTCACCTTTTATTCATAACCTTGGTATGGAACCCAATCTCATTTTACTTGTGCATTCATTTTAATTTCTTAGGGACGAGTAAGGTTTAAGTATGAGGGGTTGATGAATCCGTGATTCATCTCTTTAAAAGCTAAAAATAGAGCTTCGTTCTTAAGTAATTAATTGCATTTAGACATTTATATTGCACTATTAACATTCATGCATGTGTAAATAATATCCATATTTTAGCATCCATAATTGCACTAAAAAGAAGCCAGAAATTCTGTGTAAATAATAACCTGTATATTAACTAACTTCCCATATTTTTCTTTATTTTATACTAACTTGAAATCCTATATAATCAACTCCATTGTCTGCATAATACTAACATTAATAAAGGAAAAATATCAGAAAATACTAACTTGTATTTTTTTGAGAAAAAAGAGGGTGGCATCCCAAGCTGGGTGCATATATGTCAAATAAAACCCAACTCTAGTTTTGAGACAAAGAGCAGCAAATGCGAATATCTCTCACATATAGTCTCTTATGGATCTATACTCACTTTTGAATGAATGTACATCCAATTATCTACAAAAGAAGACCAAATTCAAAGGAGTTAGAGTTCATATGTGAAACTTGGGTTTTGAGTCCTCATTGTATATTGTATATTTTGATTAATTTTGACTCATTATTTTATGTACAAAATTTACTCTTTTTAATTTGTTTCTTCTTCATTTGATTTCTTTGATTTATGTTTTAATAAAATGCACAAAAATCCAAATCTAGAACAAGCTAAAAATCAAAGAAAACTATGTGTAGTTTGTATTCTCCCTTATTCATTTCTGTATTTTCGTAATTATTAAAAGTGCAAAAAATCATATTAATATGTAGATATTTCTTTTATAATTTATTTGATTTTTATTTAAATTTTATTTCATTTAAAAATCATAAAAATTGGAAATCATAAAAATCACATATTCTATGCACGTAAAATACCACCAAAAATACACTTTATACAGATGACTTCTTTTGATTTTGGTCTCTTCACGAAAATTGTAGATCTCATCGAAATGGACAATTTTATGAGTACTACTTTTTGATTTGACATCGTTTTCTATTTTATTTTAAATTTTCTTTATTTTTATTTTTTGATTTTTTCTGGGGACGACACGTGGCATCTCCTAGAATCGCCATGTGCCCCTGCTCTCATTCTGGGCCGTTGGGTGAGGTACCCCTTCATTCAACGGTCAAGATCATTTCATTACTTATTTCTTTTATTTTTATTTCTTTTAACAATGCCTTGCCATGTGGCCCTTCCTCGGCCGTTCAATCTCGACCGATTGAACATCCCAAGACCCTTCTTCTCCATCGATCTTCTCGGCCAAGCAAGGCCGACACCTGCCCCTCTACCTTCGTCGCACCACCACCTCCTTTACCCTCGATCAAATCCTTCTGCAAGCCTTACTACTCCTCTTGCCCACTCCGTCCACATCACTTCCCCTGAGTTCTCGCCAAGAACTAACGCCCTCTCATCAAAACCCATTCTAAGTTCGTCGTCACGGACGACCTGCCATTTTTCCGTAGAGGGCGAGAGAGTTCGCCTCCACCCTCAAGTGACAGCAGTAGGCGCTGTGGCTCGAGCGAAGACGACTACCTTCTCAGGTGAGATCGAAGGCCCCTCGAAGCCTTGTTGCAACTCTGCTACAAGGAGCTACTGTGCCTCACACGCCTCATGCCGGCATAGATCGAGGTGATGATCGGAGAAGCAAATCACTGCTCTCCAACCTCTAGGCATAACATCAGGTAGAACCCCTCTTCCCTCATTTTCTTTTTCGATTTCTTCTTCTATCTCCATTCTTTGTACCCTCCTCTTAAACTCCACCTTCTAATCTTCGATTTGAACCCCAAATCGCACCCAAATCAACTCCATCCAAGCCGAACATCGCACATCCTCCAGTTCTTCTTCTATCTATCAGATCTCTCCTTCGCCTTTGGTCCTTAATCCCCCAACTCAAGCTACGGGACCTCCTCTCATCACCCTCTGTACACCCAAAACTCTAATCACCTGCATGGTTCTTGCAAAGAACCGTACCCCGTTGAGGTCTCATCTTCATCGTAGAGAAGGACCCTCGCTTCATAGCCAAGGTTTGAAAAAACGAAAGGTGGAACGAGGTGGTCTCCTTGGAATTGAGGTGAGGCGTAGCCTCGAGGCGGTCGAGGCGTAAGCCTCAGTTTATATAGAAAAATATGTATAAAACTAAAATTATATATATCTTTATGTAATTATATGTTCTCTGCCCAATATATAATAATTTACACTACAAGATATGATGAAATAATAAAGATAAGAACCCCAAAATAGAAGATAGAACAACATCATATACATTTCTACATATTTTCATCCAATCAAAGAGGAATTCATTGACTATAGATATTGTGAAAGAATTAAACAATACATATATGTCTATGAAATATTGTTGTAATTAAAAGTATGACTAAATATACATCGAAGAAATTTATGTTATGTGTCTAACATATAATATATGATCACACGAGAAACCATGAATCATATCCATTTCAAGCAAATCTTTGAAATATTGTTGTAATTAAAAAATCGATTAAATATATGTCGAAGAAATTTATGTTGTGTCTAATATATAATATAAGGCAACATGAGAAACCATGAACCTTATCAATTTTGTTTTGCTTGATATATTGCAAATCTTGTTAAGTTACAAGTATTGTTTAATTGAATATTTATGAATTCATTCATTAAGAGTGAAATAGTAAGAGTTTGCCAAAATAGTTGGATACACTAATTGTAAATATGAAGTTATCGACATGAAATAAACATCATATTTAGGCATTCATCTTGTATAATCATTATCCTCAATAAACAGATATTGATAAGCTTCTCAAACTACTAATGAAACCATTAAAATAATAAAAAATACTTCAAAAAAAGTAAAAACGCCTCGACCGCCTCGACCACTCGAGGCGCACGCCTCACAGGACTGGTCTGAGGCGTAAGCCTTGAGGCTAAAAGGGACCGCCTCGCATCGAGGCGTATGCCTCGACCGCCTCGAGGCTAGCCTTTTCGAACCATGTTCATCGCCACCAATTACGCCGATCCATCATCCACCACAGAGCTTTGGCCACTTCAACTCCCTGCATCTTGCATTCCATTTCCGAGCATGTTGCTCGAGAACCATATACCCATCTGTAGGTTGGGAACGACCTCCATCTTCCTCGATAAAAACCCAAGCTCGAAGGCATGCCCTGAGCTCTACTCACGTCATTAGCAGCTCCAGATCTTCACCTTCAGTCGCCACCGTAGCTCTCTTCTCGACCAGCAGCACACCTTTGAGAATCATAGATCTTGACCTTCAAACTCCAACACCATCTCTGCAGAGCCTCCTGCAACCGAGCTCCACCTCATCTGGACCTCACATGTTCCCACCTTCATCATCAACAATCACTTCCACCTCCAGTCATGTTTTGACGGAGGTGGATTCAAGAGCCAGAACCCCTCTTCATCTTTACTATCCACGAGCCCACTGTGTACCTCCCCGTTGACTGCAACAACCTCTTCGTTGGCCACCACCTCTTGCAGATCGACACCTCCGAAGGGGAGAGCAGATACCCGCCGATCTTGATCAGAGGGTCTACATCTTCTACCGAGTTGGTGTCCATACCGTGAGCCTCGGATCCACATCAGCTTCCAGAGGCGTCCTTTGTCAGCCATGTGGAGGTCTGCGCCCGAAGCTTAACCCCGCACACGAACCTTGGCTCGAACCCAGAGGGCATACACATCACACATGATTTGCAGATAGCTTGCGCCTCCACCCCTCGAACTTCTGGAGAATTGCCCTCATGCCCCCACCCATAGGACATACATGCACGACACATGCTCGCGTAAAATATGCGAAGAACCCTCTCTGGGATATGGTAATTCCATTTTAGCTCTTTTTACGCGTATTTAATTCATATATTTTATTTCCTATAATTGTATATAGACCCTCATATTTGAATTTTATTTCAGAACTACATTTGTCATCTTTGTGACATTTGTCTATCTTTTAATTATACATTTGTCTATCTTTTAATTATTATAAACATTGCATGTTGAAAGTTATTTAATTCTCTAGCCGTGGTTGATTTATTTACATTTTTAGGAGCTGGTTAATTTAATAAAATAAATATGATGTCACATTTGCATATTTTGCTATCCGGCTTGTTTAATTCATATTAAATTATTCCTTGCTCTAATCATTAATCATAATTCACGGCTTTTATAACTAAATGCCTCTATCATACCTCTAAAATTTAGCTCATTCTCACACATGTTTTGCTTTGAATAAATAGATTTGTGATTTTAGTAACTTAATTTTAATTAATCAACCACAATATTTTTAGGAAATTTAAATTCCTCTAGATTCATCTCTTGTAATACTAGGGTAATTTTGATTCAGGAAAATATACGTATTTGATATTTATTAAAATTAACTCTAGATCACTCTCTTAGTATTCTTTAATTCATTAAAAATTTATTTTGCATCAGGAAAATACTAAAAATTCATATTAACACAAATTTGCATGCATTAACATTCTAACCAAGTTTTAGGATTTTTGGACATCATCTGATTAAAAAATTATAGTTTATTTTAACCCCTGAACTTAGTCCAAATTGCACTTCACATTTTAACTGCATAAAAACTCCAAAAACGCTTATTTGAAAACCTAATATCTAAATGATCTGAATATTGACCTAAGGATAAATTGGCTTCCCTGTAATCGACCTTGGGCTTGCTCAAGTAAATAAATTCGATTGCTTTTAAGGAAATTGACTAACATTAATTAAGTGGTCTTTTGAGAAATTGTGATTTGCCTGCCTGCAGCAAAATGACATATTAAATAATTCTCACAAATTAAGCAAGGGCATTTACGCATTTTTTAGCCCCCCTTCCATTGACTTGTAGCAGACTTAGAATTGTTGATTGGCTCCCTATAATAGAAAAGATGGAGAGAACTTTCTAGCTGGAGGGCGTCCTTGCTTTCAAGAGGTGAGCGTCTGGTTCTGGTGAAAGCTGTGCTGGCAGCGATAGTTATTTTCTTTATGTCATAAAGAATCCTTCCTTTGAGCATCCATAGACGTCTATAGATGATTATGCAAAGATTTTTGGGGGCAAAACAAGCCAAGAAAGTGTAGGTGTTCACCTTGTTGATTGGGATACTATCACACTCGCGAACGGTGAAGGGGGCCTTGGGATCTCTTGTCTGTTAACCACGAACTAGGCCTTACTAATGAAATGGGTGGCAAGAATTTGTTGAAGAGGAGATTACCTTTGTCGCAGAGTCATTCACATAATTTATGATGTACACGCCCATGGTAGTTTAGATCGTCGCCCTTCTTCTGCCACCTCATCTTTTTGGAAGGTCTTATCCTCAACTACCATGACACCGGAACTTCTTCGGTCGATTCTTGGAGACGATAGTTCTTTTTTACTTCTGTACTGACATTTGGATAGATGGAAGCCCTCTATTAACACGCTTTCCTCAGCTGTATGTTTTGGCTGCAGATTACAACATCATTGTCGCAAATTGCTGGGATAATGGAATATGGATGCCTTCTTTTCGGTCAGGCTTTTCTGATCAACAGTTGGATGAACTCATTGAGCTTATTGGGATACTTCAACAGTTGGGCGGTCTAGGGGATGGCATATATCATTAGACATGGAGAGAGGGGGACTTATATAAAGACATGCATACTATTAGAGACAATTTTATGTTTCATCTTATTTGTAACCCCTCGTGATCATTTATGTAATTTCCCGTTTATGAGTGCTCTAGGGTTTCATCTTATATAAGGACCCCTAAAGCTCTTGAATAATCAATTCATAGTGTTCTCTCATCTTTTTCCACATGGTATCATAGCAACGGTCCTAGACAGTGTTCTGGAATAGATCCCGCCGCCACCACAAGCCCTCGCTTCTCTGCAGCCTGTGCGCAGGCCCTCCTGCCACATCTATAACCCCACGCAGGGTTCTAAGGCCCCGCTAGGCCTCCTCTAGTCCAATAGGCTCACCTGCTATGCCTCTCTAGCAACTGTAGGCCGTTGCAACCTGATGAACGTGAAATTCACCTCTTTAAGAGTGGAAAATAAGTCGTAGTACAGGAGGCAAATTCGGTTCATCAAAAACCACGAACTTTGAATGTCGTGGAATATTTTAACTTGGCAAGTCTACCAAGGTCGAACACAGGGACACGACTGCCTAATAAATTTATCGAATTTCGATTCATGATGGCACAATGTGAATTAATTTCAATTTCAGGTCCTCCTACAAATTATGTAATTTACAAAGCGATGCTAAGATGGATGCATTTTTTTAATTATTTTTATGCAAGTTAAAGTGATGCAAGAGCAATTATGTAAGAGAAATTATGTACAGATTCAAGACTACAATTATACCCTAAAAATTATAAGCAACATAATATAAAAGTGAATCAGTGTCAATTTAATCAAAACAATAAACACGGTCATCAGATCAAAGCAAGCCAAGGAGAGCAGGATCCCAATTACCACATAAAAACTCACTTCAATTAAAACAGGGGTAAATGAGATAATTAAGCATGCTAAAATGTAGAGGACAAAACAAGGATCAAAACGACACTAAAATCATGCAATTTGGACCTACGATGCTCAAGTTATGCTAAAAACAATACAGGGGCATAATTTTAATAAAAATGCAATAAAAATAAAGGATAAATATTGTATTTAGGTCCCTGGTGGGACCTAAATGCAATTACCAAAAACCGCCTGGGCCATTTTGTAATTTTTCCATGCACACAGGGGCCTTTTTGTAATTTCAGAAAGGTTTGAGGGCTTCCCTGTAATTTACCCAGACACACACGTGAGGCACGTGCCTGGGGACCAATTTGCAAATACCAAAAGTTACGGGGTCATTCTTGCAATTTACCCAGCACCACACGCTATATGCACGTGCAATGCTAGGCTCGGGTCAGCCCTGCAGGTTCGGGCCACGTGGACGCTTCTGGAGGTTCGACGCGAGGTTCGGTCCACCCGAGCCTATAGGGTCAGAGTGGAGGCTCGGGTGACGTCTGGAGTCACCACGTGGTTCCATCCTAGCCGCCTGATCCTGGTGATTGGACGACACCTGTACGTTCATCTTCCTCCGCGAGCCACCGGAGGAGGCGGGGCTCCGGTTTTCTCCTTAGAGCTCCAACAGGCTCCGCGAGGCCCTTCGAAGATCAAAGAAGAATGCTGAGGCCCTCGCGAAGGAGCTGGAGATGTCGCAGAACTCCGGAGGCGATTAGATCGGTCAATCGATGCAGAGCCACCGATGGCGGAGCTGGTGGTCAGAGGTGAATTGCAAGCTCCGATCATTTAAGTAGTTGGTACCTGCATATGTTAGAATAGCCGAAGCTTGTGTGTGCGAGTGAGGTGAGGTGAGTGGGGGCCAGGAATGTGACGGGAGCGGTGGCCCTGGGGTCTTCTTCTCCGGCGGTGTTGGAGCAGAAGGGGGTTAGAGTAAGGGGAGGTTCTGGAAAAGAGAGAGAGAGAGTCGGCGGGGGTGTTCGATGGGTGGTGAAGGTCGTAGAGTGGTCGATGGTCGATGAGAATGGCGGAGTATGTCTAGGAAATTAGGAGAAAAAGAAAGAAAAAGAAGGTGGAAGAAGACCTCATCGGGGAGGGGAACCCTGGCGGAGGAGTTGCTTGGGATGAGGCTCGGAAGAACCCCAGGGTCATTGCCCAGCTGGTCAGCAAGCCAGCGAGCTCGGAGGTGCACGGAGGCACTAGGATACGAGGAGCACCGCCGTGGGTCGACACCGGCAAAAACCCATCGTCGCCTCTACATTCCGCCCCTCCGCTGTCACCGAAGGGGCGGAGGAAGCTAAGGTTAGAGCCAAGAATGGTGGACATCGGCTCTGGTGGCAGGGGGTGGTTAAATAGGCGGAGGAGTCCAGCCGTTACAATGGTGATCGGCGGTTTTTGTGCGGGGATTAAATGGTGTGGGAGTGATGGCTGTGCATGTTGGGTGACGCACGAGGATGGCAGAGGAACGGGCTATGTGGGGGAGGCTTTAGGAGAGGAGGAAGGAGGCTGGAGCATCGGCTAGAAATGGAAGGGGGCGGAGGATGCGCGAGGTGAAACGGCTGGGGAAGGGGGGGGGGGCGTTACGGAGGTTGATGATGGTGGAGGACCGTTGGATCTAACGATCCAACGGCTGTGGTTGGAGCGCTTGCGGAGGGCCACGATGAGATCCTTAGGATCTGATCGCGTGGCTAGGAGAGAGGCGGGCGTGAATGGTTAGGATAAAGGTATGGGGGAGATCTACGGCTGGAAATGAAGGGGTGACGTGGCTCATGGGTAGGCGTTAGATGGGATACGATCGAACAATGGAGGTAGAAGGGAGACACAGCGCGAGGAGGAATGTTGGATGATGGAGAGATCGGATGGCTGAGGATTAGGCGCTAGTGGGCGGCCGTGATTTGATCTGGGAGTCAGATCCAACGGTGGGCGAAGGAGAGGGGTTCAATGGTTGAGATGGAGGCGGGCTGAGAGGATCCAACGACCCAGGAGGCCGCCGGGTGGCGCGAGAAGAGGCGGGCCATGTGGACAACCTAGAGGGCGCCACGTGGCCCAATAAGAAAATTCAGAATAAAATTATAAAGAAAAATATAAAAGAAATAGTTTGAGGTCGAATTAGGAAAAAGTAAAAACATGAAAGTTGCTCGTCTCGATGAGATCTACAACTTTAATGTTATTCAAAAAGCTAAAAGAGGTCATTCATACACAAGATTTTTTTGGGGGTATTTTTAAGGGGATAAAAACACCAATTTTGTGGTTTTGAGATGTTTTTGTATTTTTTAGTGGTTTAATGGTCAGTGATTTATAGACAATTATCCTATCTAATTTTTAGGGGTTTTTGAGGCTAAAAGAATTACAAGAAAAATAGAGGAAATTAAATACAACAAATTAATGGTAATTTATACACAATATACTACAGGATAAAAATAAGGATTTTGAGGGTATTTTTATTGGATTGATTAAGCAGGGGTTTTAATAAGCGGCTTTTAGCATGATGAATACGAGATTCATCATACCCCTATACTTAAACCATGCTCGTCCTCGAGCATCTAAAGAATGAAGGAGTCGGATTAATTCCTGACAGTGCGCGTGAAATTTTCAAGGCTCAATCTTTCGAAGACCCTTGACCTAAGTGATCCTAAAATTCCTGGTTTATCCAATCCTTAGTCAGAAGGAATCCAACTTCTCTGATTATCAGACTCTCTATTTGTACATATAGTATAAGGATATGACTTTTAGTGTACTGCATTTCATGAGAGCCGCATCGATGCATCACTCAAAGTTCCAGTCCCAAAGACTCTCCTCTAGACCTAATCCTCAATATTAGGGAATAAATCTATTCTTGCTTCAGTCAACCGTCTCATTAGTTTGTCAGACTTGAAATGCTGATGGACGGCCATATGATGGAGGTCATGGGGTTGTGTCTATATTTCTCACCCTCACATTGGAACAAGGGGCCTCTTGTGTGCCTTTTTACTCAACACATGTAAATTTTAGTTTTGTTGAACAATGTGTCCGTCAAAAGAGTTGGAGTCGTCTGCACTTGTTTTTCTGGGAATACATCGGGGTGTGTCTTTTCTGAGTATCTAAGATACCTTCGACACCCAGACTTGTATCGCTTACGATGCAGAGCCCTTTTTGTGGTGTCAGCCCGACTCCTTGGTCCTAATTAGCGCTTGGTCCAAGTGGACACTTTGAAAATGTTTGGGAGCACTCCCCATTGGTGGAAGCTCATTTGTATTTTGACTTTGGTATTCAGAGCTTTTTCTTTGACATTTCATTTCTTTTGTTGGCTAGCTCCACTGCTTTTACCAAAAGTTGGCACCCACTGATCAACAAATTCCTTTAAGTTTCATCACACCCTGACACATAGGTAAATATCAAAGAGATAGCATATGAATCTTGTTCACATACTGGCTAGGGTTTTGCTGACACTCAGGTTTTCTGAAGCCTTCATTAACTTTATCCCATCCTCAAATATCATTAGATCGGGTTTAAACTCAAATCTATGGTCCTAGTTCCTCAAGTGATATCTCAACTCAGCTCATCAATCATGCAGTTGTGGAAGTGACTGTGCTGATCATATTTTCTTGAAGGTATAGATGAAGAGTGCAATATAGCACTCAAATCTTTCAAACCAGAGAAGTGTGGATATTTAAGTCTTAAAACCCTAATGACTAAGGCATGTTAACTCAGACTCTCAAGATCCAGAAATCCAGTGTCCTCAAAATCCTCAAGCCTTGAGTGAATGTGAATGTGTCAGGAATACACCAACTCCTTAGGTTAGTGATTTTTGTGTGATTTTTGGTTTTTGCAGATTTTTATGGGTTTTAATTTTTTTAAAACCTCGGAGAGACAATGACTGGCCCAGGCTCAAATAAAAGTATCCACTCTCAGCCAGTATGGGTGTAAGTACGGGCCGAGACCCGTGTTACTTAAGGACGGGGCCAAATGCGATGTCCTCTAAACCACACACACTAAGGGAGACCGAGGTTCCCTCACTGAAAATGTCTACTAAGCCTAGTAGTCAGAGTCAAATTCCAAGAAAGATTTTTATTTTTTTTAAATAGGAATATTTACAAAAATTAATCCCTCAAATTTAATAATTTTTATAGGTTTTTACTCAGTTCACAAGTTTACCAAAACCCAACTCAAAAAATAAAATTTTAAAAAGATTTAAAAACACGAGCTAAGGCTAAAGTAAATATACAATAATATACGGTATACCCCCCTATACTTAAATTTTGCTATGTCCTCATAGCACAAGTGCCATGAAGCTAAGGCTCTGTTCAAATATAGGGTGATATAGCATAACTAAGGAGGAGGGTCCCCCTACACTTAGGCTAAAATTGGCCTAAGTACAAGAAGACAGGACGAGGGAGGGATGAGTAGGCAGGTCCCCCCTATACTTAGGCTACAAATAACCTAAGCAAGGTCTGGGTTAGGGGGGAGTGTTCTATGATACAAAGGTGAGGGAGAGGGGGTTCGTGAGATATACATACAGAGAGAGAGAGAGAGAGAGTGTATGTGTGTGTGTGATATACAGGGGAATGGTGGGAGTGAGTGTGTATATGCAAGTGTAGGTGCGTGTGTGTGTGTAGAGGGGGGCGTATTTTTTTGTACAACATGCAAAACTGGAAGTAAATATGCAGGTGCAAGTTTTTTTACAATATGCAATGCAGGCTATCCGATCTAAAATTCCTATAATTTCTTCTCGAACTCTTTTGCGGCCTTTTCAGCAAAAGCTCCCGACTTCACGCCTCCATGAGGATCAAGCGTCCTCGATCATCATGGGCCCTGCCACAAAAGAGACAAGTTAGGCATACCGAGGAATTAAATCAACAGATATGATGCAAAAATTTATGCATGAAATGAGGTCCTAAAAAAATTGAAATTATTCAACAAAAGATCAAAATTCAAAAATTAAGAAAAGCCATATCCCCGGCAACGACACCATTTGATGAACGTGAAATTCACCTCTTTAAGAGTGGAAAATAAGTCGTAGTACAGGAGGCGAATTTGGTTCAGCAAAAACCACGAACTTTGAATGTCGTGGAATATTTTAACTTGGCAAGTCTACCAAGGTCGAACACAGGGACACGACTGCCTAATAAATTTATCGAATTTCGATTCATGATGGCACAATGTGAATTAATTTCAATTTCAGGTCCTCCTACAAATTATGTAATTTACAAAGCGATGCTAAGATGGATGCATTTTTTTAATTATTTTTATGTAAGTTAAAGTGATGCAAGAGCAATTATGCAAGAGAAATTATGTACAGATTCAAGACTACAATTATACCCTAAAAATTATTAGCAACATAATATAAAAGTGAATCAATGTCAATTTAATCAAAACAATAAACGCGGTCATCAGATCAAAGCAAGCCAAGGATAGCAGGGTCCCAATTACCACATAAAAACTCACTTCAATTAAAACAGGGGTAAATGAGACAATTAAGCATGCTAAAATGTAGAGGACAAAACAAGGATCAAAACAACACTAAAATCATGCAATTTGGACCTAGGATGCTCAAGTTATGCTAAAAACAGTACATGGGCATAATTGTAATAAAAATGCAATAAAAATAAAGGATAAATATTGCATTTAGGTCCCTGGGGGACCTAAATGCAATTACCAAAAACTGTCTGGGCCATTTTGTAATTTTTCCATGCGCGCATAGGCCTTTTTGTAATTTCAGAAAGGTTTGAGGGCTTCCCTGTAATTTACCCAGGCACACACGTGAGGCACATGCCTGGGGACCAATTTGCAAATACAAAAAGTTACGGGGTCATTCTTGCAATTTACCCAGCACCACACGCGCTCGGGTTAGCCCTGCAGGTTCGGGCCACGTGGACGCTTCTGGAGGTTCGGCGTGAGGTTCGGTCCACCCGAGCCTATAGGGTCAGAGTGGAGGCTCAGGTGACGTCTGGAGTCGCCACGTGGTTCCATCCTAGCCGCTCGATCCAGGTGATCGGACGACACATGTACGTTCATCTTCCTCCGTGAGCCACCGGAGGAGGCGGGGCTTCGGTGTGCTCCCTAGAGCTCCGCCAGGCTCCGCGAGGCCCTCCGAAGATCGGAGAAGAATGCTGAGGCCCTCGCGAAGGAGCTGGAGATGTCGCAGACCTCCAGAGGCGATTAGATCGGTCAATCGATGCAGAGCCACTGGTGGCGGAGCTGGTGGTCGGAGGTGAATTGCAAGCTCTGGTCATTGAAGCAGTTGGTACCTGCAGATGTTAGAATAGCCGAAGCTTGTGTGTGCGAGTGAGGTGAGGTGAGTGGGGGCCAGGAAGGTGACGGGAGCTGTTGCCCTGGGGTCTTCTTCTCCGCTGGTGTTGGAGCAGAAGGGGGTCGGAGTGAGGGGAGGTTCTGGAGAAGAGAGAGTGTCGGCGAGGGTGTTCGATGGGTGGTGAAGGTCGTAGAGTGGTCGATGGTCGATGAGGATGGCGGAGTATGTCTAGGAAATTAGGAGAAAAAGAAAGAAAAAGAAGGTGGAAGAAGACCTCGTCGGGGAGGGGAACCCTGGCGGAGGAGTTGCTTGGGATGAGGCTCGGAAGAACCCCGGGGTCGTTGCCCAGATGGTCAGCAAGCCAGCGAGCTCGGAGGTGCGCGGAGGCACCAGGACAGGGCGGAGCACCACCGTGGGTCGACACCGGCAAAAACCCATCGTCGCCTCTACATTCCGCCCCTCCGCTGTCTCCGGAGGGGCGGAGGAAGCTAAGGTTAGAGCCAAGAATGGTGGACATCGGCTCTGGTGGCAGGGGGTGGTTAAATAGGCGAAGGAGTCCAGCCGTTACAGTGGTGATCGATGGTTTTTGTGCGGGGATTTAATGGTGTGGGAATGATGGATGTGCATGTTGGGTGACGTGCGAGGATGGCGGAGGAACGGGCTATGTGGGGGAGGCGTTAGGAGAGGAGGAAGGAGGCTGGAGCGTCGGCTAGAAATGGAAGGGGGCGGAGGATGTGCGAGGTGAAACAACTGGGGAAGGGGGGGGGGGTTACGGAGGTTGACGATGGTGGAGGACCGTTGGATCTAACGATCCAACGACTGTGGTTAGAGCGCTTACGGAGGGCCACGATGAGATCCTTAGGATCTGATCGTGTGGCTAGGAGAGAGGCGGGCGTGAATGGTTAGGATGGAGGTATTGGGGAGATCTACGGCTGGAAACGAAGGGGTGACATGGCACATGGGTTGGCGTTAGATGGGATATGATCGAACGGTGGAGGTAGAAGGGAGACGTGGCGCGAGGAGGAACGCAGGATGATGGAGAGATCAGATGGCTGAGGATTAGGTGCTAGTGGGCGGCAGTGATTTGATCTGGTAGTCAGATCCAACGGTGGGCAAAGGAGCGGGGTTCAACGGTTGAGATGGAGGCGGACTGAGAGGATCCAACGACCCAGGAGGCCGCCAGGTGGCGCAAGAAGAGGCGGGCCACGTGGGCGGCCCAGAGGGCGCCACGTGGCCCAATAAGAAAATTCAGAATAAAATTATAAAAAAATATAAAAGAAATAGTTTGAGGCTGAATTAGAAAAAAGTCAAAACATGAAAGTTGCCCGTCTCGATGAGATCTACAATTTTCATGTTGGTCAAAAAGCCAAAAGAGGTCATTTGTACAAAAGGTTTTTTGGGGGTATTTTTAAGGGGATAAAAACACCAATTTTGTGGTTTTGAGATGTTTTTGTATTTTTTAGTGATTTTAATGGTCAGTGATTTATAGACAATTATCCTATCTAATTTTTAGGGGTTTTTGAGGCTAAAATAATTACAAGAAAAATAGAGGAAATTAAATACAATAAATCAATGGTAATTTATACACAATATACTACAGGATAAAAACTAGGATTTAGAGGGTATTTTTATTGGATTGATTAAGCAGGGGTTTTAATAAGCGGCTTTTAGCATGATGAATACGAGATTCATCACAACCCTGTTGCAAGGGCCCTCAACCCCATCGTATAGCCCCTCCAGACCGATACTACCGCTGCTGAGCCACTGGGGCTTCGCTGCAAGGGTTCCCAACCCCACGGTATCGCCGCCTAGGGCATCCAGCCCTGTCGCACTTCTGCCAAGGGCATTCAACCCTTTTGCACTACCGCCAAGTACATCCAGCCTCACCGCACATGTATTCAGGACTGCTGCACGGGACCTCGACACCTTCCTTCGACGTTGTTAGACCCTTCTTGGACTGCTGGGCTTCATCGATGACCCTGCCGAAACCAAGTTGTGGCATTCCAACCACAGTTTACTACTACCGGAAGCCCAACAAAGGGCTGAAACGGTGACCTAGTCCACCCTTATGCTTTATTAAATCCACTGATCTTCTTCTAGGTCATTTTTTTCTTGACCCGTGCGACTATGATGATGTCCATCGAGACAAGCCTATGTACTCGACTTCTTCTATGATGGTACACGTCACTTCTATCAAATTAAAGGCATAAAAAACTATGTGCTTTGATCTCGATCCTTCAAGGTGTTAGTCGATGGTTAGTGTAAGAACCGTATTCTTACTAAGGACCCGCTCAAGGAGACGGACAATGACTACGATACCTGGTATGTTGACAATGCCAGGTTATCACTTGGATGACTAACAACGCTGATCTAAACATTGCAACAAATCTCCTCTACAAGTATTCTGTGAAGGCGATGTGGGAGAATCTGGAACAAACCTACTTCCAGAAGATAACCAAGTCTCAACTCTTATATCTACATGCGGATATGGTCAACCACTTAGGGAGATTAGAGTCTTGTCAAATACTACGTGTCTCTAATTAACCTTTTTGAGGAGCTCTTTTTTTCCAGCAAGCTTGTTGTGATCAACATGTAGGAGAGCTTGATGAATGGCAAATTTATCGATTCCTCTCTGGACTACATCCACGATACAAGATGTGAAGGACCCGTTCCTGACGGCTGACTCCCTGCCATCGATTGAGACAATCTTTGATCGCTTGTAGGAACTTGGGACACCTGCTAAGTGTCCTTCCTCCATAAAATCTACAGAGTCTACAGCTTACTATGCATCGTCAGGGAACATATGATCACATAGCTTCCAGGGACGAGGTCGTGACTTTGGTCGTGGTCGTGGGCGCGAGTTAGGATGTGGACGTGACTTTGGCCGTAGCAATAGACATGATTCTACTACTTTCCGATATCCAGCATGCATACATTGTGGACATTGAAACTACCCATCTGAGCTCTACTGATCAAAGTTTGGCATAGAACCTAATGCCAACAATGCCTATGAGACAACTTCGTATGATCCCACTTATGATACATCAGATGACATGCCTGATCAGCACTCTGGTGGAACATAAACACCTCTCACAGCTTCTGAATACTCTCGTCTGAAGCAGCTCCTGCAGAACTGCAACCTTTCTGCTAGTGATAATACTACTTCTACTCCTACTGCTAGTCTGGCTACAACCTCAAGTATAGTAACCAACTTTGTTTCTGCTTCTAGGCATGCTTGGATTATTGACTCAGTGGCATCTCCACATTTGATAGGAGAAGTTATTTTGCTTACCTTTTCTCAACCCCCTACTTCTGTGAAGACAGTTCAGGTTGTCAATGGGGCCCATTCCCATATATTGCTATTGGCACTGCAGATGTTTCCTCAAAACTCCAACTGAATGGAGTTTATTGTGCCCAAACTTTTCCTCTTAGTCTATTATCTATTCAGAAGCTATGTACCGAGTCTAACTGTAGGGTTTTTTTGATAGGTGATGTTATTTTCAGGACATCCGACGAGACAGATTTTTAGTGGGTGACATGAGAAGGATGTCCTCTATTATCTTGACGTTACATCCTACTCCAATTTTGTTGGCACCGCATCTATCTCTGACAATCCTCTTTTCTTGCATCTTCGTCTTGGACACCCTTCTGCCAAGGCTATCTTCATGATGTTCCCTGAACTCTCTACGCTCAAGCCCTTTGAGTGCGAGGCATGCCAGTTCAGAAAACATCATTGAGCGTCATTCCCTACACATACCGAGCCTCATCGTGAAGTTCCTTTTTCTCTTGTCCATTGCAATATATGACGACCCTTTTCGGTCCATATTCTGAGTGGACATAAGTATTTTGTTGTTTTTGTTGATGAGTATTATCGATCCTCTTGGGTCTAGCTGTTAAAGGAACACCCATAGATCAATATATTCATCTAGAATTTCTTTCACTATATCAAAAATATTTTCTCCATTGGTGTTCAAATATTTCGTTCTGATAGTGCTTTGGAATTTGCTCAACATAACTTGACGGCTTTCTTTGATTCCTAAGGAACTATCCACCAAACATCATGTCCGTATACCTCTCAGCAAAATTGGGTAGCAGAATGGAAACTTCATCATCTTCTTGACATTGCTCGATCCCTTCTCACTCAGATGAAGGGTCTAAAAACCTACTGGGAAGATGCCATTCTTACTGCTATCAATCTTATCAATATGGTCCCATCTACGACTCTAAAAGGATCCACTCCTTTTGCGTTACTATATCCCAATGAGTCACCCTTTCCACTACCTCTGAGAATTTTTGGGTGTATAACTTTTATCCACAACTTTCATATTGCTGACAAACTGTCACCTCACGTGACCAAATATGTCTTTCTTTGTTATTCTCGCAACCAGAAGGGTTACATGTGCTATGTCCATGCTAGGCAATCAATACTATATTTGTGCAGATGTGACCTTCTTTGAACAAACCAGTTTCTTTACATAGTCTGTCATGGATCTTCATACTCCACCTATTGTGTATAAGCACAAGCATATATCTGCACTTGATCCTGTACCTTTACCTGTTCTTTTTTGCATGATGACACACCATCTTCGAGTGCCCCATCGCTGCTGTCCTAGATGATCTTCAGGAGCTTCCCATCGCTCCTTGTAGAACTAAGAGACAATATACCTTTCACCTTATGTCTCATTTCATTTCTACTACTAACATATCATGCTATGACATGAGATATGCATATGCTCTCATGACTTTTCTGTTTCCAGAGACCAACACAATGCTTACCATGATTATGGCTAGCGACATGCAATTAATGAGGAGATGGATGCTCTTACATTTAGGGGAGCATGGGACCTTGTACTGTGTCCCATGGAGATTAGACCAGTGGCTTGCAAATGGGTCTTCACGACTAAATAGTCACCAGACGGGTTCATTGACAAGCTAAAAATAAGGCTTGTGGCTAAAGGTTTTACATAGACATATGTGATTGACTACTTCAGACCTTCTCCCCAGTGTCACGGATGGGATCTATACGAACTATTCTTTCTGTGGTTGCAAACTAGAGCTGTCCTATTTTTCAGCTCGATGTGAATAATGGTTTCCTGTATGGCGATCTTGAGGAGGATGGTTACATGATGCAACCTCCTAGTTACGAAGTCGAGGGGGAGTGTGTATGTCGACTTTACAAGGCAATTTATGGCCTAAAGTAGAGTCCGAGGGCATGGTTTGACAGATTCACTACTTAGATCAACACTCTTGGCTTCCAAAGAACATCCGAGTACTTTGTCTTCATTAGAAGATGACCTACTGGTAGTCTCATATTCAATGTTCAGGAAAGAGGTATGCACATGCGTTCGAACATGTCACTGAATAGCGATTAAGCGGTATGCAGGGGCATATGCGGGGTATAAGTGGTTCTACGTGGTTTCCTATTTTTTTAATTTATAAATAAATAAATACATACAAAAGTGACTACAACTGAACTAAATTTGCGTATAATTGTGGTCCAACAGAAGATCTAAGAAAAATGACTTTCATGTAGAGCTCAAAATAATCTCTATCAATCAAATATCAGTACCTCAATAAAAACGTTAGCACACATAATAATTGACAGTAGTCACCAACAAAATATGTGAGTATAACAATCAACAGAATATGTAAGTATCCGAAAGAAAATTGAAATCTAAAACAAATAACATTAACAAAGTACTAATTAAGATAACATAAGAAAACTGAAATGTTTAAGCGACAATATTCTACTGAGTACAAAGCAATTCTAATCTAGATCATCATCATCAAATTCTACTGCGATATCGTCTTCATCTTCATCTTCACTTTCCTCCTCAGATGGGAGTTCTTCATTCAAACTTGGCAATGAGGTTGAACTAGTAGCATGCCTTTGGCTTCTTCGATGTTGCACGAAATCTTCTACGCCAGTTACGTCAACCGCTAAGTTCCACATCTGCCTTGATCCGTAGAAAACTTCATTATCTCCTTCATCTTCTTCACCAATCCAATCTCTCAAATGAGTTCTATCATTTGTGGCAAATGGATCATTTCATTTTTTAAAATGACGACCTCTCAAGTTGGCGTTGAATCTAACATACACCAAGTCATTTAATCGCTTGAACAAGCATGTTCCTTTTCTTCGTGTGGATCTACAAAATAACCATAAATATATCGTTTATCAGATAATTAATGAGATACACCATATAACATGTGGTACCAATTTTTTAACTTTACCGCCTCAAAAGTGCTCCAGTTCCTTTCACAGCCCAAAGAAGAAGCTGTCAACTTTAAAACTTTCATTGCCATTTCCTTCAAATATGACATTTCTATGCCATGCAATCCCCACCAACGAGCTATTTTCGAAAAAAAAAGTTAATAATCATTAAACATATAAGTCTATTAATTCTAATGAGAAATTATACCTGGATTGAAATCATCATCAATGATTGACCTCTGTCCAATAGCCAAATGTTTGCCAAATGATCCTTCTGCCCCTTCATACAAAGGAAACTCCTTCATGGTGATGATATCTTGGATCTCTAAATCAGAATAGAAAATATCCATACAATCCAAGAGTCCCTTCAAAGTGAGGCCTTCCCTCTGGATTTGAGCATTATCCCTATAAAAGATAGGGATTCAAAAAATATGCAACAAGGTGGAGGGGGCTATCCAGTCTTCCTTTTGACTTTGAGTCAATGGCATTAATAAAATATTTATAAGACGCTTTGACATCTTTGAAAATGCTCATGATATCTTTTCTAGCATCATGCAACTCACCGTATATAAACCCCATAGCCGGCCTCCTATCTCCATCAATAATATGAAGAACATGTACCAACGGAGAAAAGATCTTCAATGTCAAAGTCACTTGAGTCCAAAATGAAGGACTCAAAACTATGGCTGAAGACATTTCCCCCTTGGTTTTGTACCATTTACAAGCTCTTCATTCATCAGAAAAAAACATAAGTCTCAACTTATCTTTCTTCTGCATCATAGATTGCAAAGTAAGATATGTGATAGCAAATCTTATTGTTCTCGGCCTCACTATCTTGCCCTTTTGCGTAAATTGTCTCATCAAGCGCAATGTTTTGGCATGATTGTATATGATTATAGTCAATGTCCTTGCCTTTGTTATGAGAATTTTCACCTTCTATTCTTTGCCAATCTCTTCTAGCATAAGGTCGATGCAGTGTGTTGTACAAGAACTCCAGAATATCCGTGGGTACTTGGTTCTCAAAATTCTACCATCAACCATATTGACAGATGCACTGTCTGTCACTAATTGGACTACATTCTCGGGCCCAACTTCCTCAATGGACTTATACACTAAGGAAGCAATGTACTCCACAATATGAGAATTTGCAGACGAGTCAACTGAATTCAGAAAACTAGTTCCCAACTCGCAGTTGACGCAAATATTCGTTATGGTCCTTCCTCTCCTATTAGTCCATGCATCCGTCATAATGGAACATCTAGAAGTCTTCCATGTATCACGATGCGCTTGCAAGAAATATGTTGTTTCCTTAACCTGTTCCTTCAAAAGAGTTTCTGTAAGCTCATAATAAGTTGGAGGCTTGTATGACCTTCCATGCTGCCCAATTGCTTCGCACATTCGTAGAAAGGAATCACTTTTGATAACATTGAAAGCAATGTCATTGCCATATAAATACTTTGCCACGAATGAATTCACTCGTGCAGGTTCCTCCTTGGCAAATGCATCTTTGATCGTGGATTGGCGAAGATTCTTTGCAGGCACATCTTCTGCTGAAGTTCGGGGCCTTTTCCCATCCCTCTCTTCATCAACCAAGGGTTGATTCATCTTGAGGGAGACTTACCCTTGAATATCTTTCATCCTCATGCTCTTCTCATTTCTTTTCACTTTAATTTCCTCTATGTTGTCCATGATTTCTTTCTTCACCTCAGGAGTCACCTTGGGACAAGATGTTGTATTGCCTTTATTAGGAGACAAATGTTACTTCATTCGATTGATCCCTCCTGTCACAACCTTCCGACATAATCGGCAAGTGACCATGCTAGGAGTAGTCGGATTCATTAGAAAAGCATACTTCCATCCAGGATCATTGGATCCTTGAGGAACAAAAAATTCCGATGTATCGCTCCTCTGAATAGGAGGCTCACTTCTGCTTCCAGCTTCAGGCGTAGGAGAAGAAGTGATGTCAGATTGTAGTATGGAGGCCATAGTTGTCTAACATTCAATCATAATTATAAAACATCAACACAAAAAAGTATAATAAGCATATACAAATAAGAGTTTTAGGAGAATATTTGTTTAAATAATTACATTCTCATATTATGGATATGTTCTCGAAATGTGCATTAACAATCCAGATTCTTGGTGAGAACATTCCATCAATGAATACATGTAAAATGTAGAATTAAAAATCTAACATTCCATCAATGAATACACGAAAATATTTTTGGTGAGAAGCTAGAAAATATTCTTGAAGTCGTATCATCTAACATATATCATCTAACATTCTATAATTATGTAAAATCTAACATTCAATCAATGAATACATGCATTTCTCAAATTAAAAATCAACTATGCGAAAATCTAATGTTCCGTCAAATACGTTAAAAAAATATTGAATAGGTTACCTTCGCACGGTTGGTAGTCAAAGGAATCTCGCATGACCCTAGGAGGCAGAGGAGGTACAGTTGGAAGGAGGCGGTGCAGCTGGGAGCAGGAGGAGGAGTCGCAATTGGGAGGAGGAGGTGGAACTAGGAGGGGGCGGAGGAGGTAGAGAAGCTGAGAGGAGGAGGCGGTAGAGGCACAACTAGAAGGAGGAGGCGGAGGAGCTGGGAGGAGGAGGCAGAGCTGGGAGGAGGCGGAGGAGGTAGATGAGTTGGGAAGAGGCGGAGGAGGCAGAGGAGCTAGGATGAGGAGACAGTAGAGACACAACTAGAAGGAGGAGGCATAGGAGCTGGGAGGAGGAGGCAGAGCTGGGAGGAAGCAGAGGAGGTAGAGGAGTTGGGAGGAGGAGGCGGAGCTGGGAGGAGGTGGAGGAGCTTGGAGAAGGAGGCGGTGCAGTTGGGAGGAGGAGGCGGTGGAGGCGTAGGCTCGCAGAGTCGCAAGTTAGGGATTAGGGTATCGGGGGATAGGGGTTAGGGGTAACCGAGTATTGGGAGTAATCGGGTATCGGAGTTATGGATAACTGGGTATCGGGGCTATAACTGGATCTTACGATTTGGATCTAACAACATGCCAGACCACGAAACGGGCGTACGGTTCGCATATGTGGCCGCACAACCTGCATTTGCGCGCCGTATATGCGCAGTAGCCGCATATTTATGGGCTTCACGAATGCGATGGGCTTAATGGTCCGCACATGCATATGTGGTCGCTCCAACCGATTTCGTGAACACTGGTCATATTTGTTGTTTATGTTGACGATGTGGCTGTCACAGGTGATTACGATAAAGGCATACTAGAGACCAGGACTTTCCTTCAGAAGGTCTTCATCATGAAGGACTTTGGTCAACTTCGCTACTTCCTTGGCATAGAAGTGATATACACTACAGAGAGACTTCATCTCTCACCGGGGATGTATTGTTAGACATCCTGACTGAGGCTGAATTACTTGGATGTAAGACCTCTACTATTCCTGCAGACCCAAGGAAGCACTCCACTTCAGCTGATCCTGTTTTCGAAGATACTACACGATATAGAAGCCTGATGGGAAAACTACTTTACCTTACTATCACTAGGCCGGATATATCCTATGCTGTGAGTAGAGTCAACCAACACATGAAACAACCATGTTACAGTCATTAGCAGGATGTCCTTCAGATCCTGCGCTACTTGAAGGAGTCACCAGAACGAGGCCTCTTCTATGGGGCAAATGGCCACACTGATATAGCGGTGTATCGATGAATCCACATTTCATCATCTTTATTCTATCATTTTGGCCTCAAAAACCCTAGCAAATGCGTATAAATAGCATTAAAACCATCATCTTAGCATTCATGCATGTGCATCCCATTAGTGTATAAATTACTGTAATTAAAGCCAAAATTATAGAATAAATAAAAGAAAAGAAAAAGGAATAAAATATTGTAAATATTTTATGACCCAAAACCCCGAGACCTAGGAATCTTGATGAATAGGTCGATCAGGAATAAAGTAGGGGGAGATAAGGGTCAAATACCTATATTATTCTATTCATTCTTTATTCACTTTGGGACCTATTTTTGGTTCCACTTTTTATACATTAAATAAAGAAAATTTGTACATGAAAGTTGTAGATAATTTTACAAAGAAAAATACAAAATTGATTTCACTCAAAAATAATGTACAGTTAAAAAGTTATGGTCTGAATAAAATCCCAGAATCCCAACTTCCTAGACCCGTATCTCACAAATGAAAACTCCAAATGCAGCAAACTCACCTTTAATTGTATATAGAATAAAATAATCTATTTAATGGTGGTGGTTTCGCATTTGGTGGAGCTACGGTTTGAAAGTTGAGTTTTGGACCCACATTGTACAGTTGTACTGATTAAAATATTCCATTTATTATTTATTCATTATTTTGTATTTTTATATTTTTATAATTTTGTAAATATTACTTATAATATATTTGTATATTAAAATTAGAATAAAAACTCAAAGAAAAGTCAAAATAAAAATTCTTGTATATACAAATACACAGGTATTATACCTGTACCCATACCTAAACAACACACTCTTTTATTTTATCAAATATACAAAATATAACAGAAAAATAAAACAAAAATACAATTAAGTGTATAAAAGTATTTTATAATTTTAGAAAATAAGAAACAAAAATAATAAAAATAAAATACACAGAATAAAAATAAAGGAATAAAATATATAGGTATTATACCTATATAGGGCCAAAAATAAACTTGTAAAAATATAACTCCTAAAAATAATTAAAAATCAGAATAAAATACTACATAAATAACGAATATTTTTTTATTAAATAATCATAATTTAATTCAGCCTTTTTCTATTTTTAAATGAATTAATAAACCATTTTCTCAGGGTTTTTCCTGGTTGGTCCACGTGGACTAACCAGGGGGCGGTCTTTGTTGACTCTGGTCAACTGCCTGCCCTCCACCCATGTGCGCCTGTCAGAAGCGAGTTTTGACCCAACTTCACCCTTTTTTCGAGGTCACCTCTTTCATCAAAACATGAAACTCTCTTCACGACTTTTGTAGCCCTTGCATCAAGGATGCCCGCCCAAGCTTCATCTTGGGTTGCGGATCATCAACGCACCTGTGGTGCCTCATTCTTTGAGCTCCTGTCACCTTGGGTCAAACCACTTAAAACGAACCCCCAACTTTCCATTCGAATTCAAGTCCCTTCGGTCCACCCCTCTCTGCCTCTCTTGTGATCTGAAGCTTCCTGGAGGTGACATCTCCATCGTGGTCCCTTCAGCCAAGGCGTACGAGGTCGGAGGCGCCTCCACCACCTCCCGCAGCACCGGCGGTTGAGGTACTCTTCCCTCCGGTGTACACCGTCGAGGAAGCCATCTCCCTTTTTTATTTTTCGTTCTTTAGCTTAGCCTTAGTTGTAGGAGTAAAAGCCCTCAAGAAATTTTGGAATTCATCGGGTAGTTCGCCAGATCTCATCTCCTCGCCGGAGCGCAACTCCGGCCGAGCTTCACCCCACCGCGTTGCGCCATATCTCCGCCCTTGTGAGGTCCAGGAAGTTTGCCCTGGACCGTCTAACCATTTTTGCAGGTCAACGGGCTTTGACTAGAGCCTGGAGGCAATTTTGGAGCCTCGCCGGAGCTAACGGGGCTCTGTAGCTCCGCCACCCTCCTGCGAGCCCCTCGGCCATCACCGAGGCTTTTCTGACGCCGCCAGCAGCAAGAGGAGACCTCCAGAAGTCTCCACATCCATTTTGAAGCTCATCCGCCACCGAAGGACGGAGATCTCGGGCGGAGAAGCTCGCCCTCGCCGGCGCTCTTCGCTGTTCTTGGTCCCAGCCTCCGCACCGTTGGATCGTGGAGAAGCCCCAGATTGCACAGCAGCCATCCGATCCTCCATCGCCTTGACTGTCCGATCATTCGAGGAAGATCTGATCTCAGCTGTGCATCGACG
Organism: Ottelia alismoides; assembly: GCA_037367405.1. Classification (NCBI taxonomy): domain Eukaryota; kingdom Viridiplantae; phylum Streptophyta; class Magnoliopsida; order Alismatales; family Hydrocharitaceae; genus Ottelia; species Ottelia alismoides. The sequence continues at coordinate 444,649 of JAZKJV010005408.1, forward strand.
AAGCGTCATCGGCCGTCCGCAGCTCGCCACGTGGATAAGTGGCATCATCTCCGCCGTTGCATCGCGTGCAACAGGGTATTTTGCTATTTTAACCCCGCGCATTTTGTATTTAACATTTAGTCCACAAACTTCCGTATGTAGTGTAAAAGTTTTTGTAAAAAATGCATGTGAACCCTCGTACTTCTTTTATTTGCACTTAGGCCCCTTGCCACGTCACCTCACGTGCCTGTGCGCGTGAGGGGGTGGGCATTTTGTAGGGACCCCCCTGGGGTTTAGTTATTTAACTTTAGTCCTAGAATTTTGTTTATAGTGTAAAACTTTTGGAGATTTTGCATGCGTGTCCTGGAAGATTTTGGATATTACAGTTAGGTCCTCCCACGCACGTGACAGTCACGCGTAGGGTTTGGGAAATTGCATCGATACCCTTCCGGGTTTTGTAGTTATTATTTAGTCTATTAAATGCAAGATTCAGTATAAAATTTTGTGGAAAAATTGCTTGGACGCCCCTGGATGTTTTGATATTTGCATATATACCCCTGCTAGGCTGTGGTATTTTTGGTAAACTTGTCTGATTTATTTAGAGTATCATTTCAAATCGAAAAATTCTCAGAAATTAAACTTAAGCTCCTGTGTGCTTGTACTTTAACGCCATATTTTTATTTTTGCATTTCATTGCATTTTAATAGTTATTAAAAATCAAAAACATGCGTTTTAGCGACTGTCTAGCTTAGAAAATACCAAAAAATATTAAATTACTTAAAAAATTCCAAAAAATTCCCTACTGTCTATTTTAACCTATTTTAGTGTCAGTCCAAAAATCACTAAAAATCTCGAAAGAAAATCTTAAAAATTCGAAAATACATAAAAACTTTAAATAAATCTATAAAATCATAGAAAACTCAGAAAAATGGAAACTCAAGTTCTGTAGGTTCTATATTTTATTATCTTTATTTTAAAAATAGTTGGAAAAATTTTGTGGCTGTTTGTTTTTTTAATTCCCATTTTACCCCCAGCCAGTAGCTAATTCCATGTTTTGGTCTATTTCAGTGTTTAAAAATATCAAAAACACTTTGAAAAATATCCAAAAATCATAAAAATAGGTAAAAAATTATAAAAATACCAAAAATATTTTATTTCTGAATTTTTGGCTATTTTGCATATTTTTATAAATATTTTGTTATCCCTTCTATTACATTGTTTTTATATTCCAATATTGAAAAAAGAAAAAATATATATATAATATAATATTAGAAAAATTGGAAAATTAAAAATCAAAATACAAAATTAAAAATAAAAAAATTAAAAAATTAAAAACCCACAAAAATATTTGCTTGCATAGTGTGGAGACACTTCACACTCACACACACACATTTGTCTGATCTACCTTGTTTGCTCCCTGTTTTGGAACTCTCTGCATACTTGTCCTATACATCTTTTGTGCAGAGTTAAAAATAAATTTTAACTCCACATTTATTTCTAATTGCTTGATTTATAGTGTGGGTTAATTGTTGATTAATTCCAGAGTTTGATTGGTCGACACTTCGACTGTGTTCCCACCTTGTGTGGAACACAAGACCAATCGATTTCTGGAGTTATCAAATGGCGCCGTTGCCGGGGAGCAACAACGAGTAGTGCATATCTTTGCTTGATTGTGTTTGTTGTCTTCATTATTGCTTGCTTTGTATCTCTCTTGTTTTTGATATATACTGTTGAGCTTTCTGACCATTCTTTTCTTGTCTTCTTGCGAGGGATTGCAGAGCGAGGTGGATCGCTTAGGGGATCCGAAGCATCCTTGGGAAGCGGAGCCTGCTGTTCTTTAGCCAAGCCAGCAGAAGAGAGCAGGAGGAGATAGAGAGAGTAGTAGATAGCTTGCATTTTATTTTTGTGAGAGAGTGATTAATTTGTAATAATACAGGACTCAGGACTCAGACTACCAGGCCTAATTTCTGGGTGTTTGTTCACCTGGGGGCTCACCGTGGCTTTTATCGCATTTTTCGATTGTCATTTTCCGGTTTTGTTTTCATTTTCATTTCTTTTGTGGATTGAGCCCTTAGTTGTAGGCCTTGCTTGTTCGATTAAATTAGGTCCAAACACACTAAAAAACCATTGCATGCACCTATAGCTCGTAGTTGGACTTAGTTTAATTAAACAGTCAATTCACTTATCTTTGATCCGTGCGCCGCGAGCTCATCTCGCCAAGCGCTTCTCCTAAACTCGATGTGTCGAGAGAAGGAGGGGTGAGCCTAGACCGGAACTTAGGATTAGAGATCGGTGATTGACTCGTGGTTATTAACGCTAGAAGTTGCCTACCTTAGGACGATTTCCGTATTGCATACCGGCATGTAGATTAGGTTTATAAAATTCTGCTTTGCATCCCGCATGGAGAGAGCTGGGATTCGCTGTAAGTCTTCTTACTTTGCATCCATCATTTAGGTACAAAGGTGAGATTTCCACCTTGGTGTCGACTTGCATTGGCTTTTCCGACTCTATTCTCCCTCTATTTTTGGACAAAGTAGGATCAAAGAAAAATACAAAAACCGTTAGGTGCTTGTTTGAATTGACTCAAAAGAAGCGATAACACCAAAAAAATTAAAAAAGGGACTGCTAAGAAAACCTTGACCAAAAATAAAATCGGTAATTGGATTCATTGATTGGGGAGAGTAATACCCTCACTTGTATTCAGGTTGCATGGGAAGGTCTCCTTCCAAGTGAGCAGAGTGCTTCATAAGGATTAGAGCCCAAAACCCAACTTGTGGCTGCCTTGTGTATCGCCTGGATTTCCGAAGTATTGGCGCTACTATCGTACGTAGGCGAGTAGGGCTTGATCACCATTGGTGACTCACTATTGTGTGAGCATCGACCTTGTCCGAAGTATCGAGCATAGGCCACGCCTTCACGGGTGTGTTTGTCTCACCGTCTGCGTCCGAGTAGGATCTTGCACGCTCACGGGTGATTCCGTTGCGAGCGAGGTCCGAAGTATCGATTTCGCCTATCGGCTTCCTCCCTCTTATTATTTGGCTGAGTAGGGATCCAGGAAGGGTTACAAGGACCTTAAAAAGCGCAAGTTACAGGTTACACAAGAGGAGGACAAGTACGGGAATACTTTTCCAGCAGTACTCTCTCTCCTTTAGGTGTAGCGCTCTAAGGACTCGTGAAAATATTAATTCCTGAATTCAAGCTAAAACCGGCAAGATAAAAGCCGAACCTTCACGGCTTCATGTGTTGAGTTGGTGAACTCACCCCTGTTTTGTGTTTGATTGCTAGTTCTATTTAGGTCAAGATTAAAAACACAGCACACTTGTGCGCAATTTTGCATCTCATCTCCTTCTTCTTCTTCTGCATACACCCTGCTCTTCCCAATAATCAAGATGATGGGATGGAGATCTCTTAGGCCGACTCTGTCGGCACTACTATCCAGCACTCCTCCTCATTCATCTAGGACTACCTCGGAGAGTCCACTCTCCGAGCCTGAGTTTACCTCCACCCTGTTCCCCCTCGACCACCCTTCTCATTCTCCTTCTATCAGTCCAATAGTTTCATAATTCAGTGCATCACAGAGTTCAGGACATTCGACAACACCTGAGATGGCCTCTTTTGCTTTTTCAGAGAATCCCAAGATGGCTGACAGAGGCGAGCATCCTGATGATCATGAGCACCCTCCATACTTCATTGATCAAGATGCCATCAACAATTCCTTGCTAGCATCCCTGGAGACTATGCAGAGGCAGATTCGTGACCAGGGTACCTTCATGGGTGATCTCATGAGAGAGATAGCGCAGATGAGAGAAAACTGACCTGGGGGCGGTGGAGGAGGAGGACCTGATGCAGGAGGAGGTGATCCCGACGCTGAGAGACCGCCACAGACCATCATGAGGGAATTGCACAACCCAGCCGCATCCCTCACTCATCGTTGGATCAGACTTCCGCCGATCCATGGAGATTTCGAGCTTCGTCCCCACACAATTCAGCTTCTACCTAAATTCCATGGGTTGCCGACCGAAGAGCCACACCTCCACCTCCAGGAATTTGAGATTATATGAAGCACCATCCATGATAGGCTGATGACTGAGGACACGATCAAGATGATCGCTTTCCCGTTCTCCTTGGTTGACAGAGCCACATACTGGCTCAAACACCTTGGGTGATTCATTGATACTTGGGCAGATCTCCGGACCGCGTATCTGAAGAAGTACTATCCTCTCGGCCGGACAAATGCAGCTAGAGCCATGATCAGCAACTTTGTCATGATCCCAAATGAGCAATTCCATGAAGCCTGGGATCGATTCAGAGAGCTCATTGACCGGTGTCCACATCACGACATCTCCAAGCCCAATCTAGTTCAAAGTTTCTTCTGTGGACTGACACCGGAGCTGCAGGGGCTTATCAACGCCTCTTGCGGTGGGTTGTATTTTCCAAGGGTGAGGACGGCGTTTGGGCCATCTACGAGGGCATGGCAGAGAATTCAACCATGATGGCCCATGCCCGTGTTTACACACAGCAGAAGCCCCCGCAAGGAGCGGGATCATTCCAGAGGATCGCCCGCATCGATGCCGGTCCTAACACATCGTCGCCAGCCACAACCCAAGCTGAATCCAGCCGTAACCGACATGGGCATAATCAGTGAGAAGCTGGACTGTCTTGAGATCCTCGAGAAGAAACAGATGCAAGGCATGGCCCAGATGGACCAGATCGCTAAAACCATGAGTGACCAGAAGACGTAGATCCTTTGCGTACAGGAGGCACAAACTCATTCCCAGCAGCCTTCCAGGTCACGGGCTGATCCGAGCAGTAGCAACTCACAACCCTCTACCTCATACCGCCAAGTCAACCTTATCCAGGTGGAGCCGGTCCGTTGCTACAGTATTACCCAGCGCAGCCGCCATCTCAGTTCAGGAGACTCAGATGGTGGTATACCAGCCGGAGCAGCCACTGGCAGTTCTTCCTCCACCCTCCTTCGAGCAGGAACCATTGATGGGAAGTCAATGGGATTTGGTACGACCGGTACCCTCAGCCCGGGATTCGTCGTGATCACCCCGGATTCCGTTGGGACAATGGTGGCTCCTCATCCCAGCAGCAGAATCCCGCTCAAGGACAGCAGAACGGCCAGCCACAGCAGCAGCAACAACCCCAATATGCCCACCAGCCGTAGTACCAGAGTGGTCCTCGTCCCACCTATCAGGGGACAACAGTGGAGGCAACGTCAGCAGCCTCATCAATCTTATTCCCAGCCGACCCAGAACTATCCATACCAGCAACAGCAGCAGCAGCAGCCTCATTTCCAGCAGGGAAACCCATCCGGCTCTCAAGCCCCCATTTTTGAGAACCCCACCTCTCGATGATCTTGTCCGCTTGCTCTCCGAACAGCGAGCATCCTTCAGGCAAGAAATGGATGAATTCCGACAGGAGATGAGGGAAATCATCAAAGGCAAGGCCACCATACCCGCTCAGATTGAACCTAACCCGAACAATCTGAAAAGGAAATCTGAGCAGGTAGAGTTTACAGAGGATACCTCTCCTAGTGACTATTTGAGTGACATATCTCTTTCTTTGTATGATGCTGATTTTGTGACAACTAGGAGCGGTAGGATGCCAGCCGGCGGTGCCTCTTCTGAGCGACAACCACCAGCTGAACCAGGAGCGCCAGAGGAGCAGAGTAGCGGTGCTGATGCCGCTAATAATGATGTTGAAGACGGTGGTGCTGAGGCCACCAATGATGGAGATCCAGACGACGGTACTGAGGCCGTCGTGATACCAGATGCAAACGGTGGTGCTGATGCCACCATTTTAGATGTTGAACCAGAGCGTGGTGCTGATACCGCGCAGACAGGTGCCGGCGGTGGTACTGAGGCAACCACATCTACTTTCGTTGAGCCTCCCTCTGTGATGTTACCACCTTTTGTATATATGGACTGTGGTAACAAAAAGAAAAACAAAAATATTAATAAAGGAAAGGTTTCTGTTCACATTGCGGATCCATATGTGTTGAATGATGATGATTGTATGGATTCACCTCCTTCACAGGCACAGGGCCCTATTCCTAGCCCTCCATCTGTGGAGGCCCCTACCGTCCCCTTCCTTGAGGCACTCCACCGAGCGAAGGGGAACAAAAGAGAAAATCCCAAAAAGAGCAACAAGTAGAGTTCAGCAACCAGATGATTGACAGGTTCCATATTCAGATCACTCTACAGGAAGCACTTGAGCACATCCCCCTCTTCAAAAAGAACTTGAAAGAGAAAACTACCATCCGCAGGAAGAGGAGGAACCACAGAGATCAAATCCATGTGCTCACTCATTCCACTTGCTGCACTATTCAGAACAAGCTGCCAGCCAAGTGACCAGATGCAGGAGCTCCTTATGTCAGATGCGAGATTCAGGAGCAGCAGTTTTATCGTACTCTGTTAGACAACAACTCTTCAATTAACTTCTTCCGGCAGCCTTACTTGACCGATTCGAGTTTGGTCCTCTTCTTAGGAGCAGGACAATCCTTCAGTTCGCTGACAGGTCGACGAAGAGGCCGAAGGGGTTATTGAAAGACGTGGTCGTTACCATTCAGGGCCTGAAATTCCCTGTGGACTTCGTTGTGTTGGACATGGAGATCCCTGAGTTAGTAACTGATGCCCCCATCATTCTCGGACATCCATTCTTAGCCACATCCAAGGCGGTGACTGATGAATCCACAATTCATCATCTCAATATCTTGATCTTAGCAAAATCCACGAGTAAATTCTCTAATAAATATCCATAAAATCCATAAATTAACAAAATGACTCTTGTAAATAAAACACACTAATTATTGTATATAAGATTGTACAAAATGAATTAACATAAAAAGCCGCAAAAAAATAAAGGAGTTTTATACTTGTAAATAGCTCAAAACTTCATAGATTTTTAATAATTTCATTTCAACTCCTTTTTGCCTAATTCTTTCTCTAACTTGTTTATAAAAATGTATATAAAAATACAAAAATATAAACAAATTTCATCTCAAATAAATGCTCCTAGATCCAAAGAGAAAAAGCCGTAAAGACCAACTTCCAAGCTAAATTCCCGCTCCGTACGAACTCCAAATTCACCAAACTCACTTTTAAAGTTCAAGTTAGAAAATTATCTATCCAACAGAAGTGGTTTCATTAAAATCGGAGCTCATTTGCAAAAGTTGGGTTTTGGGACCTAGATGTACATTGTATACCTTGTATATACGCATTCTTTCTTTAATTTTTATTTTATCTTTCTTAATTTTTAAAAATACAAAAATATCATGCTTGTGTTGTATTTTATTTATATTATTTTATTGTATTTTTCAGTTGTAAATATCTCTTATTAAAAGACAAAAAAAATTACATATTAGAAAAGTAAAAAAAATGTGTACATGTTGTTTGTCTTCCCTTGTAAATTGTCCACTATCTATTTTATTCTTTTCTATTCTATTGTAATTAAAGTAGATAACTTTATTTCATTTTATTTATTTAATTATTTTACATTCTCTACAATAACCACCATTCAACTCCATTACTCCACCATATTTTCTAACTTCTAATTCAACTCCACCATTTTATTAACCTCCATCCCACTCCATCTTAATTCTAACTTCCATTTTTCTTCTTCTTTATATACATGCCATTCTCCTCATTTTTGCCTTTGATCCATCTTTATGTGAGGAGAGCCTAGTTCCCTGAGTTGAATCGGTGGCAGCGACGCAACCGCGGTCGAGCAACGACGGCCCTCTCTCCGGTGTGATCCGTTGGCTTTTCGGCCAACATCGCAGCCGCACTCGCGCGCTGCTCGAGCTCATCGCGCGCCGGCGATTTGAGCGAAGACCTTGCTCTCACGAGCACATCCTAGGCGACCGTCTCCACCGTAGGTAATTTTGTTTTTATGTGGTCATCATTTTATCTTTGTAGTGTTTTTTAGCATAACCCATATCACTCCTTCCATCACCACCATCATAACACCATATTTTTTTTCCATTTGCTTAGATCATCATCACCCACCAATCCATCTTATTTTTTTATCATTTATTTCCTGTTAAAAAAAAAGATAAAATCTAAAAAATTTTCAATCAATTCACTTCACAGCACTAAAAAAAATTTTAAAAAAAAATAAAAAAAAATAAAAAAACGAAGGAGGCAACCGACCGTCGCCCCCCCTCCTTCCACGGGTAGGCGGCGCCGGCCGCCGCCCCCTTGTCTCCACCGCCGGCCAACGCGCCCCCTCGGCGCCGCGCGGCCCCGCCACGACCGCCCAGCGGCCCGCCGCGCTTCCCCACGCCGCCGCGGCCGCACCACCTCCGCCTAGGGCTCCAAGCCCTCCGCCGCCTAGGCCGCCCCTTCCACTCACGCCGGCCCTCCGCCCCTTCATCCCGGCAACGGCGCCATCTGACGAGTCGCTAAATACGGTGTTTAATTTGGTCACGTTGTAGCACGTGTACTTAGCGATTCGGTCAGAACCGAGAGAAGATCTCCGTGAAGAGTGTCTCGGCTTAATTTATATCCCGGGCAAGTCCGGGGTCGAACTCAGGGAGGCAAAGGAACAACTTGGGGTTAATTCAAAAATAAAGATTTTAGATATCCAATGCGGTTTTTTATATTTTTTTTATGCAAGAAGAATGCCAAAAACAAAATGCGGGTGAATTGCAACACTAAGAAAACATACAACTTAGCCAAATTAATTTTAATGAGAAATTAATCCAATTTAGCCAAATTATATTTTTTCTAGAATACTAATCCAGAGATGAAAACAAAACATATTTTTTTGGAATTTTAGGACTTAAAATGCAACAATGAAAAATGCACACTTTTTAAGGGTCTTTTTGCAATTTATCATACAAACAGAAAGCAAAAATCATGAAAAAATTACTGGAATGAAAACATGATGCAAGGAAGCTACAGTAATTTTTTTGGAATTTTTTGACAAGTTATGAATTTTTTATATATTTTTTAGTGAAAACAGAGTGACCGTGAGTAATTAATTCCTATTAAATCCACGTTATCAAATTAATCAGAGTGTGATTTATCTCAGAAAGATATTTAGATAAGCAATCTAGGAGAGTTGAAATTTCGCAAAAATAATGTATGTGGATTTAATTAAAAATCAAATACTGAAAACACTCTACAATTTATTTCGGGCACAAGACAACTCCAATTTCGTTGAAATTTGGACAGTAAATTAACCACTCTTCATGGCATCACATATATTTTTTTGTGGAATTTTTGGAGCAATTGTGTGTGAGGTATAAATTTAAGAGTTCAGATTGGATAAAATATGCAATATTTCAGTTAACCATTTTTAATTAATTACCCAACAACCATAAAAATACAAATAAATACTCACATGATAGAGAGTAAGTTGCTCAACATAAAAACATTTTTCATTGAATAAAAATATGCAAGATAGATGTCCAAATTAACAAGAGAACACAGGGGTGTTTGTGCAAATACAAAAGCTGAAATAAACAAACATTTATATACATGGACCTATTTGTAGTTACAAGAACATGAAATATAAACAATGTAATTTTTACATTAAAAAAATGATAGAGAAGAGGAGACCTTCTTCTTCCTCACCCGATGGGGATGAACCCAACGGTGGACGGCGGAGGCGCGGCGCGCGCGGCCCTGCACGGTCGCGAGGGGGGCGGAGATCGGCGACGACGGTCGGGGATATTTATTCGGACTTTGCGAATCTCTCATTGAACCCTTCAAAAAGTACGTCTTCAAAGGTCCAAGCGCAACTTGGATCAACCTGGACTCATGACCCTCTTGAGCCCAGGATCACTCACTCTCGGGATGGTTACTCTCAAACCATTCCCTTTCTCTCTTCCCACCTCACCGAGGAAGACCATCGCCTTGGTGAGAATATCATGATTCATAAATCCTCTTCTAATAAAGAACACATTGCTGATTCAGGCCATATAGAAGACACGAGTAAAATGCCGCCAAAGAAGAAAGAAGAGGAAGAAGAGAACCATGAAGACCCGATGAGAAGTATACTTGCCCGATTAGCTGCATCTGAGCAGCAACAAGCATTACTGAGAGCTCAGTTGGGACAGTTAAATGTTGGGGTCCAACTACCAATGGATGCGGCGTATAACCCAGGACAATATCAAATTCGGAACTACTTGAGTCCGGCCGAACCCGAGGTTGATTTTGAATTGAAGCCGCATTTTCTGAACCTGTTGCCACACTTCGATGGGAATGCTTCTGAGGAACCATATGCATTCCTAAGGGACTTTGAGCTCATCTGCGCTAACCTCAAACATCAAAATGTTAGCCAGGATTATATTAGGCTCAAAGCCCTTCCATTTGCCTTGGGTGGCAAAGCTGATTACTGGGTGAAGAATCTAGGGATCGTCGTCACCACATATGCCCAGTTCAAGGATCTGTTTTTGAAGAAGTTCTACCCTTTGAGTAGAACTAACATGATGAGGACGCGCATTACGAGTTTTTCCCAGTTACCCAATGAAGCCTTCTGTGATGCTTGGGAAAGATTCAAGGACATCCTGCAAAAGTGTCCTTGTCATAGACTAGATGACAACATCTTGGTCCAATCATTCTTCACTGGTCTCAACCCTGAGATGCAGGGTTTAGTGAGTGATGCCTGTGGAGGCAGCTATACATCACGAGGAGCGGATACCGTCTGGAGGGTATTCGAGCAAATGGCTGAAACTAGCCGCTCACAGATGGCCAGCAGGGCCTACACACCATCCCCCAGTTCACTCTCATCTGGAGGGGGAAAATCAGCTGTAGTCGATCTCTCTCAGGATGTGATCCCTAGCATGGGACTTCTGGCTGACAAGCTTACTGTAGTCGAGAGGATCGACAGGAGGATTGATGAGTTAGACCGGAGCGTCTCCAAACTTCCAAAACAGATGGAGGAGTTGACTGAGAAGGTATCTAAGATAAAGATACCTGCCGTGACTGCACCCACTACTCCCATTTACCGAGTTCACCATGTTCAGGAGCAGTTGGTGTCAGGGCAACCCCAACCGTGGGAGCAGGACCAATCCTACACCCACTCTTTCCAGCAGCCACCTCCATTAGCAGAGACAGTCCAGGAGGAGCCTCCACCAGTTTGGGAGGTGAATGGGATATGGTATACTCAGAACCCTGCCAGGCAGGGAAGTACGGGAGACCGACAGACCTATCAGCGTCCCCCAACCTTTCACAATACCTCATTCACCTCTGCACCGCCTCCGTCACAGCAGAGCCCTGGATTCCATCCACCCCAGCAGCAGAGGCAGCAGTACCAGCAGTATGGCCGACAGGGCCATTACGAGACGGGCCAGCAGGGCCCGCAACCCCAGCAGCAGCAGCAGCAGAGGCAGTACACTGGCCAGCAAGGCCAGTCTTCCCGTTCTTCTTCCCAGTCTTATCCACTTCCTTCATCGTCTAGTCCCGTGGATATTCAACAGCAGATACTCGACGAGCTACGTTCCTACAGGAACGAGGTTCAGGATTTACGGGTGGATGTCAACCGCCTATCCAGATGGCGAGACGAGCAGACTGCACCTTCTACCTCGATCCCAGCCCAACTTCAGGCTAACCCCAATAGCCTGAACCGTTCTAGTTCTCAGCAGCACTTTGGTCAGGTATACTATTCAGCATCTCCTAAATCTGAACATGAGATTCTTTCGTGTGACGAGGCTAACCACATGTCACTCAGGAGCGGAAGGACCGTGGTCGTACCTGACCGGGCGAGGGACACGAGAAGGGGCATCTCTGGAGCTCTACCTGAGGAGTCTTCAGAGGACGAGGAGGAGAGGCATCATATCTCAGAGCCCCATCAGCATCATTCGAGGATTTCTACTCAGGGAGCCGAGAGGAGGAGGAGAGCACGTACGCAGCATCGTCAGCATGGATATTCTTCTGAGTCTACAGAGGACCTTGCATCTCCGGTTGTGGCGGATACCACTCCAGCTTCTATTCCACAACCTGTAGTAGATAGTTTTGATTTCGAGTCCATGTTGCATCAAAAAGATTCTTTTATGAAGAACTCTGTTTCCGTTAATGCAAAGAATGATCTTTCAGTTCATGATTCAGATTCTTCATCCTCTGTTTCCTTAGCTTCAATCCCTTTCCCCCGTGCTCTTACGGCAAGAAAGCGCATCAAAAAGATTCAGAAAGATGACCCCGATATGGCACGGTTTTGTAAAGAAAACATCACAGTTAAGGTGCCATTTGATGAATATGTAGCTAACCATCCTGCCTTCCAAAAATACCTTAAGGTGAGATGCACACCTAGAAGGGTTAGCAGGAAGAAAGATAACCGAAATATAAAGACACATGTCTTATCGGTAGCCACAACCTATTGTCTCAAGAATCAGACTTTGCCAAAGAAAAAGAGAGACATGGGTGCTCACTATGTGGAGAGTCGTATTGACGACATTGCGTTTGCACGCACACTCTTAGATAACGGTTCTTCGATCAACTTACTTCCCTTAGCATTATATCAGAAATTGGAGTTGGGACCACTTCGCAAATCTAGAGCTTTACTCCAATTCGCAGATCGTTCAATGAAGAGACCTAAGGGAGAAGTGAAGAACGTCGTTATCTCGATTGAGGGGCAGAACTATCAGGTGGACTTCACAGTCTTGGACATGGAGACCCCCAATCATTGGAGAGAATCTCAGATCATTCTCGGGCGACCCTTCCTTAGGACCGCAGGCGCAACTTTCGATTATGGTACGGGAATGATGAAGTTCAGATCTCCAGGTGGAGAAGTGAACCTTGAGATGAAGCAAACCAAGTGTCAGCGACCTGATTTAGAGAGTAGTACAGAGTACTCATCTTCAGAGGCAGATTGCAGTATGATTAGCACAGTTGGGATTTGGGGACAAATTCCTTCAGGACAGAGCGAGACCCTTTCATCTGGAGAGGATATAGTGCATGAGGCAGTTTGCCATGTGTTGTCTGATCTTGTTAGAGATGCATCAACCTATTCTCATGATGACTTAGAGATCCATCCGGATCTGTCAGTTCCATCCTCTTCGGAACAATCATGGGACATAGATGACAAGTCGGACGTGGCTTTTGCCGATTGTTTCGATACTTTTGACGATCCGACTCCCGATACTTCTGATTTGGTGGCGAGTACTACTCAGCTTAGCCCACCTTCATGCAGCACGGAACCAGATTCAGATTCAGTTCAGCCAGATCTGCTTGATGATACCACATTGCCAGAACTGAAATCACTACCTCCTACACTCAAGTATGCCTTTCTTGCGGGACCCAAAGAAAGATATCCTGTCATCATTAGCTCAGACTTGACTTTAGAGCAGGAGTCTAGGTTGTTAGAAGTCTTAGAGAGGAACCGCAAAGCAATAGGCTGGACAGTGTCGGATCTCGTGGACATCAACCCCGCTCTCTGCTCGCACCACATTTTTACTGAGGATAACGTGAGACCTTCCCGTGAGTTTCAGAGGAGACTTAACCCCAATCTACGGGAAGTGGTGAAGAATGAAATTGAGAAATGGTGCAAGGCAGGGTTCATATACCCTATTTCTGACTCCAAGTGGGTGGCCCCACTTCAATTGTCCCGAAGAAGTCGGGAATTCAGATGGTCACCAACGAGGAGGGGGTAGAGATCGCGACACGAGTACCCACGTCGTGGTGCGTCTGTGTCGACTACAGGCGCCTGAATGCCGCGACCAAGAAAGATCACTTTCCCTTGCCTTTTATTGATCAGATCTTGGAGAGACTTGCAGGGAAAGAGTTCTTCTGTTTTCTTGACGGGTACTCAGGCTACAACCAGGTGGCCATAGCCCCTGAGGACCAGGAAAAGACCACATTCACATGTCCATTCGGCACTTATGATTTCAGGAGCATGCCATTCGGGCTCTGCAATGCCCCGGGCACATTTCAGCGGTGCATGATAGCTATATTTGCCGAGATGGTGGGAGATTTCCTGGAAGTGTTCATGGATGACTTCTCGGTCCATGGTGATTCTTTTGATACATGTTTAGCGCACTTGGACCGAGTCCTCATGAGGTGTAGAGAGGTGAATCTGGTACTCTCCTGGGGAGAAGAGTCACTTTATGGTGACGGAGGGTATCGTGTTAGGGTATGTCATCTCCAAAAGGGGAATGGAGGTTGACCCTGCCAAGGTGGAGGTGATCAAGAAACTCGATCCACCTACCAACGTAAAGTCAGTGCGGTCATTTTTAGGGCATGTTGGATTCTATAGGAGATTCATTCAAGATTTTTCAAAGATCGCCCGCCCACTGACTGAGCTCTTAGGGAAAGACATAGAGTTCGTTGTAGATCACAGGTGTCTGGAGGCCTTTGAGCTCTTGAAGAGGAAGATTTGTGCCTCGCCTATCCTACAAGCTCCTGACTGGTCTCTCCCCTTTGAGATCATGACTAACGCTTCAGATTTTGCTATAGGATCTGTGTTAGGACAACGGCGAGAGGGGATTCCGTTTGCGATTCACTATGCGAGCAAAGTTTTTAGATCCTACACAGAAAAATTATATAGTGACTGAAAAGGAAATGCTCGCGGTAGTATGGGCCCTCGAGAAGTTCAGATCATATATTTTGGGCTCTAAGGTGACAATTTATACTGATCATACAGCCATTCGATACTTAATGGAAAAGAAGGACGCGAAGGCGCGTCTTCTTAGGTGGATTTTACTCCTCCAGGAATTTGATTTGGAGATAAAAGATAAACCTGGAGTGAAGAATGTTGTGGCTGATCACCTTTCTCGGATTGAACTTAAGGATTCTCCTGATCATGAGCGGATTAGAGAAACCTTCCCAGATGAGTCAATTTGTGTTATTGACTCCCTCCCGTGGTATGCCAACATGGTGAACTATCTTGTCTCCAAGCAGGTTCCCCATGGTTGGACTAGGAGCAGCATTGATCGACTGAAGTCGGATTCGAGGAGATACCACTGGGACGATCCTTTCCTTTTCTTCGAAGGACCGGATTGTGTTTGGAGAAGGTGTATTCCTCAGGAGGAATACCATAGTGTCCTCACATATTGTCATTCACTTGAGGCTGGAGGACACCATTCGGGAAAGCGAACCGCTCACAAAGTACTTCAATGTGGATTATATTGGCCGACCTTGTTTAGAGATGCCATTAATTTTGTACGGTCGTGCCCAATCTGTCAAAGGATGGGAGGGACAGTTGGACAGAGAGATGAGATGCCCATGCAACTGATGATTATTTGTGATGTTTTTGATGCATGGGGCATAGATTTTATGGGTCCCTTTCCCAACAGCCAAGGACATGAGTACATTTTGTTGGCGGTTGATTATTTATCTAGGTGGGTGGAGGCTATCCCAACCCGAACCGCAGACAGCAAGACTGTCTGTAAGTTTGTGAGAGACCATATTATTTCTAGGTTCGGGGTGCCAAAAGTTTTGATATCTGATGGGGGTAGCCATTTTGTGAACCGAGAAATGAGATCTTTAGCTAAGGACTATGGATTTGATCATAGAGTTACTAGTCCTTACCACCCACAGTCCAACGGCATGGCAGAGGTTTCGAACAGAGAGGTGAAGAGTATTTTGCAGAAATTGGTTCGTCCCGATAGGAAGAACTGGTTTCAGCTCTTGGACCAAGTTCTGTGGGCCTATAGGACAGCCTACAAGACACCATTGGGTACTTCACCATTTAGAATGATCTATGGTAAGCCATGCCATTTGCCCGCAGAATTGATTCATAAATCCGAATGGGCAATTAAGAAGATTAATTGGAGTTGTCACCTAGGGAAGCTTTGCCGAGACTTGAACTTGAGTGAGCTCGTGGAAATCCGAAACAGGGCATATGACAACAGTTTGATTTATAAGGACAAAGTAAAGAGATGGCATGATCAGCACATTAGGTGCAAAGACTTTGTCCCTGGACAAAAGGTATGGTTGTTCAATGCCAAGTTGAAGATGTTCCATGGGAAGCTCAAATCTAAATGGACGGGTCCCTTTGTGGTTAAGAAAGTGCACGAGAATGGAAGTGTAGAGATAGCTGATCTCACAGATGGTGCACAATCTCATGTGGTGAATGGACAACTGTTGAAGCATTTTGTTGATTCCAAAGAGCAGTTAGTCCAAGTCGAGGTCATCAACTTCATACAGAGTGATCACAAAGCAGATACATCTTATTACTCTTCATGAAGATGCAGCATTAAGATTCAACATCTTAGAAGATTCCATCACTCTTGTACATATTCTCCCTTCTTTGTATATTCTTGAGATCACGTCGGTTCTCACACTTACTCTTGTCCTATACTTAGGCTGACCAAAGCCTAAGTATAGGGGGGACCGATGCCCGCCTTGTGTATTTACTCATCATTCCTCCTCTTGACCTCGTCCGCCCCATTTTTGCTCTTCTTCTTCTTCACTTAGGCTATCCAGAGCCTAAGTATAGGGGGGGCGGATCGACTTCTATACTTTCTATTATTTTAGCTTTCCTACGCTTAGTACGAGCTATGTCTTTTTGTCACCTAGTGCCATGAGGACATAGCACAAGCTAAGTATAGGGGGGGCGTGTATATATTACATATATACTTTACCCATACCTCGTACTTTCACGTATTTTTTATATATATTATACAATATTATGGGGTGGGGTGACGAACCGAAAAATCGGCCCTCTAATAATGTGTTTTTATCACATGTAATCATCATCGTAGCCGGGCCGATTCGAGTCGTCAAAAGATCACCTCGTTTAGATATATGCCATAATGAATCGAAATGAGGTGATCGTAAAAATTATTTTTTTACTTAGTAAGATACCAAGTCGAACTCAGGGACACGAGCCTCTCACGTAATTATCGGACTCAAGTGTGTTTAATCAAGTGTTGAAATAAATCATATAGGTCAAATGATGCAAAGACACAACATGACAATGAAATTAAAATTAAACATGCATTTTTTTAATATATTGTTTTTATGCAATTAAATGATCATGCAAAGCATCACTAACATGCCCTAGTTAGAAAAATGGTGAGCAAAATAATCAATGATTCAATTCAAATTTAATTTAAGATGACAAACTCAATTTTGAACAAGGCATGTATGAAATAGCAAGAGACACGTAGATATCAAAATAATACATCAGTATTAAAGTGTCCATTAAATGAAATGATCATGCCATGAGAAAGTTCGTCAAACGAGCTTCGAAACGAAACTGAAATCATCTCATTCGGATAAACATAGCTCAAGATATTCAGAAGAGAAACCAGGGCATAAGTGCAAGAAAACATAAAAAAAATAACTACAAATAGGTCCTGGCAGGGACTAAAATGTAAATACGTAAAAGTACTGGACTTCCCTATAAAATACCCACGGCTCACGCTTGCTGCACGTGATATGGGGACCTATCTGCAAATTAGAGAAGATTGTGGGCTCCTCCGCAATTTGCCCAGAAGGCACGCGCCATGCACGCGCCTTCCAGGCTTGGACGTTGGCTCAGGATCAGCGGAGGTTCGGCGTCGCTTCGGCGGTAGGCTCGGAGTAGGCCGAAGCTCCTGCAGGCTCGGAACAGGATCGGTGGATCCAAGCCTCTGGCTAGACACTAAGGCTCGGAGTAGGCCCGTTCTGACACGTGGCTGACTGGGCACCATTGGATCACAAGGATCCAACGGCATCTGGAGGTAGCGATCTGGACGACGTGGCTGAATTGTAGCCGTTGGATAACTCCAGGGCGGAGCATCCAACGGCTACTGCTCCTCTTCCTCCATCTGTAGCAGGCGGCGGGGAGCGAGCTCCGGCGAGGGAGCCCCGGACTCCGCCTCTCTCTCTCGGCCACGGTCGACCTCCCCCGAGCCCGATTGATGGTCGCCGATGAAGCGTGGAACTCGGGGGAGGTCCAGGAGGCTCTGGCGTCGATCGTCGAGGCTCGAAGGTGGCAGGCGGCTGGGATGAAGTGCTCTCCGGCGAACGTCCGGCCATTGAAGAAATAAGACACCTGCAGGGTTAGTTGATAGCCGAAGCAACGATAGGGTGCATGGGTGAGTGAATTGGGAGCTCAGGCGGGTGGAGAAGATGGAGGAGCTCGGAGCTCCTCCGCCGCGAGGGCGGAGGAGGTGGGTCGGAAGCGCTAGGGGGTCTGGAGGAAGGAGGACATGATCGGGTGTGTCGCGAGGAAGGGGGATGCGTGGCGAAGCTGATGGGATGGTCGATGGAGGATAAACACGGCCGGAGTGACCGAGAAAAAACGAAGAAAAATAAAAAAAATACAGAGGAAGAAGAAGGAGAAGCTTACCTGATCGGAGGCGGAGCGGAGCTTGGGGGCGAGCTCGAAGCGAAGCTCTGGTCGTCGCTGGACATCGGCAGCTACTCGATGCAGCTCAGGCGGTCGTCTGGAGGCGCCCGCGACATCGCCATGGCCGGCGATGGATCTCACCCGGGGGCGCAGTCGTCATCGCTCAATCCAGCCACCTCCCCCTGTCACCGGGAGGTGGCGGAGGGCTGGGCTGAGCCCCACGTAAAGGTGGATGGGTTGGGACTGACGGAGGAAGCGCGATATTTGAAGGGCGAAGTGGCGGAGGTGGTGATTGACGACGTGGATTTTGAGGCGGTTATGGGTTGACTGGAAGGGAGTTAGGGGTAGTGGAGGTGTGCGCGAGGGATAAGGATGATGGGGGAAGACCATGGGGCGGTTGGCGAAGGGTGAGGTAGTCGGAGGTGGTGAAGAAAAAAGGAAGGGGGAGGTGTTGTGCGATGTGGAGAACGTGGGGAAGAAGAGGCGCTGGAGGTTGACGACGGGCTCCTGACCGTTGGATCTGGAGATCCAACGGTGGAGGTTAAGGCGCGGAGCGAGGCCCAGATTATATCTGAGGCACATGATCGGAGGGCCGTTGGAGCGGCCACGTGGCGAGCTGGCGTGAGTGCGCTAGCAGACGACTTGGATGAGAAGGAAGAGGCGATCGAGCGGTTGAAGATGCAGCGGAAATGGGAGGTGAGGATTGCATTTCCAAAGCCGATCTGATGGTGGAAAGCAGTGCCACGTGGCGCATGTAGAGCGAGGCGGGGACGTGCGGTTTAGATGAGAAGGAGGAGATGATCAGACGGCCAGAAGATTAAGGAGGCGTGGAGAGCAGCTGGCCGTTGGATCAAGAGGGCGGATCCAACGGCTAGAAATGGAGGCGGATGGGGCAAGGGAAGCGGGCCACGTGCTCGCCCAGATTGGGCCACGTGGCCCAATCAGGTTATTGCAAGAGTATTTTTTGATTTTTGAGGGCCTATTTGGTCGAATTTGAGAAAACTCAAAACATGAAAGTTGTAGATCTTGACGAGATCTACAAGTTTCATGTTGACCAAAACTCGAAAAGAGATCAAACGAAGACACGAAATACTTTTGAGGGTATTTTAAGTCTAAAAATACCACGAGTTTTTGTTTTGTCATTTTTTTTGTGGTTTTTAATTTATTAAGGACTCTGTTAATTATTAGACAATAACAGGGATTTATTGACAAAACCTTAAGCAAGGGGGTTAATTATAACAAATAAAGATGATGAAACTGACGTTCATCACCCCCCTATACTTAAACTATGCTCGTCCTCGAGCATCAAAAAAGAATGACTAAGTTGGATTAACCCCCTTGTGCATGTGAATACAAGATCCAATCTGGTCAAGTCGACTCGGCTTCAGAGATCCAAAATTTTAGAGTTCAACCAGCCTTAATCAAGAGGCTTCCAATTCCTCTACTTCTCTAGACTCTCTCTGATGTACATATAAACTAAAGGATATGAGTTTAGTGTTGACTGCAATTCTGAGAGTAGAGTCAATTCGTCACCCAAAATGTCTTGGTCCGAGAAAATCTCCTAAGGACCCAATCCTCAGCACTAGGGAATAAATCAAATCTTGCATCAGTCTACCGTCTCTTTAGTTTGTCAGACTTAGAAATTGTGGATGGCAGGCCAGAAAATGGAGGGCATGGGATTGTGTAAAATTCTTCTCTCCCTCTCATTGGAACAAGGATTCTCTCTAGTGCCATTTTACGCAACACATTTTTTTGGTGTTGATCAGTGCGTCCGTCAAGAGAAGTTGGAGCCGTCTGCACTTGTTTTCCTGGGAGTACACCGAGGTGTGTTCTTTTGAGTACCTATCGTACCTTCGACACTGATGAATCCAGATTCAACCATTCTAAGTCTCATTAATTAAAGCTCAAGTCCCTCAAAATCAATTGCATTTCTGCATTTATTCTGCATAATTAGCATTCATGCATGATGGCATAAGAATTGCATTTTAGCATTAAGTTCTGCATAAAATAAGAAGCCAAAAATCCAAGCCAAAAATTGACCTGTAAATAGCCCAACTTCCCCTATTTTTAACTCCTTCACGCTAACACCGCATACCACAAACTCACTTCCACTGTGTACACATCACTAACAAGAATAAATAAAAAATACAAAAAAATATTTAACCCTGTTAAGTGGACCAAAAACCCAAACCCTAGTTTCAGGATTTTCGGACTAAAAGCCACATATCTTCCCCATCCAGTGTCCGATTTGATCCTACTCACTTTTGAACTAATGCACATTCAATTACCTTCAAAACAAGACCAAGTTCAAGTGAATCGGAGCTCGTATGTGAAAGTTGGGTTTTGGGCCTCTTTTGTACATTGTATTTTCACGGCTTTTTGACCCGTATTTTATGTGTTTATTTTCTTTATTTATAAAAATCCAAAAAAATTAGATTTAGATGTATTTTATTTATCTTTGATTTTTCCATATTTTTCCGGTTTTTTTATCGTGTTTAAAAATGACAAAAAAATTAGAAAACCCAAAAATCAAGGTATTATATGTACATGGGATACCCCAAAAATTCACTTTTCACATTTGACCGAATTTGGCTTTGATGTCTTCATGAAAGTTGTAGATCTCGTCGAGACGAGCATTTTTCGTGAAGAAACTTTTTCGATCCGAGGTCATTTGCTATTTCTTTTTGATTTTACAAAATGATTTTTCTTCGAATTTTCTGGAGCTGACACGTGGCAGCCTCAGAGGCCGCCACGTGTCAGTGGTTTTTGGCGTTTTTATGATCTCGTTTTCTTTAAAAAAAATTAAATTAATTAAAATCCACCGCACGTGCCCCCAGGCACGTGCCCCTCACGTGCTGCGCCCTCTCCCCTTAACCCCAGGCCACGTGGCCTATCCTGGGCCGTCCGATCTCGGCCGATCGGACGGCCCTTGACCGTCGTCTTCTCCAGGCCATCTCCCCTCCGTAACCGTCGCCCCCAACCTCGCGCCCTCCGCCGCCTTCTTCCCTCCGCAACGCCCGCACCGACCAACCCAACTACCCCCTCCGAGATATCCTCAACCTCTCCCGCAACCACCGGAGCCCTCCTCCCCCTATATAAGCCCCATCGCCGGCCCCCCCCAGACCCTTATCCGCCGATAGCCCTAAACGAGGTGACCTCCGGTGGTGACAGCCCGGAGAACCACCACTTGCGGCGAGATCCAAGGCTCGCGGGCCTTGCTGCAGCGCCTCCGCCGCGATACTGCCCCAGCTCCGCCTCCCGCGTCGAGCCCACTTTCGACGATCACCACCGCCTTCCCGCTACCATCGACTCCTCCGCCCGGCTCGCCTCCGCCTTCAGCCGGGCTACGACCTTCGTCTTCACGCGCCCACCGCAGCGCCAGCAGCCTCTTCAACTCCGCCGCACCCGGGGTTGCTGCACCTCTTCTCGACCACCACAACAGCTCCTGAAGGCCCTCGCCGCCGCTCTTCACCGTCAGCCAGAGGACGGCCGACGAGCATTGCCGGACCTCCAGCCAACGCCTCCGCCCCTTCCACCTCGCTCCGCCACGCCGCCGGGGGCAGACCCGAGGCTCCCCACGCACGTGCGGGGCACGTGCGACAGGGGGAGAACAACAGCCACCTGCGGGTCACGTGCATGGCACGTGACCCTTGGGTAAATTACAGAAGACCCCCGGAGCCTCTTCATATTTCCGCTCCAGTCCACCGACCAGAGGCACGTGCTACGCACGTGCCCCTCTGGTGAATTTGCATAGAAATCCCCCTGTTTCTTGGTAATTACGCAAACCCCCCCACTGCATTGTTTTTTTTATTTATTTTATTTACCATTTATTGCATTTGTACCCCTGTCTTTGTCATCCATTATAGACCTCTACATTGCATCATTTTATTTATTTAAAAATAGCACTTTGTTCATTGCTTAATGCTCTACATTTTGACATGTCGCGGATATTTTTGTGATGACCGGTTAATTATTAATTAATTGTTTCGTGGAAATTGAGATATTTTTCCCAATCTGTGTTCGGAAATTCGTAGTTAATTAACCGTGGCTTTAAAAATTCCCCAAAAATCACGTATCGTAGAGATTAAGTTGCTTGACATTGTGCCCAAAAATCATTGCATTTGCATGCACACTTTGCTCTACAAAAATCATTTTGCATATTTCACTGTTTAATTTTTAATAGGTATTAGACCCTACTTTTTTGTGATCTAGGATTTTTCTAGGATCCATTACCTTGTGATAGATCTTAGATAATTTTAGTTCTCGAAAATGAGTAGGTTTAATATTTATTAAAATTAAATATTCAAAATTAATTTGTTTGCATTCAAAAATTCATAAAAAATTCATATTGCATCTAAAAATTCCAAAAAAAATTACAGTGTACTCATTTCATCGTCATTTACATAGTGGCCAACTTTCGTAATTTTCGGACTTCGTTTGAATGTATTTTTAAATTTTAGTCCCTAAAATAGGCCGCATTTGCATTTCGCATCTCATCTTGCATTGAAAAATTCCAAAAAAAGACTGCCTTAAAAACCGAACTAAAAATTGGATAGACATTAATCTAGGTTGTTCCTTTGCCTCCCTGTGATCGACCTTGGGACTTGCCCAAGTAAAATAAACATACACCACGAGATTAAAATTGAATCATTATTTTGTGGTTATTTCTTGACTGTTTCCGAATCGCCGCCTACAACGAACGACATATTTATTTTCACGCACGATCGATAAAAACGATTTCTTATCGCGGCTTTTCCGGGCTCGTCAGATGGCGCCGTTGCCGGGGAGGCAAACGGCTTAGTTTTTTGTTTTAAAAATTTTTGTTCGGTTTTCCGAATTCGGGTAGTCTGACCCCCGAATTTTTCATTGTAAATCCCATTTTATTTCTTGTATTTATTTTTCAGCATTTCTTTCATTTATTTTATTTTTGATTATTTTTTGAGTCACTCTCTTACAATCTCTCTCTTATTTTTCTTGCGAGGTACCCGGCGCACGTGGAGCGGTTTTTCAAGAAACCGACGCATCTTCACCGACACCCGAAGAAACCGCAATTAAATTAAGATCGAGTCGAGTCGTGAGAGAGAGTAGAGTCTAGGTTTTTAATTTCCGCATTTTTTTTCTGCTCATTTATAGCGGTGTCCGTTTGGACTCTCGCGTGTGTACAAGGACACTAAACTCTATTTGTGGTGTGTCGTGGCCTGTTTCACTCTCCGGAGAGGGTGGGGCCCGACTTGAGTGGCGATTAGGATAGACCTGCACATACGGCTCTTAGAGCATTTATATTTTTGCTTGTGCTCGTAGGATCTTAAGCCACACTGCACTCTAATCAAGACGCACCTTAGATCGTTCAACTTAGCCAAAAATTCAACTCAATTCCTCCCACTAATAGAACTTTCTGCTTAGGTGCGGTTTTCATCGGCTTGCACACATTTAGTGTAAATTTTCAATTCTGTATTGCATCCCACATGGAGATTGCGAGGAGGCACTGTAAGTCTTCTAACTGAGCATTCATCATCGTTTTCCGCGTGCATCGGCTTTTCCCGAATTCCTCTCTCTTGTTTTATCACATAAGTCTAAAGGAAATTGGGACTGGACGGTAGACGTGAATTTGTGTTCACCTAAATTCTACAGTGATCGCCTTAATAAAACTGGGACTGCTAAATATAGCCGATCTTAAAAATCCATAAAATCAAGAATTTCTGCGGGAGAGCAACCCCGTCATTGTCTGATTTATCTTGCAGCGAGGAGAGAGACGCACACTAGGATAGAGCCCAGCTCCAAACCTAACAGCTCGCGTAAACGGCTTGCAAGATTGAATTTATCACCAACTAAAATTGAAAAGATAATAGCCGAACTCTTACGGCTTCATTGTGTGAGTTGGTGAACCCGGGGTTTGAATTGTGTTTGCATTGGTGGTGCGTGAACCGATTTCAAGATCAATAGCCGCACATTTGATTTCTCTTGACTATCCCGTGCAACCATCTCTTCCCTATCTTGATTCGAACCTCATAATGGAATTCTTGTCTAAAAACTCTCACAGATCCGACTCCCCATTCCTCTCAAAATGACCGAACACCCATCGAAATTATACTATGAAAATGAATTCGTGTCGGTTAAACCCAAAACACCTCCTCTACGAAATTCCCAACCACCATCTCTTTTCACCAATTCGATAGGCTTCATGAACGACAACCTCTTCTTCAGACATGCTCCACCATGCCAAGATCCGACCACTCATGATCAAAGAAATAAATTTTACTCGGATCAACTCCACATGACTAGACTATATGAGCAGCCTCCTTCCATTATTTTTGAGGAGAAATTTTCAGAAAATACTGAGCATATTTCGGATATTCCAAGAAGCTCTCCTCTCAGCACAAAGAGAAAAATGGAAGCTGAAATTATCGAATATACACCTACCGCTCTCATAATTAATCATGAACCGAATCTTGAGGACAATATTTCGAGGATAAATAAGAAATTCAATTCAATAGAGGAGAGGTTTCAAAAATTTACCGATCGATTCATCGCATTCTATGGTGGCTCGGACAGTACAATGAATGAGGAAATAACTGGATCTGAGATTGAAAATTCTGAGGATATTCAGGGACCTATGGACAATTCTGAAAATGACTATAACCCTCACCCTGAAAACCAGAGCCCCTCTTCGTCTGAAGAACACCCCACACCCCCACACCACCCAGAAAATACCAAAAAATGGAAATATTTGAAAATCACAAAAAAATCGAAAATTCAGAAAATTTCATAAAATTGAAACTGAAGATGATCTGCGAAATTTGGATCCGACTATACGGGAAGCACTGGAAAAACGCTTGATATTTGAACTTCCCTTTATACAGGCCATTGAACACTTCCCCGACCTTAAAAGATTTATAACAGATAAATTAATAAACAAAAAGTCGGGCAGAATACGAACAAAGACTGAAAGACATATCTTGTCAATGGCCTCCTCCTTGGTATTGAGGAGAAAAACCAAGAGCCGCATAGTAAAGCGGTTGCCCAGATTTGACTGCAAAATCAAAGACACAATTTTCACCCATGCTCGGATTGATGATGATTCACCAATTAATATCCTCCCGACCTCTGTATTCCATGAACTCCAAACTCGGACCGATTCGGAAGATACGAGAGATCATTCAATTGGCGGACCGATTGATAAAGCGGCCGAGAGGAACCATTTCTGTCATCATGAAATTCCAAGGTGCTCCGCTCAAGGTAGAATTCACGATCATCGATATTGAGCATCAAGGAGAATTTACCCAGTCTCCAATCATTCTCGGAAAGCCATTCTTGGCATTGGCCAAGGCGAGTATCGATTGTGAGACTCGGGAAATCAATTTCACAGCATTGGAAGCACTTAAATCTGACCCTATCTTTGAGGAACCACAATCTTCTGAGGCAACCCACGCAGTCCCCGACAACCGTAACCATGAAACGGTAGAAGAGCCCTACCCCGCGACTACACCTGAGATAGCGGTTGTTGATGAGACTATTGGTTTAGAAAATCTCCCCCTGCTCCATTCCCAGCCGCTCTCACCATGGACAACCATGTATATGATCCGGAGACTTATGCAAGGGCACACCCTGGGTCAACCTACTCCGACTACATGGATTACATCAACTCGACTCAGGAATGCACCAACATCGAATCAATAGAGAAAGAACATGCAGAGACTCTCCCCAATATTCAAATCCCCGAGGATCTCAAAATAGACAAATCTTTCTACTACGATCCTGAGACATATGCATGGTCACACCCTGGAGCAACATTCTCTGAATATCTTGACCAAATCATCCCAAATCGAGAATGCTCAAACATTCGGGAGACTGAGAGCAAGCACGCAGACCAAGCACCAACCAAGGAGAATTTCAATGGCTATTCATCTGGATACTCAAGTGAACCGACACCTTCACGACGAAATAAAAAGAAAGTTACCTTTGACCTTTCGGAAGAGGAATCAGTTGATGATCCCTCATCAGGTCCGGAAAAGATGGTTTACATGAGTGAAGTCTGTTCGGCAGCCCTAAAGCCATATCTTCGTAAGGATCCAAAATTCAATCCGCGTTGGACAACTCCCGTTCCTAACTACTACTCATCCAAAGCTGATGCTCCTGCATTCTTCAAGTACACTGGAATTCTTTCGTATGAGCTGACTGAGACTGGTGCTTCTGAGCATTCATCCGAGGACAAACTGATTGACCCCAAGAAGGAACGGATTCTGAGAAAACAATTGAAAAAACAAAAAGACCAGAATACTTGGAGTATGCCCACTTTCAATTACTACTCCTCTGAGGATAATTCCGATGATGGATATCTTTCATCTGACTCAAACAATTCATCCACTATCCATCATAATTTGTCTGAGGATGACACTGACAATAGTTGGGAATCATATGCCTCATCTCCGACTCATCATTACGATCTCCCACCGCAGGCTCACAAAAAGATCAGCCGAAAACCGCCTTAATCATCGGCTACCCACCCTCCATCCCGACCACATTGGTCTCCTTGTACAGCTTCTTCCTTTACTTAGGCCAAGGCCTAAGTATAGGGGGGACCAATGCCATCTGTATATATCATTCTTCTCCTCACTCCCATTCGCTCCATACCCACCCTTCTTCCATACTTAGGCTGTTCAAAGCCTAAGTATAGGGGGAACCGACATCCACCCGTATATACTCTCCTCATTTCCTGACCGCTTTTCTTTTCATTCTTTTTCTTCTTTTTTTTTTCTTTCTTTTTTCTCACTCTCTTACGCTTAGCCCGAGCTATGTCTTCTTCACGCTTCTTGTGCTCTGAGGACACAGCACTCGCTAAGTATAGGGGGGTCTGTATATACTTTGTATATATTTTACCCATATCTCGTACTTTCGCGTAAGTCTATATGTATTTACGGGGTGGGTACTAACTTGAAAAAAAAAAGAAGAAGAACACTGACTTGCCCTAATTTTCTATAAAAAATAAAGACTGAAAAAGAGGCTTCTTATTCCATTTTCTGCATAAAAAAATCCCTTGCATAAAATGTCAAAAAAAAAAATGTCTGCATTTCACGCACCTACACTTCATCCATCACCGCATGCATCTGCATCTGTGAAAAGTCATTGGGTTCTGAACCGAGTTATGAGCCGAAACCGAGAGTGGTCTGGGCTTGACCTTAATCCACCTAATTTTCAGAGGAACTTCACCGAGAAATAGAATTTTAAGAGCTTCAGGTCTTTGTGACTTAATTTCTTAAGTTCCACATGACAATGTACAACGTTTGACTCTTAGTGTCTAACCTGGTCTCTTCATTCTGGGTACCACTCTGGAATAGGGAATTAATTCGCACTCTCGCACTATGCACTTAGCTCAACCCAGATGGGATGTTGGAAGACTGTGTGAGTCTCTTTTCTGGTAGCGTGGAAATCTAAAGACCGGAGTACGGGTTGAAATAAAGCTTCGGAAAAGGGTGGACGGCTGGGCAAAATTTTTTCTAAGACCCCAAAAAATGTACGGAACAAAAGATTCTATATCCGTAGGGGCACAACAAGATCCAAGCAGAACCACCAAAAAT
Organism: Ottelia alismoides; assembly: GCA_037367405.1. Classification (NCBI taxonomy): domain Eukaryota; kingdom Viridiplantae; phylum Streptophyta; class Magnoliopsida; order Alismatales; family Hydrocharitaceae; genus Ottelia; species Ottelia alismoides. The sequence continues at coordinate 472,428 of JAZKJV010005408.1, forward strand.
TCCAAATACATAGAAGCATTCTACCAAATAAAAATCCGACCAAAAGGTCCAAGCTTCAGAAACCTGCAGATCTTGGTGGAGACTCGGCTACACTGGCTATCTCCACAAGGAGAGGTGACTACACTGGCCACCCTCCAGTTCTTTTCTCTTTCTTCTATCTTCTCCCTCATTCGATTGTGAACACAGCACGACAGACCTTAGAAGGAAATACCTGACTCCCCGAGGACGAGTTACTGGAGAGGAGAGGAGCATGGTAGTCCGGCATTCTGAATGGGAAGAGCTAAAACCCTTCACACACATGAGTCGGTTATTCAATGTTCATAGGGTATACTTTGGGAAGAGGATTGATCTAAGATGACTTCTGAGTTGAAACTGTGTCAATGATGTGTAGAACTTGAGGGCTGTTGATTTTGAAATTCTAAGTCTCACAGAAGTTCCGCCACACTATTAATCCAAAAGGTCAAGTTTAGTTTCACTTTCACCTTCAGTTCATGGCCTTGGTATGGAACCCAGTCTCATTTCACTTCATGGCATTTCTTTTAGATGCTCAGGGACGAGCATGGTTTAAGTATAGGGGGATGATGAATCTCAGATTCACCATTCTAAGTCTCATTAATTAAAGCTCAAGTCCCTCAAAATCAATTGCATTTCTGCATTTATTCTGCATAATTAGCATTCATGCATGATGGCATAAGAATTGCATTTTAGCATTAAGTTCTGCATAAAATAAGAAGCCAAAAATCCAAGCCAAAAATTGACCTGTAAATAGCCCAACTTCCCCTATTTTTAACTCCTTCACGCTAACACCGCATACCACAAACTCACTTCCACTGTGTACACATCACTAACAAGAATAAATAAAAAATACAAAAAAATATTTAACCCTGTTAAGTGGACCAAAAACCCAAACCCTAGTTTTAGGATTTTCGGACTAAAAGCCACATATCTTCCCCATCCAGTGTCCGATTTGATCCTACTCACTTTTGAACTAATGCACATTCAACTACCTTCAAAACAAGACCAAGTTCAAGTGAATCGGAGCTCGTATGTGAAAGTTGGGTTTTGGGCCTCTTTTGTACATTGTATTTTCACGGCTTTTTGACCCGTATTTTATGTGTTTATTTTCTTTATTTATAAAAATCCAAAAAAATTAGATTTAGATGTATTTTATTTATCTTTGATTTTTCCATATTTTTCCGGTTTTTTTATCGTGTTTAAAAATGACAAAAAATTAGAAAACCCAAAAATCAAGGTATTCTATGTACATGGGATACCCCAAAAATTCACTTTTCACATTTGACCGAATTTGACTTTGATGTCTTCATGAAAGTTGTACATCTCGTCGAGACGAGCATTTTTCGTGAATAAACTTTTTCGATCCGAGGTCATTTGCTATTTCTTTTTGATTTTACAAAATGATTTTTCTTCGAATTTTCTGGAGCTGACACGTGGCAGCCTCAGAGGCCGCCACGTGTCAGTGGGTTTTTGGCGTTTTTATGATCTCGTTTTCTTTAAAAAAAATTAAATTAATTAAAATCCACCGCATGTGCGGCGCACGTGCCCCCAGGCACGTGCCCCTCACGTGCTGCGCCCTCTCCCCTTAACCCCAGGCCACGTGGCCTATCCTGGGCCGTCCGATCTCGGCCGATCGGATGGCCCTTGACCGTCGTCTTCTCCAGGCCATCTCCCCTCCGTAACCGTCGCCCCCAACCTCGCGCCCTCCGCCGCCTTCTTCCCTCCGCAACGCCCGCACCGGCCAACCCAACTACCCCCTCCGAGATATCCTCAACCTCTCCCGCAACCACCGGAGCCCTCCTCCCCCTATATAAGCCCCATCGCCGGCCCCCCCCAGACCCTTATCCGCCGATAGCCCTAAACGAGGTGACCTCCGGTGGTGACAGCCCGGAGAACCACCACTTGCGGCGAGATCCAAGGCTCGCGAGCCTTGCTGCAGCGCCTCCGCCGCGATACTGCCCCAGCTCCGCCTCCCGCGTCGAGGCCCACTTTCGACGATCACCACCGCCTTCCCGCTACCATCGACTCCTCCGCCCGGCTCGCCTCCGCCTTCAGCCGGGCTACGACCTTCGTCTTCACGCGCCCACCGCAGCGCCAGCAGCCTCTTCAACTCCGCCGCACCCGGGGTTGCTGCACCTCTTCTCGACCACCACAACAGCTCCTGAAGGCCCTCGCCGCCGCTCTTCACCGTCAGCCAGAGGACGGCCGACGAGCATTGCCGGACCTCCAGCCAACGCCTCCGCCCCTTCCACCTCGCTCCGCCACGCCGCCGGGGGCAGACCCGAGGCTCCCCACACACGTGCGGGGCACGTGCGACAGGGGGAGAACAACAGCCACCTGCGGGTCACGTGCATGGCACGTGACCCTTGGGTAAATTACAGAAGACCCCCGGAGCCTCTTCATATTTCCGCTCCAGTCCACCGACCAGAGGCACGTGCTACGCACGTGCCCCTCTGGTGAATTTGCATAGAAATCCCCCTGTTTCTTGGTAATTACGCAAACCCCCCCACTGCATTGTTTTTTTTATTTATTTTATTTACCATTTATTGCATTTGTACCCCTGTCTTTGTCATCCATTATAGACCTCTACATTGCATCATTTTATTTATTTAAAAATAGCACTTTGTTCATTGCTTAATGCTCTACATTTTGACATGTCGCGGATATTTTTGTGATGACCGGTTAATTATTAATTAATTGTTTCGTGGAAATTGAGATATTTTTCCCAATCTGTGTTCGGAAATTCGTAGTTAATTAACCGTGGCTTTAAAAATTCCCCAAAAATCACGTATCGTAGAGATTAAGTTGCTTGACATTGTGCCCAAAAATCATTGCATTTGCATGCACACTTTGCTCTACAAAAATCATTTTGCATATTTCACTGTTTAATTTTTAATAGGTATTAGACCCTACTTTTTTGTGATCTAGGATTTTCTAGGATCCATTACCTTGTGATAGATCTTAGATAATTTTAGTTCTCGAAAATGAGTAGGTTTAATATTTATTAAAATTAAATATTCAAAATTAATTTGTTTGCATTCAAAAATTCATAAAAAATTCATATTGCATCTAAAAATTCCAAAAAAAATTACAGTGTACTCATTTCATCGTCATTTACATAGTGACCAACTTTCGTAATTTTCGGACTTCGTTTGAATGTATTTTAAGTTTTAGTCCCTAAAATAGGCCGCATTTGCATTTCGCATCTCATCTTGCATTGAAAAATTCCAAAAAAAGACCGCCTTGAAAACCGAACTAAAAATTGGATAGACATTAATCTAGGTTGTTCCTTTGCCTCCTTGTGATCGACCTTGGGACTTGCCCAAGTAAAATAAACATACACCACGAGATTAAAATTGAATCATTATTTTGTGGTTATTTCTTGACTGTTTCCGAATCGCCGCCTACAACGAACGACATATTTATTTTCACGCACGATCGATAAAAACGATTTCTTATCGCGGCTTTTCCGGGCTCGTCAGACACCCAGACTTGTAGCATTTACGATGCAGAGCCCTTTTTTGGTGCAAGCCCGACTCCTGGTCCTAATAGCGGTGGTCCAAGTGGACACTTTGAAAAGTTTGGAGCGCTCGCCTTTGGTGGAAGCTCTTTGATATTTGACTTGGTGGAATGAGAGCTTTTCTTTGAATTTCATTGACTTGTATAATTGGTGGCTAGCTCCACTGCTTTTACCAAGAGTTGGCGCACACTGATCAACATTTTTTATTTATTTTTCACACCCAGGCACTTAGGTTAATGTTAAGAGATTAGTATAAGAATCAAGTTCTCATACTGGCTAATATTGCTGACACTCAGGTTTCATGAAGCCTCCAAAGATTTTATCCCATCCTCGAGCATCATTAAATCGAATCCAAACTCGACTTCCTCATCTCAATCCCTTAGGTGAAAAATCAACTCATCTCATCAAAAACCGCAGTCGTGCATGTGATGTGTTGATCATATTCTTTTGTCTGAGACTAAGCATGGAATATAGCATGCAAATCTAGAAACCTAGGGGAATGTGGATGATTAAGTCTAAGACCCTGATGGCTAAGGCTGGTTAACCTAAAATCTCAAAGACTTCTAAGAGCTAAGTCTTCTTGACCAAATCCGATCCCGGGTGAAAGTGAAAATGTAGAGGACTAATCCAACTTCTTCATTCAAGACACTTTTTTTTTAACTTCAAGAGATATTAGAACTTCCTCAGCTCAATTGAGCACCCGCGGTTCAGCCAGTATGGATGTAAGTACAGGCCGAAGCCCGTTGCTTGAGGACGGGGCCTTGCGCGATGTCCTCTAAACCATCCAATCTGCTAAGGGCGAACCCTCACTGAACGCGGCTTTCTTAATTGGGCTTAGTTAGTCATTAATAGCTCCTAAAGGTTTTTAGGGGTTTTCTGATTTTTATGGATTTTAATAAGAGAGTTAAAACACAAGTTAGACTCAACTTTCCTTGAAAAGAGATGGCGATTTTTCAAAACCCATGTCACACAAAATAAAAATTTTCAAAACATTTTCAAAAATCATTTTCGAAAATATTTATATAAAATAGTGTAACATAATATCGAAAAACGCGAAATCCTTTGAGTTCTCTTAGTCCAATGAATTTTACCTTAGCCAAAAAGTTTTTAATTTTTCAAATTTTTCCGATTATAGCTAAAGTAAATATACGGTATATACGGTATACCCCCCTATACTTAAACTTTGCTATGTACTCATAGCACTAAATGTTACAAGTACATAGGTCCACTTAAATATAGAAGAATATACAGGACTAAGAGGGGCTCCCCCTATACTTAGGTTAGAAATAACCTAAGTATAAAGGCAAGAAAAGATGAGTAGAGAAAATCACGGGGACTTGGGTCCCCCCTATACATAGGCTGAGATTAGCCTAAGTATAAGGATGAAATTTGATGTCGGGAGGGACCCAAGATGAACGAAGAAGAAGGATGAAATATACAAGTGAGCGGTTTTGAATCTTGTAGATGAAATGGAGTGACTATGGTTTTGGGGGTGTGTGTCGTAAAATATACGGCTCAATCAAGCAAGCAAACCCTTATTTTCACCCAACTCACACATGAAACCAACCTAAGTTGGTTTATTATCTTGTCTATTTTATTGGTGATAAAACCTTAGATATTTACGCAAAGAAAATGAAAATCAAGGCGTAGCGCGGGTGTTGCTCTCCCAAAACCGTATTTTACTCCATTTTATGTTGACTTGCAATTAACAGTCCCAATTTTATTTAAAAATTATCACTGAATTAAGGTTAGCACATCAATCAGAAAATCATCTGTCTACCGTTCATTCCATTTTCCATTTATCCTAGGTGATCAATCTAGAAAAATGAAAGCCGAGAAAAACATGTATACGATGGAGAAAAATGCGATCGAGGCTAAGCAGAAATCATGCAGTGATTTGACGATAACAGCCGCGAAAAATCTGGGGCCGTTTTGAAAATCAAATCAAACATGTATGCAAGTTGAAAAAGCCGCACCTAATCATGCATCTATTAGCGGTGATTAATCTTCATGAATTTTAGCTAAGTGATACGAGATTATGTGCGTCTTCATTTAAAGTGTGTCCTAACCTACGATCAAGCACATAAGATAAAAAATAAAATGAGCTCGGAGAGCCGCGTGCCTAATCCTAAGTCGACACTCAAGTGGGGACGATCTCCACACAACCACATTCGTCCGATTACAATCGCGAGTCTTCGATCGAAGACCGCTGTAAAAGGCGAGTTTATTAAAAATAAAATGCAACAACAATGCGAGACATATTTTTTCTTTTCTTCCTCCTTTGCTCCAAGCATGCTCATGCGGCTCCTTGCAGCGGGGAGCGTCCTGCTCCTCGCCTCCTTGATCCATCAAGGGCCCTGCCACAGAAACAATCGTTAGATATCAAATAAGGAAGAAAAAAATTTTATATGCAAAATATATGGTTAACTGACCTATAAAAAGGAACACTAATTTAAACATACGAAAATCCAATAAATAAAAGAAATGAGCCGTGTCCCCGGCAACGGCGCCATTTGACGAACCGAAAAATCGGCCCTCTAATAATGTGTTTTTATCACATGTAATCATCATCGTAGCCGGGCCGATTCGAGTCGTCAAAAGATCACCTCGTTTAGATATATGCCATAATGAATCGAAACGAGGTGATCGTAAAATTATTTTTTTACTTGGTAAGATACCAAGGTCGAACTCAGGGACACGAGCCTCTCTCGTATTTATCGGACTCAAGTGTGTTTAATCAAGTGTTGAAATAAATCATATAGGTCAAATGATGCAAAGACACAACATGACAATGAAATTAAAATTAAACATGCATTTTTTTAATATATTTTTTTATGCAATTAAATGATCATGCAAAGCATCACTAACATGCCCTAGTTAGAAAAATGGTGAGCAAAATAATCAATGATTCAATTCCAAATTTAATTTAAGATGACAAACTCAATTTTGAACAAGGCATGTATGAAATAGCAAGAGACACGTAGATATCAAAATAATACATCAGTATTAAAGTGTCCATTAAATGAAATGATCATGCCATGAGAAAGTTCGTCAAACGAGCTTCGAAACGAAACTGAAATCATCTCATTCGGATAAACATAGCTCAAGATATTCAGAAGAGAAACCAGGGGCATAAGTGCAAGAAAACATAAAAAAGATAACTACAAATAGGTCCCGACAGGGACTAAAATGTAAATACGTAAAAGTACTGGACTTCCCTATAAAATACCCACGGCTCACGCTTGCTGCACGTGATATGGGGACCTATCTGCAAATTGGAGAAGATTGTGGGCTCCTCCGCAATTTGCCCAGAATGGCACACGCCATGCACGCGCCTTCCAGGCTTGGACGTTGGCTCAGGATCAGCGGAGGTTCGGCGTCGCTTCGGCGTAGGCTCGGAGTAGGCCGAAGCTCCTGCAGGCTCGGAACAGGCTCGGTGGATCCAAGCCTCTGGCTAGGACACTAAGGCTCGGAGTAGGCCCGGTTCTGACACGTGGCTGACCGGGCACCATTGGGATCACAAGGATCCAACGGCATCTGGAGGTAGCGATCTGGATGACGTGGCTGAATTGTAGCCGTTGGATAAACTCCAGGGTGGAGCATCCAACGGCTACTGCTCCTCTTCCTCCATCTGTAGCAGGCGGCGGGGGAGCGAGCTCCGGCGAGGGGAGCCCCGACTCCGCCTCTCTCTCTCGGCCACGGTCGACCTCCCCCGAGCCCGATTGATGGTCGCCGATGAAGCGTGGAACTCGGGGGAGGTCCAGGAGGCCTCTGGCGTCGATCGTCGAGGCTCGAAGGTGGCAGGCGGCTGGGATGAAGTGCTCTCCGGCGAACGTCCGGCCATTGAAGAAATAAGACACCTGCAGGGTTAGTTGATAGCCGAAGCAACGATAGGGTGCATGGGTGAGTGAATTGGGAGCTCAGGCGGGTGGAGAAGATGGAGGAGCTCGGAGATCCTCCGCCGCGAGGGCGGAGGAGGTGGGTCGGAAGCGCTAGGGGGTCTGGAGGAAGGAGGACATGATCGGAGTGTGTCGCGAGGAAGGGGATGCGTGGCGAAGCTGATGGGAATGGTCGATGGAGGATAAACACGGCCGGAGTGACCGAGAAAAAACGAAGAAAAATAAAAAAATACAGAGGAAGAAGAAGGAGAAGCTTACCTGATCGGAGGCGGAGCGGAGCTTGGGGGCGAGCTCGAAGCGGAGCTCTGGTCGTCGCTGGACATCGGCAGCTACTCGATGCAGCTCAGGCGGTCGTCTGGAGGCGCCGCGACATCGCCATGGCCGGCGATGGATCTCACCGGGGGCGCAGTCGTCATCGCTCAATCCAGCCACCTCCCCCTGTCACCGGGAGGTGGCGGAGGTCTGGGCTGAGCCCCACGTAAAGGTGGATGGGTTGGACTGACGGAGGAAGCGCGATATTTGAAGGGCGAAGTGGCGGAGGTGGTGATTGACGACGTGGATTTTGAGGCGGTTATGGGTTGACTGGAAGGGAGTTAGGGGTAGTGGAGGTGTGCGCGAGGATAAGGATGATGGGGAAAGACCATGGGGCGGTTGGCGAAGGGTGAGGTAGTCGGAGGTGTGGAGAAAAAAGGAAGGGGGAGGTGTTGTGCGATGTGGAGAACGTGGGGGAAGAAGAGGCACTGGAGGTTGACGACGGGCTCCTGACCGTTGGATCTGGAGATCCAACAGTGGAGGTTAAGGCGCGGAGCGACGGCCCAGATTATATCTGAGGCACATGATCGGAGGGCCGTTGGAGCGGCCACGTGGCGAGCTGGCGTGAGTGCGCTAGCAGACGGCTTGGATGAGAAGGAAGAGGAGATCGAGCGGTTGAAGATGCAGCGGAAATGGGAGGTGAGGATTGCATTTCCAAAAGCCGATCTGATGGTGGAAAGCAGTGCCACGTGGCGCATGTAGAGCGAGATGGGGACGTGCGGTTAGATGAGAAGGAGGAGATGATCAGACGGCCAGAAGATTAAGGAGGCGTGGAGAGCAGCTGGCCGTTGGATCAAGAGGGCGGATCCAACGGCTAGAAATGGAGGCGGATGGGGCAAGGGAAGCGGGCCACGTGGCTCGCCCAAATTGGGCCACGTGGCCCAATCAGGTTATTGCAAGAGTATTTTTGATTTTTGAGGGCTTATTTGGTCGAATTTGAGAAACTCAAAACATGAAAGTTGTAGATCTTGACGAGATCTACAAGTTTCATGTTGACCAAAACTCGAAAAGAGATCAAACGAAGACACGAAATACTTTTGAGGGTATTTTTAAGTCTAAAAATACCACGAGTTTTTGTTTTGTCATTTTTTTGTGGTTTTTAATTTATTAAGGACTCTGTTAATTATTAGACAATAACAGGGATTTATTGACAAAACCTTAAGCAAGGGGGTTAATTATAACAAATAAAGATGATGAAACTGAGGTTCATCAGTGGGTAAAAAAACAAACAAACAAAAGTAAAAAAAAAACTTTTTCCTAAAAAAAACTCTTTTCTTTATTTGCTTAAAAAAAACTTTTCAAAAAAAGTCTTTTCTTATTCACCTATCTTTTTTCAAAAAAAAAACAAACAAAACAAAGTAAAAAAAACTTTTCCTAAAAAAAACTCTTTTCTTTATTTGCTTAAAAAAACTTTTCAAAAAAAGTCTTTCTTATTCACCTATCTTTTTTCAAAAAAAAACTTCTTTGCCTTTGTTGGTCAAAAAAAACAAAAAAAAACCCTTTTTGAAAAAAAAACTTTTTCTTAAAAAAAACAAACAAAACAAAAACTAAAAAAACTAACTAATAAGTTGGTTTAATTCCTGACACAATTCACTTTCACACAAGACTAGTGATGTTCAAGAACACTTGGTTTATGAGGTCTTGAGATTTTGAGTTAACCAGCCTTAGTCATTAGGGTCCCTTGACTTAATTATTCACATTTCCCTAGTTTGAAAGATGTGTGTGCTATATTGCATGCTTAGTCTCTACCTTAAGAATATGATCTGCACCTCACATACACGACCGCAGTTATGATGAGATGAGTTGTAATTTCACTTGAGGAACTGGGATGAGGGATTTGAGTTTGGACTTGATTTAATGATGCTCGAGGATGGGATAAAATCAATGAAGGCTTCATGAAACCTGAGTGTCAGCATCTTTAGCCAGTATGAGAACATGGTTCTTGTACTATCTCTTGATATTTACCTATGTGCCAGGGTGTGATAAAATAAAAAAATGTTGATCACGTGTGCGCCAACTCTTGGTAAAAGCAGTGGAGCTAGCCACAAATACTACAAAGCAATGAAATGTCAAAGAAAAGCTCTCATTCCACAAAGTCAATTATCAAAAGAGCTTCCACCAAAGGCGAGCGCTCCCAACCATTTCAAAGTGTCCACTTGGACCACCGCTATTAGGACCAGGAGTCGGGCTTGCACCAAAAAAGGGCTCTGCATCGTAAATGCTACAAGTCTGGGTGTAGAAGGTACGATAGGTACTCAAAAAAGGCACACCCCGGTGTACTCCCAGGAAAACAAGTGCAGACGGCTCCAACTTCTCTTGACGGACGCATTGATCAACACCAAAAAAATGTGTTGCGTAATAAGGCAATTGAGAGGATCCTTGTTCTAATGAGAGGGAGAGAAGAAATGACACAATCCTATGCCCTCCATCAACTGCCTTCCATCTACACGTTTAAGTCTGACAACTAAAGAGACGGTGGATTGGATGCAAGAAATGATTTATTCCCTAGTGTTGAGGATCGGGTTCTTAGGAGAGTCTCTTGGACTGGAACCTTGGGTGACGTTGTGACTCTACTCTTGTAACTGCGGTCAACACTTAATGTCATATCCCTTATATATATGTATACAAAGAGAGTCTGATGATTAGGGAAATTGGGTACCTTTTGACTAGAGCTTGGTTCAGCTTAAAATTTTAGGATCTCTAAAACCGAGAGTTCTTGAATGGATCAAGTCTTGTATTCACATGCATAGTTCAGGGGTTAACCAAACTTATTCATTCTTTATTTGCTCGAGGACTAGCAAAGTTTAAGTATAGGGGGGTGATGAATCCACAATTCATCATCTCAATATCTTTGATCTTAGCAAAATCCACGAGTAAATTCTCTAATAAATATCCATAAAATCCATAAATTAACAAAATGACTCTTGTAAATAAAACACACTAATTATTGTATATAAGATTGTACAAAATGAATTAACATAAAAAGCCGCAAAAAAATAAAGGAGTTTTATACTTGTAAATAGCTCAAAACTTCATAGATTTTTAATAATTTCATTTCAACTCCTTTTGCCTAATTCTTTCTCTAACTTGTTTATAAAAATGTATATAAAAATACAAAAATATAAAACAAATTTCATCTCAAATAAATGCTCCTAGATCCCAAAGAGAAAAAGCCGTAAAGACCAACTTCCAAGCTAAATTCCCGCTCCGTACGAACTCCAAATTCACAAACTCACTTTTAAAGTTCAAGTTAGAAAATTATCTATCCAACAGAAGTGGTTTCATTAAAATCGGAGCTCATTTGCAAAAGTTGGGTTTTGGACCTAGATGTACATTGTATACCTTGTATATACGCATTCTTTCTTTAATTTTTATTTTATCTTTCTTAATTATTAAAAATACAAAAATATCATGCTTGTGTTGTATTTTATTTATATTATTTTATTGTATTTTTCCGTTGTAAATATCTCTTATTAAAAAGACAAAAAAAATTACATATTAGAAAAGTAAAAAAAAATGTGTACATGTTGTTTGTCTTCCCTTGTAAATTGTCCACTATCTATTTTATTCTTTTCTATTCTATTGTAATTAAAGTAGATAACTTTATTTCATTTTATTTATTTAATTATTTTACATTCTCTACAATAACCACCATTCAACTCCATTACTCCACCATATTTCTAACTTCTAATTCAACTCCACCATTTTATTAACCTCCATCCCACTCCATCTTAATTCTAACTTCCATTTTTCTTCTTCTTTATATACATGCCATTCTCCTCATTTTTGCCTTTGATCCATCTTTATGTGAGGAGAGCCTAGTTCCCTGAGTTGAATCGGTGACAGCGACGCAACCGCGGTCGAGCAACGACGGCCCTCTCTCCGGTGTGATCTGTTGGCTTTTCGGCCAACATCGCAGCCGCACTCGCGCGCTGCTCGAGCTCATCGCGCGCCGGCGATTTGAGCGAAGACCTTGCTCTCACGAGCACATCCTAGGCGACCGTCTCCACCGTAGGTAATTTTGTTTTATGTGGTCATCATTTTATCTTTGTAGTGTTTTTAGCATAACCCATATCACTCCTTCCATCACCACCATCATAACACCATATTTTTTTCCATTTGCTTAGATCATCATCACCCACCAATCCATCTTATTTTTTTTATCATTTGTTTCCTGTTAAAAAAAAGATAAAATCTAAAAAGAATTTCAATCAATTCACTTCACAGCACTAAAAAAATTTTAAAAAAATAAAAAAAACAAAAAAAACGAAGGAGGCAGCCGACCGCCGCCCCCCCTCCTTCCAGGGTAGGCGGCGCCGGCCGCCGCCCCCTTGTCTCCACCGCCGGCCAACGCGCCCCCTCGGCGCCGCGCGGCCTCGCCACGACCGCCCAGCGGCCCGTCGCGCTTCCCCACCGCCGCCGCGGCCGCACCACCTCCGCCTAGAGCTCCAAGCCCTCCGCCGCCTAGGCTGCCCCTTCCACCTCACGCCGGCCCTCCGCCCCTTCATACCCGACCGTCGTCGCCGATCTCCGCCCCCCTCGCGACCGTGCAGGGCCGCGCGCGCCGCGCCTCCGCCGTCCACCGTTGGGTTCATCCCCCATCGGGTGAGGAAGAAGAAGGTCTCCTCTTCTCTATCATTTTTTTAATGTAAAAATTACATTGTTTATATTTCATGTTCTTGTAACTACAAATAGGTCCCTGTATATAAATGTTTGTTTATTTCAGCTTTTGTATTTGCACAAACACCCCTGTGTTCTCTTGTTAATTTGGACATTTATCTTGCATATTTTTATTCAATGAAAAATGTTTTTATGTTGAGCAACTTACTCTCTATCATGTGAGTATTTATTTGTATTTTTATGGTTGTTGGGTAATTAATTAAAAATGGTTAACTGAAATATTGCATATTTTATCCAATCTGAACTCTTAAATTTATACCTCACATACAATTGCTCCAAAAATTCCACAAAAAATATATGTGATGCCTTGAAGAGTGGTTAATTTACTATCCAAATTTCAACGAAATTGGAGTTGTCTTGTGCCCGAAATAAATTGTAGAGTGTTTTCAGTATTTGATTTTAATTAAATCCACATACATTATTTTTGCGAAATTGCAACTCTCCTAGATTGCTTATCTAAATATCTTTCTGAGATAAATCGCACTCTGATTAATTTGATAACGTGGATTTAATAGGAATTAATTACTCACTGTCACTCTGTTTTCACTAAAAAATACATAAAAAATTCATAACTTGTCAAAAAATTCCAAAAAAATTACTGTAGCTTCCTTGCATCATGTTTTCATTCCAGTATTTTTTCATGATTTTTGCTTTCTATTTTTATGATAAATTGCAAAAAGACCCTTAAAAAGTGTGCATTTTTCATTGTTGCATTTTAAGTCCTAAAATTCCAAAAAATTGTGTTTTGTTTTCATCTCTAGATTAGTATTCTAGGAAAAATATAATTTGGCTAAATTGGATTAATTTCTCATTAAAATTAATTTGGCTAAGTTGTATGTTTTCTTAGTGTTGCAATTCACCCGCATTTTGTTTTTGGCATTCTTCTTGCATAAAAAATATAAAAAACCGCATTGGATATCTAAAATCTTTATTTTTGAATTAACCCCAAGTTGTTCCTTTGCCTCCCTGAGTA